>JAWLRI010000111.1:866195-882189 GCA_034781795.1 Crypturellus tataupa | reverse complement strand
AGAGTGTTGTGATAAATGTCAATATTTCCTTGGCCCAAAGAAAGAACTGCCTGAGTAAAATGTTTCAATCCTGCTAACCTTATAGATGAGGCTTCGCAACAGCGGGACAGAATTGAAATCAAGTCACTGTTTCATCTTTTTTTCTTCCTCTTTGAAGTAACCCCTGGACAAAGTATACAATTGTATGTACACAGAGCATGCAGCAAGATGATTGCCCACAGCCCTTTTTTTCCCTTCTAACTATCATGTATTTTATTAAGAAAATTGATAGCCTTATGTAATTGCTCCCACTGTCCACAATTTAAGCATTCCAGTAAATACAATAGTCATTTTTACAGATAAATTTACCTAAGCTACGTTGGCTTCCTAACGTGAGTTGAAAATTACAGTGAGGAGCATCGAGTCCTGGGACGCACAAAAATGAAGTCACATTTCCTCAGTCAAAGGTAAAATTGGTTTCCTACTGTAGGAAAAGATGTTACTCTCACTCAATCAAGTGTAATTTTCAAATGAAAATATGTATGTGTCCATGGAAAATAAAAAAAGGAAACTAAGGAAGAATGCGAGGAAAAATCACATTTGTTTACAAGTTCATAGCTAAATAACCCTAAATAGAAATTTTGATTACTATCTCCAAAACAAATATTCATTCTCGCAGAAGTAGAAGTTTTATAGCATGTAGAAGCCAAGATGAGAAAAAACGGAACATGACCCACCTGAGATAGCTTCTTGGAAGCACAGTTTACTCCTCCAATTGCAATCATGTTGGGCATCAGCGGTCTCGGATATTCAAATGCAAAATCTAACCTCATGAGCCAAATGGATGCATGGCTTAAGAGCTCTGCCACAGATACGTCCCGCTCAAGGAACTCGGAAGCCACTTTTGCATATGGATCATAAACAAAATCACACAGAAAGATATTAAGGAAGTCAAGGAGGAGATTCTTCACGCGCTGAAGAAAGGTCATGCGATCTGTTGTGCCCATGAAATTCCTGGGAACATAAGAAGGTGGATTGGGACACTGAGTGGCTTCAAACTCTAAACCACATGGTATTGCCCGCAGGAAGAACACAGACGGGACTGACAGATATTCTGCCAGGATCTGCCCACAGGGCAGGAAGGGATCTGTAAAGACAGCATCGAATTGGCTTTCCTCAAGATATCTGACCAGCTCTTTGTTGAACAGTAAATGTGTACAGGTAGACAGGTACAGGGCAGAGCTTCTTCTCATGGCTTTGTTCATTTTAATGAATCTTTCCAGCAGAGATCCTTCTTCAAATACTTGCTGTGAAAATGAAGAGAAAAGTCCATGCAGCTCTTCCTTTGTGAAAGGTACGGGGTATGTTTTCATACTAAAATGCTCTGATGGCTTTATATGAAGGCTCACTTCAGGCGCCACAACGAGTATTTCGTGTCCTTTCTGCCCCAGAAGCTCCAGCACTTCCCGCATGCTGAGCCAATGACTCCCATCCACGGGCACCACGAGCAGCTTCCCGCCAGCAGCCAGAGGGAGCGCAGAGAGGAGCAGAAGCAGCAGGAGCTGTGGGTGAGAGCTCTGCCGCAGAGCCATCGCTGCAGAAGGCTGCACAGAAAGCACTAGAGCTGCCCTGCCACCTTTTAAGCTTTCTGTGCTATGGTTTTAACTATTGATCTTTGGACTAATTTGCTGCATAGTAAATGTATAATCTCTGATGTAACAAAGGCAGATTAAGAGGTATTAAAGTTCAGCAAACCTGTCATGGCTGTCATTAGAGCAGCCACTGGATTGGAAAACTTATAGTTTTTTTCTTTTCGATAAATGCTAGGGTTTTATGAAAGTAGGGGTTCCTTCATCGATTGGCTCTGCTAAAACATGCTGATTAACAAATCCCTATTTTCCCAACTAAGTTTCAGCCAACAAAAAACTCCTACCTTCCTGCCATTTTAAGTAATTTTGTTTGTAAAGGACTAGAAAAATATTAATTCTTTTTTGTTTCTTTTTTGTTTGTTTGTTTGTTTTTGCTATGGACTGTTTTTTTTCTTTCACATTTTGACCCCGCAATGAAAATGGAAAATTGGCTGAAGTTTGTTTTGCTGAAAGGTCTTTCTAGGGGAAGTAGGAGGTAGAGGCTGGAAGAGGGAAGGACAAGAGCATGTTTTGGGCCAGAGCTTTTCAAAATAGGATTAACAATTCACAAAAACCTTTCTGGAATACCTTTGGAAGAACATCCCCCGAAGGCATGAAAGCAAAGAACATTAATGCATAGGCTAGGATTTGCAGACAATCTTTAAATATTACAGAAAAATATAAAAATTGTTTATAAAAATGATTGCCCATAAGTATCCTTGACCAGAACGAGTGATGGTTGTTTCTAAAACCTGGTTGTAACAGTAAGACATAAATACCGTGAGGTCAGTCCCCTGCTAGTAGCACATGGACCTGCTTCCCTGGTGGCTTTCTGCCTTTTTAGTCAGTTTGTGATAAATGACAACCATTTCTATCCATGCCCACCCCAGATTTTCCAAGCAAAAATCCTTCAATGCTGCTAACGCTGTAGAAGATTCTCTGCAATAATGGAAGAGAACTGAAATCAAGTCAGTATTTTTCCTTCCTCTTTAAGTACACCTTTATAGCACATGTAACCAATGTAAACGCTTATAGACACACAGAGCATATAGTAAGGTCACTACAAACAGCTCACTTTTTTTCCCCGTCTGTGATTAAATATATTTTATTAAGGAAATCACTGACCTGAGATAATGGCTTTCTCTGTCCACAGTTTATACCACCGATAAAAATTATGTTGGGCATCACTGGCATGGGATACTCAAAAACAAAATCCATTCTTTTAAGCCAAATAGATCCATGACTTAGAAGCTCCTTCATTGTTACTGGCCTGTGGAGAAAATCTGAGGCCAGATGCTCAAATGGCAAGTAAGCAAAGTTGCAAAGAAAGAATTCTGAGGACTTGAGAAGTAAGTTTTCCACTCGCTGGATAAACGTCATGTGGTCTGAGTTGTCTGTGAATGTTCTTGGCACGTAAGAAGGAGGATCAGGACACTGAGCAGCCTGCAAATCGAAACTGCAAGGGAGTCCTCGTAAGAAGAAAACAGAGGGGATGGAGAGATGCAGAGCCATTATTTGTCCACATGGTGCAACAGGATCGGTGAGAACAGCATCGAACTTGCTCCCTTCAAGATACTGCATCATATCCTTATTGTGCAGTAAATTGTTACAGGAGGAGAAGTAGAGATCAGAGATGAATTGAGCTTTTTCATATAGTTTAGCAATTCTCTGGAGAAAAGGTCTTGTCTCAAAAAGATCATTAGCAAATGAATGCATGCTTGCTCCCAGCTCTTCCCTGGTTAAGAGCACGGGATACGTCTCGAGAGTGTAATGATCAGAAGGCTTCACGTTCAGATTTACTTCTGCTGCAACAACTACAATGTTGTGCTTCTTCTGGCTGAGGGCCTCCAGCACTGACCGCATGCTGAGCCAGTGACTCCCGTCCATGGGCACCACCAAGAGCTTCCCACCGTCGCTCCAGCAAAAGAGAGACAGGAAAGCAAAGACCCCTGCAGGAACTAAACAATTGTGTTTACTCACAGGAGCCATGTTCCTAGAGATCCCAAGTCTGGTCCTGTGCCCTGAGCTGATAGATTTTATGTAACCACACAGTCCCCAGCCACATTCTCACGTTCCTGCTTAATGATCCAGCTTTTCCAGTAAAACCAGTTGCTAGCAACCATTCAAGTCATTGATGAAAACTTAAGGAACTTAAGGTGATGAATGAAATGGGGTGGAGCAGAACTGCCCTTAGTGTCTGGTATTCCCTCAGGGTTGGTCTTCCTTACTGTTTCACACTGCTGATTTTAAAAGGATGTCAGATGTCAATTTGAAAATAAAAGCAGATTTTATTAAAAACAAAATTCTAAGACTTCTAATAGTGCTGGCACTTGGAAGCAACCAGACTCATTGAAAACGTATATTAAAAGAGCTTATTGTGCTCCTCCTGTTTCTAACACATGTTGTTTCTAATGTGTTTTAACATAAGCAATGGGTAAGGCATTCGGTCAAATTCTCCAGACGGTAAAGAGGATATTAGGATTTGTTGGAATGTGATTTGGCCAGGTACTATACCTGAGGGGAGCAAGGGTTGCTTTTCTTGAAAATACTAGTGCTATTAACATTTAAGCATGGCAGTCATTGAGCTGAAATGAAATGATATTGTTATATTTGGATTCGTCAGAAGCTGGGAGGGAGGTCTTGCAATATGAAATACAGCATTTCCTGGCTTATTAATGAAGGGTCAAGAGTTGTTTTCTCCCTTTTTTATTTCTTTCTTTTTCTCTTTTTTTCTTTGTCTCTCTGTTTCCTTCCTTTCTTGACTAGCACTACTATTGCTGGAAACATTCTGAGAAAAAAGTTTTGCTGCTGTTCTGAGATGCTCAGCAGGTTCATGCTGAAATTACATGATAAAAATGCTGCCGGGCCACACGGTGTCTGCCACACATTAGTGCGAATCCTAAGGAGGCTCTGTGCATCCATTCTGGCACATGCCCCAGCTGCCAGTGTGTTCCAAGAAGCACCACTGCCACGGAGGCTTACGTGAGTGAAGGAAAACCACTGCTATCGTGCCTGATACTGCTTCATTCTCACCTTATCTTATCTCTCTGTACTTTCCTAGAGCATTACATCCTTCCAGCAGCAAGAGGAGCAACAGGAAGGAGAAGCCACTCCATTCCCCTCGTGCCTCACTACCTGCAAGAAAGACTGTGCAGAAGTAGCCAGCAACAGTCCTGCTATTTCTGCACAGGAGCTGTTTTTAGATGGTAAGCAATGGTGTTTTTGCTTCAGATGAAGAGCTAAAAGATGCCATGATTCAGCTTTTACCCAGTACTTGGGATGGACACAGGGCAAACCACAGAACCCTATCTGGCCACTAAATGTAAGTCTGTGATGCACGGACATAGGAGTAGGAGAATAAATAAGTTGGGACTGAAGTGCTCCCTGAGGTTGTGATAAGAATTGCTAATGCTGTGATATTTACTGCTGCTGGACTATGATATCTAGCTCCCGAGCAATATTAGAATGATAGTGAGCTTTGCCCTGGGAGGGGAGTCTGATTTTGATTTGCTAGAACTGGTTTCACTGCTTTCCCAGTGGAGCTGCCTGGGTTTGTCCATTAAAGTCTCTGACAGATAGAACAGATAGGAAAAGGCACTGCTCTGCTAAAAAACAGGCAGATTAAAAGCAATTTGAAAGAGATTTTTGTGAGAAAAACAGGATCTGAACACTAGTAGCCCAACAGAAACATTCAGGACTTTCAGTGGGAGGACCAGACTGGGAGGAGTTAAGGACACTCTAGAGAAGATGACGCCACAGTAAAATGCCAGTTTGTCTTGTCCTGAGGCTTCATTCACTTCTGTTCAAAAAGGCGGCACGTGTAGCGATGGTGACAGACTGTATGACATAGGAAGAAGCCATTTTCTAGGACTCAGAGGAAGCTGTTAAGTGAAAAAGAATAGAGAAGAGCCTGCCTGTTTTTAAGTAGCATTCACCAAGGGTCGCACTTTATCCTTACAGTGTGAAGTACTGCTCTATTCTGAAACAGCTGGATCACTCCAACCACCGATCCAGCTGCTGCTGCTAACAGCTACCTCCCTTTTTCTAACCTTTCCCTGCTGTCTATGTAAAAGTATGGGCACAAGTAAATCCCTCCTTAGACCACACATGCAAGAAGCCACCCATCAGCATTTCCCTACCTGAAATGGATGTCTCCAAAAAGACATCAGTTTGGAGCTGTCTAGTTCTTGTGGTATAGGGTGCCCAAAACAATTTCACCACAAAGTATTAGCCTTCAACTCATATACACTAGCTTACAACTCATATATGATTATAACTGCTGTTATAAAAGACAAAATACTAGCACATAATTCAAGGAGTTACTTTTTTGAATGAATGAGCAGCTTATGTTCTTAAAACAATTGTTTCTTTTGTTGGATAAATGTTTTTTGAAAGACTGTTATAATCCACTTTTTTGCATTACATAAGCAAATGATGACTGTGCATCCTCATGTCTGCTGGAATCAAGCGGAGGGTAGCATGGGATGCCCTCCCCTTCATGAGCGTTTTAGGTAGTGAACAGAATCACTGTGTCAGGCAGACCCAAGAAGAGGAGTTGGAATCGCATCTTGTCCTGCTGGTCAGTCCCACCACTCTGTTCTTCATGAGCATTTTAGTGTACCTTTTCCTAGGAGGGCTAGTTGATTTAATTTGTAAAGCATGGGGTGAATGAAAGGTAAAGTTGCTACTCATGTAACTTCCTGTGAAGTGGTTCATAAATATACTGAGTGCCTTAGGCCAAATTAGTTCAATCTGCTGCCAAGCTGAGTACTTTTTTAAAAAGATGATTTGATATTTGAATAACACAATCCATGGCAGCAATTAATAAAAAGAGATTCTCTAGGTAAATAATGCCCACAGCAAATATGTGATTACTTATCACCCAGGTGATGCAGGCATTTGCCTGCCTGCATTTTTCCTTGTTACACCTTCACCATATCGTCACTGACCTGCGATAGTGGTTTCTTCTGTCCACAGTTTATGCCTCCAATGTGAACCATATTGGGCATCACAGGCATGGGATAGTCAAAGACAAAATCCAACCTCTTCAGCCAAATGGATCCGTGACTTAAAAGCTCCGTAATTGTCACTGGCTTTTGGAGAAACTCCGAAGCTAGACTTTCAAAGGACGAAAATACAGAATTGCAAAGGAAAGGCTCTGCAAGGCGGATCAGCAAGTTCTTCACTCTCTCAGGAAATGTCATACGGTCTGTATTGAGTGAGAACAGCCGTGGGACATAGGACGGCGGGTCTGGACTCTGAGCAGCATGGATGTCTATAGCGCAAGGGACACCCCGCAAAAAAAAAATGCTAGGGATAGAAAAGTGCAAAGCAATGATCGGTCCGCAGGGTGACAGGGGGTCTGTAAAGATGGCATCAAACTTACTTTCTTCGATATATTTCATCAGCTCTTTGTTGTACAGCAAAGATTCGCAGGAGACTTTAAATAAGTCAGAGGTCTTTTTAAAATTCTCCCAGATGTTATAAAATCTGACGAGAAAAGGCTTTTTGCTAAAAGTTTCCTCACCGAAGAGGCGCACAAATTTGTGAAACTCTTCCTTTGTGAAAGGCGCAGGGTATGTTTTCAGCGTGTATGTCGTGGAAGAGCCTATGAGCATACTGCCTTCGGGCGCCACCACAGTTATTTCATGCCCTCTCCCGCTCAGCTCGCCCAGCACCATCCTCATGCTCAGCCAGTGGCTGCCCTCCATCGGTAGCACCAGCAGCCTCCCGGCGGCCGCGGCGCCGAGGCAGCACAGCAGGGGCAGCAGCGCAGCCGCCGCCATGTCGCGAGCCTGCGCGCGGGGAGGTCAGGGCCCGCTTTTGTGGCCGCGCTCCGCCTACGCGCACACGCCTCTCGCTCGCTGCGGTTCCCTTCCGTACGGCCTCCCTTCAGCCGGCGTCACGCTCTCGGCATTTACAGCTTTGCACGCAAGGGGGTTCACAGCAGAGGATTAATGATTGCAAAAGTGTTGCACTTTGAAATCGGTTTTGCCTTTGGAAGAGGTGTAACTGCTACCATATACTCCCCTCACGGAAGCGCTGAATACAGTAGCTCACTGGTTCTCAACCTTCTCTTCTGGCAATATTTGGACCTGAGCCTCGTGGTCCTTCTTAGCGTTGGTAACCCGACAGCTGGGACTGCAACTCGTCTCCCGTTGATTGCCCAAACCACAACTGCGCTGATCTTGTCTCTTCCCCTTTCTTGCCCCCAAGCATAGCACACCGGGGTACAGGGGGCACTGGATGAATCAGTGCAGTTCTGCCCTGGATGACTGCAGGAACTACGTAGAGTTCAAACAACTAATGTCCTGAGGAGCCCTGAGCCGTACGGCAGATGTTTACTGAAGGCTGTCAGCGCACAACCAGCCTTACCTTTTGGCTTAATTGCCCTTGCATGCTGCCAGGTAGGACAAACTAATAACTGTTGGCTTGAGCAGAAGTCACACAAGGCTACTGCTACTTGCATAGCCTGCTCCTCACACCAAATACAAAATTCTTCCTTGACATTCATGTAGCTTAGATAGGCTTCTCCTCTTCTTGAAGCTGATGCCTCCAGTGAAGAGACTCTGGGGTATTATGTGAATGGCACCTCGTTATCCAGAAAACTTCAACAAAGTGTTGTTGGATGCAAATCTCTCTGGAGATGTATCCAAAGTCCTGGAACGTGTCGTGGAAGTCCTTAGAAAGCAGGCTCACTAATGTGCTGACAAGTGAGTTCAGCCCCATAGGGGGATTTCCATGGGCTCGGTGGACCTTGGGACATATGAAACAGTATTTGGACATTTTCTGATGTGCACAGAATGGGCAGACAGAAATGTTACCATGACTGCTGCATATAGTATTATTTGGACTATAAAGAGTGCACCAAAATTACTCTTTTCCAGATGGGGTAGGAGTTCTCTGTTGTACTGAAGGCTGTCACAGTTGTTACAGACTGTAGGAATTTGATATTTTTATTATCATTTTCTTTTCTAGTGAAACTGAAGCTAACTGTACAGTGAAACATATCTTAAATATATGGAAAAACAATGTGGACATACCTGTTTTTGACCATTTTAAGAACCGAAACAAATTGGTACAATTGAGAAAAAAAGGCTTTTTTCTTCCATTGATTCAAATGCGCATTTTTGAAGGTAAGTAGCCAACTGAAAAAAATTCTCCATTTCTACATGCAACTTCCATACAACCCCTTATCCCTTTAGTTGTAAAGCTAAACAATAAAACAAAGTTTCACCAGATAACACATGCCAAGAAAAGATTTCTAGTTCCTGAAGTCATGAGTTCATGACTCATGTCACTTCAGTTCATGACCAAAAAAATTCATGAACTCTGCAGTAGTTCATGACTCCTTCTCAGTCATAAATTGTAGGGTTTTTAAATGTGATTTTTTAATGACAGTAACTGCTCAGTGAAAGTTTACACATAGATGACCAGAGAGAGGCATTCCTCAACCAAGAAAAAAGAAGTGTTTTGGGGAATGATTATTTCCTCCAGGCCATTCAAGGCTCTAGCTCTTTGGTGAGGCTTTCTTTCACATGCAGTTTCTGCACAGTTATTTCCAAGTTTTGTGGGGATGCTTCAACCCTATTGCGACTCTATGTTCCAAAAGAGCTGCTAGCTCCATTGCTGGCACTGTCCCACCAGCAGCAGCTTCTGACTCAGGAGTTACTTAATAGGAATTTCCAAACAGCTCTTGCAACAGAGCCACTGCTCATATCCACTGAAAAGGCTGCCAAATGAATACTTCTTTTGTGTTACGTTTAGAGACATCTGCTTGGCTCTTTGATATCAGATTCCCATTCATAAGTGCATGTTCTTCTGAAAGATGTTGTGTGACCTATTACTGCACGGTTTCCTTCCATTCAAACATGTGCAACGAGTTAGAGAGAACGAAGCGGCTTGCCTGGCTTCTGTGTCACTAGAGACTGTCCTGGTAACAGTGTCAGCCCCCTCATAACCAATACAAGGACCAAACATACATGGACTAAAGCGAAGGTAGTCAGGTTTGTTCTACACTATGTTATTTCACTCACAACGTCCAGCGCTTTCTTGCTTTAGACCTGCTACAAAATATACTGCACTCTATTCAGATGCTTGTTTGGTACCCAAAGATAAGACTGTGAATTTGTACAAGATCCATAAATTGAAAAGCTTAAAATCTAATTTCTTTTTTTCAGCGATAGGCTTTGTGTTTTAGGGGGATAGGTTTTGAAATATTAGCAGTCTGGCTGCAGCTGACACTATTTGTATCTCTCTCCACATGTGCATTTTAATTCTCATCTATTTTTCTCTCTACTTTTTCTCTTTTGGTACAGATGCCTTGACATAATGGAAAAGATGGAAAAGATAGAAATAAACCTATATGGCAGACAGATGTAACAGAAGAAGAATTGACTTATAGCTGAAATGTTAGCCCAAGAATCTTCAATGTATGTAAAAGGAGACTGGATACATCAAAGTATCCCAGATACATTTGTACCCCTGCCAACAGTCCTGATGCGAAGACTGCCTTCAACATCAGACCTGGGTGCCTTCCATCCCACCGGCTACTCATGTGACCATCACCAGAACTGAACAACACTGAGAGCTCTCAGCTCCCACTGCCCACAAAGCCTCAGTTGCTCCTGGCAGACCAGGATGTGCCTGAGGCACTCGGATGGACTGTCCATGAGACAGCTGGGAAGGGAGGACAACATGGAACAGACAAGAGCAGGTTTTGCTTATGGACATTCCTCAGGCTGTTCCTTTGCAGTAATACAGCCAAGTTGTCTTTGCGGGAATGGTTTTATGGAGATGGACACAGATAAAGCAACTTAGACGAAACAGAAGCTGTAAAGTCCGGCTTGTATTCAGGATTAAAGTTTGCCAAAATTCAGATTAGCATAACTAAGCAAAACACCCTGTTGTTTGTACAAAATTTGCATGACACTCAAATTTTTATGCCTGACAGGGTTGTAGATTGCCAGGGAATTTAAATAAGATTTAATCTTACTATTAGATACTAGGAGATAACATTTCTGCATCAGATCATTAGATCTGATCTTTATCTTTAAATACTTTAAATCTTTAAATACTAAGCTGTTGTTAATTTTCAGTGTAAAAATTTTACATATTTCTGTTCTTGCCCTTTCAATAAAAATAAAATAAAATTCCATACCTGAGACAGCTTTTCCTTCTTTTCACAGTTTATGCCTCCAATAAAAACCATGTTTGGCATCACGGGCTTCGGGAACTCAAACACAAAATCATACCTCATTAGCCAGACAGATCCATGTCTTAGCAGTTCTTTAGCAGTCACTTTCTTCTGAAGAAATTCACTTGCAAATTCTTCAATGGGACTGAAAACTGGCTGACAGTAAAAAAGCTCCAGCACAGTGAGTAGCAAGTTCTTCACGCGTTGAGAGAATGTCATGTGATCTGAATTATTCAGGAATAATCTGGGGACATAGGAAGGAGGATGTGGACACTGGGTAGCTTCAAAATCCATACCACAGGGAAATCCCCTCAAGAAATAGACAGAAGGAATGGAAAGATACTCAGCAATTACTGGTCCACACAGCAGAATTGGATCGGTAAGAACCACATCAAATTTGCTCTCCTTCAGTTCCTGCATCAAGCCTTTGTTGTGCAGAAGGCTCTTGCAATTGGCAAAATAGAAGTTGGAAATGTCTAATATGCTTTGATACATTGTAAGAATCATATTCAAAACAGATTGTTTGATAAAATGAACATTAATAAATGAATTCAGTGTGAGAGCTAAGTGTTCATCCGCAAAAGGTATTGGATATACTTTCAATGTATAATTCTGATGCTCCTTTGGCTTCATAAACAAACTTGTTGATGGTACCAGCACAACAGCTTCATGTCCCTTTTGCTGAAGTTTCTCCACTAACGAGCGCATGCTGAGCCAGTGACTTCCATCCTGAGGTATCACCAGGATCTTTCCGCTTTCAGCAAACATTAAAGACGATGTCAGAAGAAGAACTATCACAGTATGCTGGTAAAATTGTGTAAATGGAACAGCCATTTTGATGGAAGGAAACAGGAATGTTCTGCTCTAGATACATCCAACACAGACTTTTATATGAAGGTCCATGCAAGTTTTTGCTTTCTGCAGGAAACTTAACTGATTGCACAGGTAAATGTTTAACTTTCACATTATTATCCTGGTTATCCTTCAACATTTAACTGTAATTGCTCATATAACAGAGAAGAGATTACATGCCCCCCATTTGTACAAAGATCAGTTGTCATCTCTTAATACACTTAAGGTTAATTTCACTAGTTGATAATTATCAAGTCAGAAAATAGACTTGTTTACTTTGAAGACAACCTTTAAACTAAGTCCAGCAGACTAAATGACCATTTGTTTTACAGGCCAATCGAATAAATGTAATGCTTAACCTCTTTGTAGAAGACTGATGTTAAATTCCCACCTCCTGGAAGTAATGAATATATACTGCATATATCACAGCTACCAGGCTTGGGTAATCCCAGGTCTGAGGCAGAGAGGGGAAGAGAACAACAACCTGCCCTGACTTTTCACTCCATGTCACTAGGCAATCAGTAAGCTAAATGATGAGTTCAGGACAGATGAAGGCAAAGGAGGCCAGGATAGACTTGCTAGGGCTAGGGTTACTTAGCACAGGAAAGAGGAGTCTTGGTCTTTGTTTACTTCCATGAGAACCCTTTTTATGTACTGCAAGCAAGACAAAGTCTGGGTTAAGATACAATAACTTTTACTGAAATCATTGATACCACACGTGCACGCACACGCAACACACCCCAAACTCAACAAACAAGAAAAACATTCGAGCTCTCCTCCTTACACAGATGGATATAGGGGCTAAAGTGCACAACCATAATCAGCTTTCTCCTCGACTTCTTCCCAGCTCCTAACCATAACTAAATTGCAAACTCTTCCCTCCTCTTCCACATTCTCTTTTGCACAATGCACCATCTTTCTTGGGAGGAGAGATCTTCTCTTGGTTAAATTAGCCTGAATGTGATACCTGGAGCTGTTGGTTTGAATCATGCCTCTAGGGAGGCATGAGTTGTCTCTCGAGTTCATGTTGCCTAAGGGGCAACAGAATTATATTATGGTCATTATGGAAGAATCTGGTGGAAACATCCCTGTGTGAGTTTCCAAACAGAGCTATGACTGGGGTGGTACAGAGCCCCAGTTTGCTGGCATCCACTGCCTTGCTCTGGGAATGTGCAGTGAATTGAGGCCCTCAGGGCTGTGCTAGAGGAATGTTTTGTCTTTATGGGAGTAAGAGCAATGCCAAAGACTTTTGGCAGGTGCTAAGCAAGAAATCCCTCTGAACAAAAGATCTGATTGTAAACTATCAGCAGCATTAAGAAGGGATTTTTTTTTTTTTTTCCCTACACCATTTCCTTTATAAACAGTGGTAGAAATCCCAACATCTTTAGTGTGGAGCATCAGACCCTTGTGGCTGCAGGCAATGTGGCTTGTACACGCAAAATGTGCCAGCACTTTCCAGAAAATCAAGACTTAAATCTCTGAGCTTATTATAAGAGTAGTGGAAGGAAACAACCACACTCATGCACATTTGGATATGATTTTCATGGCAGTGGTGTTGTGAGAAACCTTAGAAGAGAATGCACCAAAGGACATATTTTTGCTGCTCTTGCTGGTACATTATGATGTACCAGCAACACCAGTTGCAAATGACAGTAAACACCAGTTGAAGATGAAGATAAGGACCACTGTATCTTCAAGGAACTGTCTGGAACTGGGCAGTAGGATCAAAACACGGCCTTCTGGGCCACAATGAGGCCATATGTGGAAGTGAGCTCCGGGACATCATTGTATGGACATGAAAAGATGACTCCCAGGTGTGCGCAAAGCTCAGGTGCTCAGGTGAATTTACAAATAAGGAGATTCCCCCACAGCCTGGCTGAAGAGCAGGACAAAGGAGTGGGAGACTGAGTGGAGCCATGAGTTGAGGGGGACAAAAGAACATCTGCCAAGAGTTGAGGGCCTTTACAAATAGGGGAAATTAGGGCAATTCCCCCACATTCTTCAGCAAGGGGGACAAAGGAGTCAGGTGACCTTAGGTGTGAACAGATGGAGGGAGGCAGGAGTTTGGTGTAGGTGGGCCAGGAAGGCTGAGAGGGCGTCTCTCCTCGGGAAATTAGGATAAAAGGGGGGCTGCGTTCCCCCAGCAATTTGAGAGACCCCACAGGGATATGCCCTGTGGACTCTCGCTTTATTCGAATAAAGCTTTAAGACCTAGGCCTGGTAGACTCTCCTCTGTTTTAGGTCTCCTCTGCTTCCTTTTTGGACTTTCAATTCTGGACAGCAAGATTTTACACACACAGGGGTCTCAAGAGACCTTTAGAGACCACCAAAGGGACAGAGGGTGCACGCATAAGGGAGGGGTATATTGTAATTAGTTTCAGGAAATAGAATGAATATGTAGGATCATTCCTAGAGTTTAATGCATAGGTAGATAATAAAGAAATAAATGTTTTAGCAAATACACCTTAGAGCGTGCAAGTGGAGCTATCCCCTGCACATCCAGCGCTGCAATGAAGTGAATGCTTGGTGACAGTAGGGTAGACTCCCTGCTCTTTGTACCAGATGATCAGATCTAAAACTGTAGTCAAGGAACAAGAGGAAGGACAGAAAAAAGGACAAGAGAGAAATGAGGGATGAATTCTTTTAACAGGACACAGAAAACAGCACACTAATGCTTTCTGGTTAGTGCATAATAAAATAAGGCCTAAGTTGATTAATTCAGAAAAGTAACAATCAATTAAAAATCAGCTTCATTAAAAAAAAAAAAAGTGGTAAAGTCATAGGTATTTGTTATTCATTATGTGGTAGCAGGGGGCACCTGGGCTCTTGCAGGTGTTAAGTGTCTGGTGCTCATTACTAATGACTGCTTGTTATTTCTGAGAAGCTTGAAGCACCACATGAGCAGAGCACTTAAAGAAGGAGATCAGGGTGCCAGCTCTTAATGACTGTGGAAAGGCTGGCATGGGCTGGGCCTTCTTTGTGAAGCAGCTCTGTTGAACTGCATCTGATTTGGAAGCAATCAGATTCCCTGCTTGCTATTGAAAGACAGAATATATGTTAAGTAAGGCTTGAAGTTGGGTCACCCCAGCTATGGCCAGAATGCTGCTCCACCACTGAACGTCTCCTGCAACATGGTTTGTGTGCAGGGCAGACAAAAAGCTGGGTTGTTCCAGGATGTCCCTGTGGACAGGTGCTGAGCCCTACAGCAATGAAAGCAGTGCTGCTTGGGCAGGGTGGGAACTTTGAGAAGTTGAGCCTGCTTGGGCTGACTTTGCACCATCCATGATCATGCTGAGGAATCTGGAGGCAGGTGCCCTCGCCCTAGGATTGCTTTATGTGCTCTCAAACTACCTGTCTCAGAGATAAGCTGGCTGTGAAATGCGGATTCCTTCTAACCAGAGTAGCAAATGGTGAGCGCCACTAACGGAAATGGACTCCTCGACAGCTGCTTGTTCTGTGAGTAGCACTGGACTCAGGTCTATTTCTTGAGCCTAATCCAGAAGTGCTGTTTTGACCTATTGGCTTTGCTTTCCCATAGATAGATTATATTGTCCATCTCCTTATGCTCTGGGACCAATAGTTTGCAAGCAAGAAAATGCTATTGACATGCATGCTTGTGTAGGCTATACCCCAAATCCTCTCAGATGGATTAGCCCCACGCATTTATTAGCAGGAATTGTTGTGTAACTAAACTCAATCCATTTTGATGCTAAACAGTGACAGGTAAAAGGAACTATCTCAAAAGATAATATTTCTTTGCATTTCATCTGGAAATGTATATTTCACCATAACATGCAAACAGCAGTAAAGACACACAGACACAGTTAAGAAACCATATATCACAAAAATAAAACCAAAGCAAATTAAATATCTTTGTTGAGCCAAGAATATTAAAAAAAAAACCCTCAATGCATGGTCTTTCAATATTTAGCTGAGAGAAATGTATGCCAGAATCCATGAGAATGCAATCAAAATTACATCTGGACAGTGAAGAAAATACATTCACTGAGGATAGTAATTTGTAGTTAGCAGATGAAATAGCATTTTTGTTGGACTTGTCAGCAAATCCTCACTAACTCAAGTGAGTCACCTGCCTCTATTAAGATAATACTGTGTCAGCCTGTGGAAACCATCGGCCAAACACAAGTTGCATTAAATCATCAAAAAGAAGCTTCCAGCAGCACCAAATTCCCACAAAACATACAATTACATTTCACCAGTAAAATCCAGAGGAAAAGAACATACCTTTGGCAGAGGTTTCTTCTCAGCACAGTTTATACCTCCAATAAAGATCATATTGGGCATCACTGGTCTGACATACTCAAACACATAGTCAAAT
>JAWLRI010000111.1:835350-862491 GCA_034781795.1 Crypturellus tataupa | reverse complement strand
GCGGCTGCGGCTGCTGCTGCTCCCGCCGCTCCCGCCGCCGCTGCTGCTGCTGCTGGTCCCGCTGCTGCTGCTGTGGCTGCTACTGCGGCTGCGCCCTCCTCGGTGAGACCCTCCGCGGGGCTCGCCGGGGCCGCGGCGTGCTCGGGCCCTGGAGGCTGAGGAGAGGCGGGTTCGCTCGGCCCGTGCGGTGCGGGAGGCCGCTGCTGCCGCAGCTCCTGCGCCAAGGGCACAGGCGGGGCCTGGCTCCCCTGGCCAGTGCACAGGGACGGGCCGCGAGGTGCCGCGTGCGAGCCGCGATGTGGGAGCTCCCGTGGGAGATCAGGGACGTGTTGCACTTGGAGTGTGCGCAGGCACGGGGGCAGAGGTTGGAGGTCTGTGGAATCCGTCCTGGAGCTGCTTCATCTTTGGTTGGACAAGGCCCTAAGGAGTGTGATCCGAGCTGACCCTGGTTTGAGAGGGAGTTGGAATTACTTAATTACTATATTATTATCTATATAGTAATGTACGTTGATAGAAGGCAAAAACAAAAGTGCTTTAAGGATCCTGAAATGAGCAGTGCGGGAGGCTTTGGGAGCATCCTGCTCATGCATCTCTCCAGTAGTGGATGGTCCTGTGGGTTGTTAGTGAGGCAGTTGTTGCCTCTTCTGGTGAGGGAGCATGTTAGGAGCAAGAGGGGGCATCCTGGTGGTGTGCTTTAGGATGGGGAGCATGCAGTGTGTGGTGGTCTCTGTATAGGTAAATGCTGAAGTGTAAACAGGCCTAGCTGAAAAATAAATGAAGTTTGAGGCACAAATCAGAAAGAGTATTAAAACTGGCAGTTATGTCTCAGTAGTACCTTGACAGATTTATATATAGCAGCTGTATTCAGAGGAGAGAAGCTCAATGCAAAGAGGCCCAAATTATCCTTTTTTTTTAAAAAAAAAATCTCTGTCTTAATGAAGAAGGAATTCCAACCATGTAATCTTATTTTGTGGTGGGTATATACAGGGATAAGCCTCGTGTGAAGTCTAGAACAGATAGATTGGATATTGCTCACAATAGCAGAATCAGTTTGTGGCCAGTAAGTTTCTGTCTCTCAAATATTTAAAAGCAAAAGAGTATTTTGACAAAATATCACTGTATTGTTGCCTATCTGAATTGGCCAGTACTAGAGACATATTCTTGTGCATATGAACTTGTTCTGCACAGTGCAGGTTTTCTGGTCAATTCGAGGGAGTTTTCTTACATGGTTTCTGCACATGGAAGCAGGCAACCTAAGCACTAGTTAACCAGAAGTAAAGAAGGACCTATTTATTTTGGTGTTTGTTTTTGCTGCCGTACACAACTGAAATGTGACGTACATGATTGTAGCCGCATGTCTTCCAGCCGGCTCTAAAACAATATCGTTCTAAAATCACTTTTTTGCTATGTTAGTGTGTGCTTCTGTATGTAACTTGAATGAGCATAACAGAATTAGACAACGTATAAGTAAATCCTTCATTCAAGACTAAATAGACTACTTTGAGGTTTCTTCTTGAAGACGGTTCCAATTCCATTTTTTGTATTAATACCTTATTTTGTATTTTTTGGAAGGACTGTTTTGACTTCACAATGTTTGGGGACTTATTTGAAGAAGATTTTTCCTTTCTCTCCAACAATCAATGTGGAAAAGGGACGTCAAAGCACAGAGATGTGGAGCCACCAGCTCCCAGGGAATTCACCAACTTAAGTGGAATCAAAAATCAGGGTGGGACCTGCTACCTCAATTCTCTTTTACAGACTCTACTTTTCACACCAGAGTTTAGAGGTACTGTATTCAAAAACTTCTTAAAGTAATCTTGGAATTGATTTTGCCTAGCAATGTCTGTTGCTAGCTCTTTACTAAAGAAACATAACAAATACATGTTCTTTTACTGGCTGTTTTATTTCAATTTATCTGAAATAAGTGTAGATTACACAGAACTATTGGTCTGTAAAATTAATTTTGTCACTTCAGCTCGAAGTATGACTACTGTAAGCCTTTAATTCTCTTAAAGAGAGGCTACCCCTTGCATAAATAAGAGAGGTTATTGCTGTCCATAATGTGTCATTAATTTTTAAATACAATCATTGCAATGCCTGAAAAAGTAAATACTTTCTGCCTAAATCCTTGCTGCTTGCTTATACTTTGTTGTTTAGGTTGAAGCAGCTGTATGGCATAAATGATGTTTAGAAACCTTGCTTAGAATTTTAGTTTGTTAAAAAGCATGTGTGACTGTCAAAGTAATTTAAATCCCTTAAAGAAAAAAGACTTTAATGCTGTTTTATGGCATTCTTTTTTTCTTTTTAATTGCAGAAGCACTGTTCTCTCTAGGACCTGAAGAACTTGGGACTTTGGATGATAGCAGTAAACCAGATGCAAAGGTGTTAATTTTGTTTATTTAGTATTTGCTGAATGCTGGTTCAAAAAAATGTTGTTTTCTTTCCAAATAAATATTAGATTTTAGTTCTGATGAGAAGCTCCATGTGAAGTAAAATTTGTTTGGCAGATGCTTGGTTTTGCATGTAGAGGTAAGCTTGCAGCACCATAAGTTTTACTGCAGAAGATGTTGAGCCTGTTCCTGTTGAATTTGATAACTGAGTCCTTTTGCTTTCACATGGTGTAAAAACAAAGGGGATATCTACCCAGTGCTTATCTGTTTTACTCCAGGCTATGACCGACTTGTTATCAGTAAAAGCACTAAACATGGGTATGCTGCCTGGTTGCCTACTGTGAGGCTCTTTGAAGGGTTAGCAGCCCATGGGCAAGATATCACAGGATTGGAATTTGTTCTTTGCTTAAAAAGTGCATATTCATGTTGACTACAGAATTTATTTATCTATCTCTTGGGTTAAAGTCACAAAATTAACTGCTTGGGAAATTGTTTTTCTTTTGTAAATCAAAGATAAAAATAGACTGCTGATTAAACTTGTTGACATTAATCCTTCTCCTTCCTATCTCCTCCCACCACAGCACCCAATCTTCCCCCAAAAAGCAGTAAATTCTGAAAAGTGTATTTGTCTTAATGTCTTACGTTCTTAGGGTTTAGCATTATGAAAAATATAATGTTATTCCTTTATACAATGGTAGTGGTTTAATTTTAATCCCTATGACTGTTAAGAACTTGCATTCCTTGGCTATACTAGATGACTAGGTAGGACATTGTAGATTTTGGGACTCAGGCTTGATTGATGTTTTATAGAGCTGGAAAGTGAATATAAAAGCCACATATAATGGTTGTTTATTATAACTAATGCACTAAATTATATTTCACTTTATTGATTTAACATACCTTTCTGATCTGAATTATTATTTTTTTGTTACATCTAGGTTCGAATAATACCATTACAGCTTCAACGGTTATTTGCTCAGCTCCTGCTCTTAGACCAACAGGCAGCATCTACAACAGACCTTACTGAAAGCTTTGGGTGGAAGAGCAATGAGGTACAATTCCCCATCTCAGACACCATCATTGAAAAGCTTCTTCCTGGGCAGAGGAAGTATTTTTAAAGTCTGTCGCTTAAAGAATCGCCATATTGTCAGTTGTGGAGATAGCTTTTTAGTTGAGTCAGCTGTTACTGTTTAGTTTGCACCTCTGCACGAAGCACGTGTCAGTTGTTTCTAGTAAGTAACAGAAAAAAAAAAAAAGTTTTTCCTAGTTTTAAAGTGACCTCTATAACTTTGTTTTAGTAGCAATATACCCAGATATCTCACGTGAATTATATTTTATATACTGGTAGCAGAAGAAGCATAACTAAATTAAGAATGACAAATAATAGTAAATGTCTCTAATGGCACCTATTACTTGGGGTACCATTGCGGCACTTCTTTGCCACACTTTATGGTTTTTTTTTTTTTTTTTTTTTTTTTTTTTGAGAGGTCAAGCAGAAAAATAAGCAAAGCTGCTGGCACTGTTTTTTCCTTCAAGTTTGCTTTCTGTCATGCAGGAAATGAGGCAACATGATGTGCAGGAATTAAATCGGATTCTGTTCAGTGCTCTGGAAACTTCCCTTGTTGGGACTTCAGGGCATGACATTATTAACCGGTTATATCATGGAATTGTTGTCAACCAGATTGTCTGCAAAGAATGCAAAAATGTCAGTGAGAGACAGGTAAAGTCCCTTTTCTATTTTTTTTCATCAGAACCTATTCAACCTTTTGAAGATATTTTCTGTTGACCTAAATGGTGGGTTTTTGTTTGTTTGTTTTAAATAGGAGTTAACTAACTCCTATTTATTTTAAATAGGAATTAACTAACAAAAATCCCTACCTTTTTTTGCATGTCAATGCCCTACCTGGTGTTTAAGCAGGGTTGGATATATGGGTAGGGCAGTGCAGACTTAACTATGAAAATTATGCATGACTTAAGCACATCTTGGCTGGCATTTTCTAAACCACCTACATCAGGATGTGTGAAGTGACTCATGGGTGAGCAGAGTGGGGAAAGCATTACTGCATCTTCTGAGTTGCAAAGTGTTGCCTTTAGTAGATGTATTTAGCAGAAAGGTGAGCAGTGAGGTAGCAACAGTAAAACATATGTTTTCACCTTTTTTCCTCTTTCACTTTTTAATTAAGAAAAAAATCTTATTTAGAAATGATTTAATTCCTATTCTGTGGGTATGTGCCTTGGCCTGTTAATAGTGAAAGCAAAATGAGTGATTTCATTAACTGCAGCAGATGTGAGTAGTGTTTTTCTAATGTACCATTAACTTGCATTACTTACTACTCCTACTGTTGCTATACTTCTGTGTAGGAAGATTTCTTAGACTTAACAGTGGCTGTGAAAGGTGTAGCTGGCTTGGAGGAGGCACTGTGGAACATGTATGTGGAAGAAGAATACTTTGAAAATGATAACTTGTATCGGTGTGGAGCCTGTGATAAACTTGTTGAAGCCTCAAAGGTAATGTGTTTGGTGTTTCCCTGTATTCAGTTTGGTATTAGGTAGGAGCTCATCTTATGTTGGTGTGTCTGCCCCATGCCTACAATACGAGAAAAGCTTTATCTTTAATCAGATAGCATATAAGAGGGTGACAAAAACTGCTGTGCTTTTTCATCCATGGTATCCATGTCAAAAAAGTCAATGCGACTCATTTCTTAACTTGAGGTTGTAGTCCTTAACCTAGTCAGTGGTGGAGAGGATGAGATATAGTTACTATGTAGTTCCTGCCACTTTCTCTTATCTTTGATGTGCTTAGCTTGGGGCATTTCAGACCTAAAGCTAAAAGATAAGCTAGGGCACAAATAAAGACCTCATGCAGCAGATAAAACCACATGGGAATCATCTCGTGAAGAGGATGAATGAGAATGAAAAGTAGTTACCATTTGTCATTCCACACAGAAATGGGACCTATTGATTTGGATACTGTGTCATTTCCCTATTGCTGAACAGGCTTTTAAAATGAGGAAAAAAACCCCAGAAATATCTGTCGACCTGTCCTATAGTGCTAGAACATTTAATGGGAAGGTAGATGTTTCAGGTCAGTGTATTTATGTAAGGAACCACTCAAGTTTTCTAATATCTAGGGCAGTGGGTGTGTTCTTGTGGTGTATGCCTGTGTCATTGCCATTTGCCAGTTTACTTGCATTACCAACACTGCTTCATATCCTCTCTGGATGAGTATATCTGCGACTTGTCATGTGCTAAGCCAGTAGCTCCCATCCATGGGCATTGCCAGGAGTTATCCTTCATCCTGAAAGGGCAGGAATGAGGAGGAGAAATTCCAGGCAGAAGAGTCATTTCCTTGTGGTCAGAATACTGAATGTGAAAGCTGTCTTCTGACTGCAGCTAGAAGATACTTTTGATGAAAATCTATCAATGAATATGCTGAGTTGACCCACTCTCTCCTTATCTTCTAGTTAATGGCTTACTGTTTACACTTGATGTGTGGCGTGCAAAGTACAGTCCCTTACCTCTCCAACTTGGTCACCTGCACAGTAGAGCAGTAGGAACCATGTGGCTGGGGAAGGCTGGGGTGAGGTGAGGGCAGTCTTGGCTGAGAGGACCTGTGCTTTAAGGATGCAGCAAGAGAGGGCAATTTAGGATAGTGTGACTGCAGCCTTGGTTCTGTGATCCCACCAGCACAATGAGGCTTCTTGCTTCTGGTGATGTTCTTCAGAGCATTCATTTCTGTTTTATGCTGAAGCAGCCCAACAACCTTTCACTGCACAACAGGCTACAAATAAATATGAGAGTCATCTCTTTCTGGAACTTAAGCATGTGTCAGATGTAGTTATATCACAGAAAAGATCATTTCAAACTTCTGCATTTGAAAGCACAGAGCCTGGAAGAATCCTAATAAGGCTCCTAAAAGGGCATTGAATCAGACCTCAGGTGGAGTACAGTCCACTTTCAGGAAGAGGGGAGCAATAGAGAAAATGACCTTACGTGATGGTCTCCTTGCAGTTGGGAGCAAGCACTTTGGCTGCAAGGCTAGGGGGCTGAGTTCCATACATAGCCGTGCTCTGGTTTCTTCAGAGGGGTGCTAGCCCAGGGGCTGATTTGAGTGCCCACCTATTTATTTGGGAAGGTCAAAGCCACCATTGCTCTTGTCTTTGTCATGTGCTGTTCAGCAGGAGTTGAGTGTATGTAGTCTATATGGGGGTGTTGGGATTCGTGCGGGCCTGGTGATGACTGATGCTGAGCAATGGGCCAAGAGCAAAGTTGCTGTGAAAATGCCAGCCTGGCTTTGCAGGAAAGTGTAACCCCAGTAGTATGAAGGCATTGCTGCATAATAGAAAATTCAAGAAAACCCCCTTTCTTGCAAAGAATTCATGGGGCAAAGAAACAAGTACTGCCTGAAATTTCAGCCATGTCCTCCTTCCTTTCTTGTAGAAGGAGGAAGTATGAGACTTTTATGGCATTTTTAGTCATGCCTCCCTGGTGGTAACAAAGTTTTCCTAGAAAATGCCATGTTTTATTTGACCATAGAGTGGTGGAAACACTAATCTTTATAACTGTACTTATAACTTTTTTTTTCTTTTTATTGTTTTACAGTCAGCTAAGCTACGTAAGTTGCCTCCCTTTCTCACCATTTCCCTCCTGAGATTTAACTTTGACTTTGAGAAGTGTGAAAGATACAAGGAAACTAGTTGCTATACATTTCCTAACCAGATAAATTTGAGGCCTTTCTGTGAGCAGGTTTGTACTGTTATGTTTCTTTAAGCTTCTGTGTATGTACTTGGCAAGGAATGGCTGCCTCAAGGACAAGCTATTTTTCAGTTTGCATTGTGTCCAAGTAAGGTATTGGACAAACATCTGGGGTTGTCCTCTGTTCCTAATTCCTGTGTTGTTTTTCCAAAATGTTTCCAAAAGATTGCTTTTTAACAAAGTTGGAAGTACTTGTAGTGATACAAGGTGGAGAGACAATAAGGACCTAAAACTTAACGCAACATTTGCTTGAAAGAAAGATTCATCCTTTGAAGTTAAGTTTATTTTGTTATTAACCTTGTCTGGTATTACCATGTATAAATTTAGCTGTATATATTGTATATACCTGTGGCTATTGTGTTTTTTAGGAATTTGTGTTCCTATGTATATGTGTATACATGTCTCAGTATATATTATTAACTGAACTCTATATACTATTGCCTGATGCCAATTGTGATCCCTGAGGCTAATAAAGAATACACTTAATAGACACACTGTTACTGAAAAAGGCATTTTTTCTTACTGACATCTTCCAATGGAAACTTGCAATGCAATATAAATTTCTCAGTATTTGTGTTTGAAGAAGCCTTTTTCCAGTGGGTTTATGTAAATAAATATATTGTTTATTTCTCTATTTTAAAGAAAATAAGTAGTTTATTAACTGACATGTTGGGCTCTTCTATCAGTTATAATGTTGGCAAATATTATGTTGTTTTTGAAACATACATGAATTTTCAGTGTTGATCAAAATCATGCTTAAAAAGTTGCTTACTAAGCCTCTTCTTTAAAGCCAAAATGTCTTAATCCAAGTTCCTATTTAATCTGCACATGTGCAAACACACATGGAGAAATACCAGCAGCTATGCTGCTGGGGTAAAGCTCTCCTTGTGTGAAAGACTTGCAGACTTTATCCATTTTTTCATACTAATCACCTCTTTCTCTTGTTTTTTAAAGGCTGAATTGGATGATGCAGAGTACATGTACGAGCTCTTCTCTGTTATTATACACAAAGGTGGCTGCTATGGAGGACACTATCATGTTTATATCAGAGATGTGGATGAATTGGGCAATTGGCAATTGCAAGTAAGTTGTAAAAGTTTGTTTTTCTTAATGGGCCTCATTTTTCAAAATGGAGAGCATTTAGATTGTGGCGCATTTTAACTTGTCAGACTGCCAAACTAACTCATATTCTCTGGACTCTCCTCATTCTCAACGTGATATCTTTGCTAACAGCTTAATTTTTGGTGGACACAGGTTAGCTGTTTGTGTGTGTGTGTGTATATATATATATATATATATATAAAAAAAAAGGCATGTTCAACTAAAGGAAATTGATACTAGATATTTTTTTATGACAATATCCAGGCTGTAGCAGATGATAGAGGCAACTTTTTGGGAGATGTTGCTTTTCTGCAGCTGACTTTCTGCCCCGTACAGTGGTTGGGCAGATATTCTGTCATGCAACTGTAGTATAGAAGTCGTCTTCGTAAGGAACCACATTAATGAAATCTTACTCACAGCTTGCTCTTTAGCATCTGCTTGGATTTCTTCACATTTGTGGATTGTCCCTAATGTTAGCGCAGGTTATATCAGAAAACGGCTTGGTGTATTGGAGAATCATACTGTTTTTTCTTATACAGGAAGAAGAAGACGATATGGGTGAAGATAAAATTTTAAGAGATAAAGAAAATGATAAAGAAGTAGAAAACCCACTGGCAGTGTTGAAAGGGATTTTATCAGAGGTATGGTATGTAAAGAGTTTATTGGTTTGATTTTGATGTTAGTGAACCAAAAAGAAGGAGTTGAAGTATGTAGGAATGAGCAGGTTGAGCACAGAACTTCTGAACTTATTTGAAATGTGAAAAAAATCTTAAGTTGACTGTACTACTTAAAATGCCTCGTTCATATCAAAAAGTCCATTTTTTGAGTAACGAGTTTTACGTAGCTTAGCTAAGCTGTTGCAAAAAGTTATGTTACATTGGCCTATTAAACAGGAATGATTTATGCATTTCAGAGTTGAGTTCTTTGCAGGTCGTCTTTTCACATTTGTAGCCGCTCTTTCCTCTTCCTAGTTTTTCATTTCTCTGTCTCCGTAGGAAGAATCTAAACAAATGCCCGTTGATCAGTTAGGGCAGAAATTATTGGAGAAAAAAGGAATATCCTGGAATAAGAAATACCGTAAACAACATGGGGCATTTAGAAAGGTAATCTATGTGTATATTTGTTTTTCTTAAATCTGTTACAAGGATATTAGTTACAAGGATGCTAGTGCAATCCTGTGCTCTGTGCTTGTTGGACTAGATCATCTCCTAAGGTTCCTTTCAGCCTGAACCATTCTGTCATCAAAAGCACACTGATCAATGCAGAGTTTTGCTTATTGCAGTAGGACTGCAGCTGGGTTGTTTTTTTGTTTGTATCAAATGAGTTTTTGATTATGATTAAAGTTGTAATTCAGGGTTTTGCTGGGCACCAATGCTGCTTGAAGTGTCTGCATCTGCTAAAATAGAGGTAGAGATCAGAATGGTAAGCTGAAAGGATTTTACCTTTTTCAAATGCAACAATGTGTAGTGCTAATGTAGCTGACTTCAGGTCAGCAGACTAGAAGTTAGGCTGAGATCCCCATTTGCCAAATATTGAGGGGAGTAGCAGAGGATTGGAGGGCTAAGCTAGTTGGATTGGTACTCTCCTGTGTGTCTAATACAGTAATAACTTTTTACTTGCCTTTAGAGCATCTCTTTCCTAGGTTTCCTTTCAGAAAGCAGAAAGTATGCACTTCTAAGAGGGATTTAAAAGGAATCAGTATTTCAAGTGAACCAATATCCTTCATGTAGTCTGATTTCTTAGTAATGCATGTGGGCCAAAACCAATAAATTCACTGTTTTCTTGCATGTTAGTTTTCAGTTATGCATGAAGGAAAACCTGAAACTGCATATGAAAAATATCATGCAGAGAAGTTGATGGGGGAAGGAATTAATTTTTTTCTGTGTAAAATTGAGGAAATACAAAAGGAAGCATCATAAAAGCAAGTTTTCCAAAGACAGAAAGGTTGGAAGGGCTGGGGTTTGTTTATAAATTTGAGGACAAATCCAGTGAGGCAGCTGATGCAATCTGCTATGTTTAATGCTGGATATTTTCCAGTCCTAGAAAGCTGTTTCTTCACTTTGTCCTTGCTTTCCTTTTAGTTTTTGCAGAATCATCCCCAGATCTTTCATTTCAGTCCTGATGAAAATAAGGTTGGCCTTAAGGAGAGGTATCATAAGCTTCCATTTAAGTCAGATTCTCAAGGACAAGATTTGCAAAGCCATCCTCAGAAGAATGATATCCAATGGAATTTAGAAAAAGCATCTACAGTGCTAAGGAACACTTCTGCTGGTTGCCATTGGTTTGATCTGAATGATTCAAAAGTCCAGCCAATTAAGGAGAAAGATATTGAGAAACAATTTCAGGGTAAAGAGAGTGCCTACATGCTCTTTTATCGGAAATCTCAATTGAAAAGACCACCAGAAGGTACAAAAAGCTCATCTTTATATTCTTTCTTTATTGACACTTGGAGGATATAGCGAGTTGAGCATGTGTCCTTTCCAAGTATGGAAGATAGTTGTCTGTCTTTTCAAAAGTGAAAAAGGGATTGACAGGAAGGGTAAAAGGTTTAGCCTTCTATGGAGGCAGTGCGAAGTTAACTGGCTATAGGTGACACAGACTGTCTTTCTAATACTCTTAGCAGATGCTAGCAAATCAAAATTCTTGCTGATAACTTTCGTGTTTCAATTTCCCTTAAGACAAAGTTGGTAGAAATATGAAAGGAAGTTAACTTATTTTTGTATCATCTTGCAATTTATCCTCTGTATTGCAAAAACATTTAATGTTATTGCTCAGAATCGGCATAATCAAAATTTCAAAATAACCATACTGTAATGTGTCATCTTGATCATCTCTCTTCTTTGCCAAAGCATGTTTTATGCAGCTGAGACTAACCTATATTACTTGCTGCAGCTCGAGGAAACCCAAAGTACCGAATTCCTGAACACCTTTTGAATGAAATGACTGCTGCTAATGCTGAGCTGCAAAAAAAGAGGTATGTTAATTTAGCTGTGTTAACATCTTGAACCTTACTTGTCTACGGTTCCTAAAGAGATTTCAGATGGAAGGAAGTTATTTAGTGGATATAGTGTGCAGATGCTAAAATGAGTAGCTCAGTGTCACAGCTGTGGAGATTTGTATGTCTGGACGCTCTCTTGTTGGACCTTTATCTCACATTTTCCAAAAATGAGCAAACCTCCTTACAGCTTCAGATTGTACCCATATGAAAATGAGTGCAATTCTGGAAGGAGAATGTTATCTTAATAATCTTTATAGAGGGAGTTCAGAAGAGGGAAGGATTTGACCCACTGTGAAACAACAGGTAAATGATCTCCTTTGCCAGATACTCATTAACTCTTTCTTCCATGTAAAACTTTTATTGTGATGAGAACCATGCAGACATGATGAGTGAGATTCCCAGTTAAGATGTAGAACGTAGATACATAAAAGACATGAATATCTCCTGTGCTACCTATTTGCTGTGCAAATTTTACTCCTTTATTCCATTCATGCTGTTATGTTTAGCATCTTGCAAACAAGACTGAATGCAGGTATAAAGGAGGAATACATGGCTGTTTCTTTCCCAACTCACTTTCCACATAGTTTCTTCTGTGTGTACATTGTCTCTTCATTCTATGAAATAGTGACCCAGTACATAAACTCCAAAGATGAAGTATATTACCTTATTTAGAAAGGTATTGTAGAAGCAAGTACAATAATGATACGCGCTCTGTGTGTGTGTGTGAAGGTTGCCTTGGCTAGTGCTGTGCAGTAAATTTCATAAATTACTGACATCTTTGAGTGCTTCTTTGCATACCCACTGAGGGAGGAAGGGATGTGACAGTGAATTTTGCTATGAGATTAGTATCAAGGTTATCAGTTCCAGGTTGGTCGCACAGAAGCTTCTCTGAAATAGGTTAGCAGTTTGTCTCTCTTAAGTGCACCAGCTTATCATTGTGTTGTTCTTTCAAGGGCTGAATGGGACTCCGCCAACCATGGTATTGACTTACATCTCCATTTGAGTTCTTGTTACAAATTTCAAAACGGGGCTTTGCATCCTTCACTTACTTGGAAAGAAAGTATTGTGGATCTGACTATTGACAGAAGAAAAACTCTAGGAGAGCTTCGACAATCGGTATTCCAGGTATTTACTATATTAAGTGATATATGCGCACTTCACTTTCACTTGAGCTGCAAAAGCATTAATAAATATGTTTGTGCCACAATTTTTAATCTCAATGAAAAGTGTTGAACCATAAATGGAACCTAAGGAGGCTGACAGCTTACTCGGATTTGCACAGAGGGAAACTCAGCCTTGAGGCTGACTCTTGAAAGACTGAAGAAGCCACAAAACAATTGAAGCTTTAATTTTGTAGACTTTAAAGCTGGTGCAAGCAAATTATTTTATATTTGGGAAGCACATACTTGGGCAAAGGTTACCACTCTGGAAAGTTTTCAACAGTAAGGACAGATGCAGAATTTTCTGGATTGCTTCTTCATAGGCATCTGAACCAAAGTTCATCTGTTTTTTGGAAACTTTGTTTGCTTTTGTATACCTTAAACCTTTGGTTAATGTCCTCTGGAAGTGTTATTCTCTAGCCAGTGTCTAGGATGAAACACTTGAGTTCTAGATAATTACTGCTCATTTAATGTCTCCCCAAATGCTAGTCTTGTTAAAGTAAATAGCAGTGACATGTAAATATTTTAAGCTGTAACATCTTTCAGCAAAGCTGTAATTTTGAGTAGTATGAGTTACTGTTTGCTGTTGTTTTATTTCTTACTTTATTTCTATTATTGCCAATTAGGTGTTGGAATCCTGGGAAGGAGACATGATTCTCAGTATCGCTAAGCCTTTGCCAGCAGGACTACATCTTTACCACTCACTTGAGGGTGAGACTATGCTATTTGTATGCTGTATACATTACAGACATGGAGGATATTTCTATATAAGCATTTTAGAGGGTGTTACTGAGCAGTCTTTGGTCCTCAATAAGCTTCCTTTCAAATCCAATGTCATTAAGCTATTTATGGCACTTTTTAACTAGTGAAATGAAACTTTAAACCTTTTAATATAATCTTTGGTTTCAAATGCAGTAAGAATACTGGAAAGTAAGCTGACAAAAGATGTCTGTTTCTTTTTATTTTGAATTTGATATGCTTATAGAATTGTGCTGTCATGGTGCGTACTTAATTGGGAACACAGATAATAGAATAGAGCAGCTGGGGTGATGTTAAAGAAAAGCGTAGCTTTTTTTTTTCTATTCTGGCCTGAGCAGGAATTTGTAAAGGAAAACACCTGCATAACAACATTAATTTTAGCTTGAAAATTATTATTTTAAAAGTCAGAACTCATGAGTGTTAGGCAGTTCTGGGTGCTGACAGTCTTAAATTTTATCTGTGACTTTTAAGTTTTATAATCCCTCTAGGGCTTTTCAGCAAATTAGGTTTCTAGCAGAACATAACTTATGACACTGATGTTAAAAAAAAGATCCAAACTCTGACTTAAAGTAGGAAGGTGAAAGAAATGTCAGTGTAGGCATTAATATCTCAAAAAATAGACTTGTAAAGTATGATATGTTTGTTAAATGTTTTAATTTTAAGTCAATTGATAGCACTGTTTATCTGTTTTCTAGATAATCTTGACCAAACAGATTTTTCTAGTGGTATCTTTGGCCTCCATTTTGCTAGGGGAAATGGAATAGGTGGTCCTGTGTACTGGACCTTTTTACCCAGTGTGACAGCTAAAGGCTTAATTGTCTTTTTTGTGGTCTTTAACTTTTTTGTGACTTTAACTCCTGTGAATGCTGATGACAAGGCAACGTTTGCACTAATGGACTTGGAGCCAAAGTAGGACGTGCCAATGTACTATAGTTTACAAACTGACCCTTCTTATTTACTTTGGAGGGACAACTTGATAATTTGCTCTTTTTAGGAAATGAACTGACCTTGGAGAGCATTGGACTGGATGATGGAGCGGACATCTTTGTGTGGAATGGGAAAGAGGTAACAGAACCACATACCCTTTCTCTTTTTCAGTTCTCAGGAGAAAAGATGCAATCACCAGACACATTTTTGGGGGAAATTAATCTGTTCTGGAGATGTGCTACTGATACTAACTTCAGCCTTCTCTAGGGTACTTTTTGCATGTTGTCACTCTGTCTTATGTGTGCTGTGCAGTGAGCTGCTATATAAAATTATGGGTAGGATGATACCATGTGGAACATGATGGTATCGTCAGATTGATAGATACATGGTGCCAGTTTCATTGGGATAGATTTTTCAAAACGTCTGGTGCCCCTGGGGAGAACAAGTGATAACAGTGGAATAACAAAAACTTATGTTCTGTAGTAAACTGTTCCACACATAAAACTAGACCTCTCACTGACTTTTTTTATATATGGTCTCCCTGAAATACTGTGCTCCGCCTTTAGACTGTTGCATCTTCCTTCTAATATCAAGGCTTCTGTTTAACCTTCAGCTACTTGTCTTAGTGATTATGTAGCAGCTGAAGAAGATTGCTCTCAGTCTCTGTAGTTGGGTAGAACACTGCTTTAGAAAGCTTTTTGTTATATTCATTTTTCTTTTCCTGCCTTATATCAAAGAGAAAGATGCATCCAGTAACAGAGTTGTTTCTTGTCTTTGTTTTGCTTTTGGTCTTGACTACTTCAGCTGCCTTCATGGTCAAATTGCCTTTGACAAGAAACTATATTCTTTGCCCAGGTTAAATTTCAGAGAGACTATGTCTGTCTCGGTAATCTTGTCACTTATTTCAATGCTGTCTTTTCTCGCACAAAGCTGTATATTACTCATCAGCCAGCACTGCATAAATCTTGCTACAGGTTGGTGGTACAAAGGTATTGACTGGCCCGGATCACGAACCTGTGATTGTCAACGTCCTTCGTTTAGCAGAGTATAATGAAGGAGGGAAAGGTCAGCACTTCACAGAGTCCCAGCACATCATCCCATGCAGCACAGAACTGGGTGCTCTGCGTAGAGCCTTAGCACCATCAGGAGGCATCATCTTAAAGAACACTTCAGGATTTGGTAAAGATGCCAAGAACTGGGAAGTGCTTCCTGAAGAAGATATGAAGGAGACAGTCAAAAGAGTTGGTCTCACAGATGGATGTTCGATACTAATTTTAGACAGCCATGACCAAAGGTAACCATTCTGATTATGAATGTAATTAAGCAAAAAAGCAATTGTGCCGAAGTCTGGTCAAATAAAATTATGCTAGTGATGTATTTGTTTAGCTAAATATGATTTTATGAACTCTTTACTCAAGTAATTAAGGAACACTTTACTCAAGTAATTAAGGAACACTTTACTCAAGTAATTAAGGAACACTTTACTCAAGTAATTAAGTTTTTGAATTCAGTGCTTACGTGTGTATTTGCTCTTGAGATGTACTGACTTGCACTGTAATGGGAAAAATCTAGTGAGGACAACTTTTGTGGCCAGTGGGCTTGCATGTTTTTGGAGTAACTTGAATTATAGTTGTGAGGCTCTTCAAGAGACTATGCACAAAGAATTGAGCAACATCACAGCACACAGCTCTGTCAAATCTCCCTGTTGAAATTCAAGTTGCTAGAGAGACTAAGCAAGTGGTTAGTGTCATTTCACTTCTCAGTGGGTAGCACTGAAGTTGAGCTCCCATCATGGGAATATGTGTTTGTTACATAAATGCTGATGCCTTAGTCAAAATAGTCATGAAAAAAATAAATGAAGCAGTGGGTTTTTCAACAAGAACTCTTTTTGAGTTTGTATATGGTTGCAGATAAGCAAAATGTCTCAATATTAGCCAGAACTTTGTATACTTTTAAATACTTTTTTTTTCCCCAAAATCATTAGATCCCACCTCAGAAAGTGATTTAAAATCTGAAGTGCCTTCAGAAGCTCATCGTGTGGAAAACTAGTTACCAAAGTGTAGCCGTTGCTGGCTTAGTTACTAGTTCCAAGGGGCCTGGATTCTCTCTGAGCCTCTGGCAGTTGCTCTGTTATGTGCATGACTATTAACCACCTAGATGTAGCTGATTTATATGACGGCTTTATTATTCTAGCCCTGGTAGTGCATATAGTTTTCTTGTGTTTATTATATTTGTTAATGTCTGTTTTTGCGCTGATTTTTCTTATAGCTTGGTGAACATATCAAATGGTAATTTGACTGCTTTTACGTATGACATCAGCTGGCTCCAAGTTAAAAACTTCTGCAGAATGGATGCTGAAGAGAAACAAGTTAAAATTACTGCCACTATTGAAACAGTAAGAAATCTAATTGTTCAGAGATCTAGCACATGTTTTCTGTTTTTCTAAACTGTTTGGCCAGTGCATTTGGTCAAATACTAAAAATATAATTTTGTCTATACTCAAGCAACATGGCAATTTTGCTTTTGACATTTTCAAGGAGTGGATTTAGCCTCAGGGCACAGGTTCTCCTTTGAGAAGATAGTGTGCAACTCCAAGTTACAGTTTCTACAGGCAGTCAGCAGAATAAATTTCAGGATTTTATGACCGAAATTAAAGCAGGGATTACTTTGCTCAGTAAAAAGAATGTAATGCTGGTAACTTAAAACCTACATCAGTGTGTTTTAGTCTGAAACACTTTTCACTTTTGGATATCCTGTGAGTGTATTTTAGTAGAGACTGTCACTAAGCAAAACCTGAAATAAAAAGAAGGTGTATTTCCAGTTTTAAAAAATACCATACTGTAAATATTTTACCAAATTGTAGTATGTAACCAAATCCCTGTAGTTCATCTTTGTTCATATTAGTTTATTCCATTTTGGTTTTGTTGTGATTTTATTTTTCCTAAACTAAATCTGTTTAAAGTTGTTTTAACAGATTACATACTTTGTAGAGAAACAAAAAAAAAATCCCTTTTCCTGAGAATTGATTCCCACCTAATTTTCTGAATAAGTATTTCCAAAGAGATTTTTCTGACTTTTTAAATATTTTCATGTTATGTGAACTGCTCCTTAGTTTGAGTAGTTGTGAAATATTAATCTCCTGATAAATCCCCAAATTAAATATTACTTTCTTTTCTTTCAAATATCATGAAGAAAAGTTATTTCATATTTAATATGATATATTAAAGAATCATATTCATATGATATATTAAAGAAATGCTTATATTTGTATAGCTGTTAGCATTAATAAGAACATAACTGAAAGTATAAGTGAAATTTTGTTGTTTGGAACTTAACAGCAGCTGTGTTCTTGGCATTTTTCATTAGAGACTTTAATATTGCTTGCTTTTAGGTGATGTCAGATATAAAAATGAAAGCAATACAGGAGCTCCAGCTAGAAGAGGAGCTAGGTAAGTGTTCAGATGCTTTATTTTTAGACGTGCTAATGTTGTTACAGTTTGCTAACTGACTTTCTGGTTAATGAGAGAGGATATTCAAAACAGAATGCAGTGTTGTGAAATTATTGGTTGAGGAAGACAGTGCGACTATTTTAAAATTCATTTAATTCTGAATAAAATGTTTTCTCTAGCTTAAAAGTAAAGTTTGGGAGCCCTGATTAAAATATGTGTTTTATAAAGCTTTTATGTTCATCTACTAGTTTGTCAGAATCTGTTTTTTGAAGTAATTTTTTGTCTTAATTCTCTTTAAATTATTCTGTTTTCTTTCTTTAAAGCTTGTATTAATTCCTTTACATCTGGTGACATTTGGCCAATTTTAGTGTTTTATCAACTGTGACTATTGGCAAACTTCAAAGAGAAATTTTTTTTTTGTGGAAAAGGTTTCTAAAAAAAGCTCCAAAATCAAGACAGCTCATTAAGTTGCTAGAAAATGCTTTCCAACTTTGCTTCTTATGTAACACCTTGAGAATGAAGCCTTTAAGATAAACCTGCAACAGTCATTAATTTCAAATGTTACCTGTCTAAACCTTTAAGTTGAATTTCTTGTGACTTGTATTATAGTTAATGTATCTAACTCTTCCCTGTTACTTTTCCTTGTTCCTCTTGTTACAGCAAATGACAGCTGTCTCAGACCTGTTAGTGGAAATGGGAAGCTTCTCTCTCCGGGTAAAATTTATTTTTTTTTTTTTTGTATCATTCCATGAGAAGTTAACTTTGGAGACTTTAACCTTTTCTTCATCATGCCCTGGGAGACATACACACATGTGCTCTAATCCCCCTGTTTAACTGAAGTAGTTGTGTGTGTGTGTGTGTGTGTGTTTTCTTACAATTTTACTACTCTGTACTAACTACACCCATGCAAAGTCAGTAGTTAATTTAACATTCATCTCTCTCTGTTTTTTCTCCACTTGCGTGTCCAATGACTAATAGTGAATAGCATACCTGAATTTATTTATTAACTGTGGGAATTAATAGAAAGTTCTGTTCTCCACACTTGTTTTATAAACTGAAAAATCTGTAAATGGTCTATTTTGAATCATATTTGAATTATTAATGGATCATCTTTCTAGATATTCCAGGAAAGAGTCCTCCTTTTATGTCTCTTTAACTTCTCTTTCTTTAAACAAAATGGGCTAAAGATATTTATTAAAGCATATTGATGTACCAGGTTGGATTTTAGTACTGCTTGAGCAGTAGACTTGAATTCTATGGTAACAATGAAATCCTAGAGCTCTGGACCATTACATTCCTGTTTATGGTGAAAAGGGATCTTGTCTCTGATGCCTGAAGTACCCAGACCAATGTGTGGCTTTCTCTTCAAAAGTTTGTATTTCTGCTTCAGGAGTGTGGATATCTGCTTTTGTGAAAGATCTTGCTAATGTCATAGCCTGGTGTTTTTGATTTAGATGAATGTGTGGTACCATTCTTCACTATATAACAGTGCTCATGGTGGCCAGTGTTTAGCAGAGAAGAATCCCTAATTTTGCTTCAGGAAGAAACTGAATGCCTCAGATTTGTGTTTGCTCAAATGTATTTTTTGTGTTTTTATTTTTTTATTTTTTTTACTACTTTACTAGCAAACTGCATTAGTAAGAATGCAGTCAGGAGCCCAAAGACAGATTTTAGTTCCCTTTCATTCAGTACTTGTCAAGCTACACCTGGGTTAGAGTGTCTACTTTGGGACTCCCCATTATGAGAGGGAAAACAAATGAACAAACAAGAGACCCTTAGAGTGGTCCAGTCCAAAGGATAGCACTTGGAATTTTGGGGGATCTGGAGCACATAAAGAGGAGGGAGGATGGGTTTGGTCAGTGAGAGAAGAGAAAATTCAGGGATATCTAATCTTCAACAGCCTGATGAGGGAAGATGGAACCAGGTGAGGTGCACAGAGAAAGGAGCAGAGTCAACAGATGAGAGTTGCAGCAAGGGAAATCCCAACTGCATATGGGGGAATTCACAGGAGGAGTGGTCAATTACTAGAATGTGGTCCCATAGAGTGGCCCACATGGAAATTCCCTCCATGATGCTGTTCAGAGCTTGACTGGAAAAAACCTGGAACAATCTCTGCTGACTTGAGCTGGTCTTGCTTTGAGTAGTGGTTTGGACCAGGTAACCTTCAGGTTATCTTTTCCAACCAAAATTATTCTGTAACTCCATAGGTAAGAGGCAGGGAGCAAGCCTTTATTCTGCAGATAGAGCAAAGCAACATTTGTAGACTTGCTGATGTAATGAAAACACTGTGGAAATGCAGTTCTCAATGCCACTGAATACTTTTTATTACTCTAAAGAGCAACCTAATAGAATGGATGTTTTGTTTTCAGGAAGTAGCTTATTTATGATGTTTTCCATATTTTCTCCTCTTCTAAGTGCCGGAGGATTATACTGTCAAGGAAGCAGAACTGAAAATGGGAAGCTTGTTAGGGCTGTGCCATGGAAAATCTCCAACTTCTACTCAGGTAAAATAGTAGTGTGACTGAAAAAAGCCTAGTGCTGCTTTTATGCTCTGTTTATATTTCTTAAATTTTCTGGTAGTCCTCTATTTTCTTTTGCAATGGTTGCAGTAATAAACTGGAATGAGGAAAAAATATTGATAACTGGCATAGAAAAATATATGTATAGACAGTAAGGCTCATATCCTTTATCTCAGTTACAGAAGGCTAAGAGCGTGTACTTGACTGTTATAGTTCATTTGGGTAACGGCAAATCATTAAGCTGCAGTGATTCATCTGTTTGCAGCTGTCCATCTTCTGTGTTCTGATATGCTTATATTTTAGTAATGAACCTAAAGTAATAAAAGGAAGGTATTACATTTGATATCTACAAGTTGTGAAACTCGGCCAAAAAAAAAAAAAGCTGATGGAAAGCATCTAATCTTCAGAAATACACATTCCCCCTGCCCCCACACACACTGTTAAGGTAATGTAGAGATATGACAAAATATGGCTTAAGCTAGCAGATTTTCACTCTCATTTGTGCAGGCCAAGGACATGTACATGTCATTAATGAACTTCAATTGATAGCAATAATTAAGTACATATGCTTGTCCTGTCTTTACTGCTTAGGTAATCTGATTTATCTAAAAACAATTTAAGTGGTGTTTTATGTCAGGCATGCAATAGCTGCTATATGCATGCATATATTTCACAATATTTCCATCATTAAAGATATATTCTGATAACTATTCTTACATTTTTAGCTCTTCTTGTATTTTATTATTGGGAGCAACCAACACACAAGCCCTGAAATGGAGATAGTTGTGGAAGAGACGGCCTCTGTCAAAGAGGTAGGTCTAAGTACTCTTAAAACATTTCCTAGTGCCTGAACCGGTTCTGTTCCTGGAGATGTTTTGCCTCGTACCATATGCTGTTCAGATCACCAGGTAACACTGAAAAGAAAAGAAGCTTTTCGAGTCTAAAAACCAGTAGGGAAGAATGCTTTGATCTTTCAGCAAGTAGACATATTGATTTCTTGTATGAGTGTAGTCTGACTGTTCCATGTATGGCTTGCTGCTCCTTTCCAAAAACACAGTCCTCAAAATGATGTACAATCATGGCAGAGCCTGTCACAGTTGAGTTTTGTGATATGGGAGGGAATGTGTATGCCTTTCAGTTACTATGCAATTAGTCTCTCTGTTTCAACAGGGCTGCAAGGTGGGGTTGGTCTGATAGCATTGCTTGAAGAGCACTTAAGCCATTTTCATTAGCAGCCATGCCAAAGCTAAGACAGAATGCAGTATGTTAAAGCTGTGAGGCATCTTTAGGGGTGTATTTACAAAAAGTTGTTCTTGACTTGTGTTTGACATCACTACCTTGATTTTCTTTTTTTTGAGAGGTAGAGGGCACTAGCATTTTCAAACTGTTTCAATAGAATTTTCTTCAATTAAGCAATACACTGAGAGCACAGTTTTTTGGGGTTTTTTAACATTTTGTGGAAGTTCTCACCTGTAGTAGTAAATTTCCTATTTGAAAATTTCACACCTCAAGAATGTATACTGTGTTATATGTTTATGTTGTTTCTAGGTATTCACCATGAATCAGCCATTCAGTTTCTATACACTAAAAAAAAACTTGTGCAGATTTGCTGAAAACTTTATTTCCCAACCTATACATTGAGTTAAGCCTCACCATATATTTCATTTTTTTTTCAGTGTTTAAATTTAATGCTGGAAAAATCTGGATTATCAGGTTAGTTGTGTTATGTTATTATTTCAAGAGGTTTCTCTAAGGGATTTCCAGTTTTCTAAGAGCCCTCTTGCCAACCCAAAACTTTAAAAGTCCTTGCTGTTACGGTGATTTATGTGTCATTGTAATCTGAGAAGGACACAGAATTCAAACGGTTTTGCTCTGGTGCAGGCTGGCTATGCAGTAGCTCTTAAAATAGCAGCTTCATGTTTTATAATTAATTTAAATATGGCAAAATTTGCACTTCCTAGGCTGTTTGAGTGCCTGCGTCGATGGAGTAGTTTGGCTGTTTGGATAAGATTTGTCTGTTGCAGTGGGAACCGTTATGTGAGGTTAACTGTAAAAAATGGAGTGATCTTAAGTTATTTTGTAGAAGCCAGTTAGTTAATGTGAGAGCCCAGTTTGGCCGTCATTTGGGAGTTAAGTGGTAGTAATTCTAGCTCTTAAACTTCCAAATGAAGGCTAAGGAAGATACATGGGTAGCAGTGGTGTCACGTGTGTGTTCCTTGTCTCAACATCTCTTTCTCATCCTGATGAGAGAGAGATGAGAGAAAAGCCTGGTGTCACTGTGTTTTCAAGCTTTAGGTCTAACCTCTAGTGAATATTGAATTCTCTGTTACTGTGGGGTGAAGGCTGCAAAGTTGGCCACACTCTAGGAAACATGAAAGTTCACCTGAAAAATATTACTATGAAAATACGCATTGAGTAGCCCAAATGAAATATTGTGCTTGTGTGTGCATATACATATGGGCAGAGCAGTTAATAATGCCTTGAAAATTGAAACTTAACCTTTTTCATTTCCTTGTGGTATAGGTTCACTGCCAAGAAATAATGGTTCTGTTTTATTGCTTCTTTATATTACTGTTTTTTGAGAAGTTGAATTTGGCCTTGCATAGAGATTCGTGATCTGACTGCTCTTATGTGAAGAAATGTCATAGTTCAGTGAATTTTGAAGTTGTAGTTTTAAAAAGGCTGCCAGCCACTATTGTCCCATCAATTCATTGACGAGATTGATCTTTTAGTTATTTTGGACCCTAGAGAGAATTTTTTGAAGTGCATTTTCGTCTCTCACTATTGGCCAGAGGGGGAAAAAAATCTTTTCTCCTCTACATAATGCTTCATATAGGTGCTAATTGCAAAGTATTATAGTTTCTGGACTGCATCATCTCTTTTCCTCTAATATGAAGTCTACCAGAAATGGAGAAAGTAAACAGAAGGGGAGGGAGAGTTGGATTCTTCCTTACAATATATTTTTAATTGTTATCCACATTGTCCTTAGTAATAACTAATATTTTGGTTATCCTTACAGTATCATTTTTAGGCCCTTTTCATCAGTATGTTGTAACAACAAGGGAAGTTTGGTGACAATTCATACTCTGCATTTCTGCAGCTGGAACTTTTTCCCTCTCAACTTTTTAATTTTCTTTCTTCCACAGTTTTTAGCTGCATGTCATTTAACTTCCTTTGGTTTCTTCTTGAACCAGGGAAATCATGTAGCTTGAGCAAGAGATTTCATAACGACAGACAGACATTTATAGAAACAAGAGTTGGTCATTTCCAGGAGGCAAAAATGTGTTTCTAGGGCTTCGAGAAGGGAGCTGAAGCAACCTCTTCATTCTTTTCAGTCCCTAGTTTTATCAGAGTTGTAAAAATGGGCAGGCTGTTAACACATAGGTGTTTATATATATTTTTACTATATGTATTATTGAGAGCAATCTTGTTGGCTGATAGTTTTCCCTCTGTTTATTTATTTATTTTTGATAGGTGACAACTGGCATTTGAGAAGGCTTGACTGGTGCTATGAAGCAGGGGAAGCATTAAGTCAGGAAGTAAGTGGACCTTCTTTTGGTCTTGAATTACACAATATGTGATCTATGTTTCTTTAGAGCCTTTTCTTAAAAAAAAAAAAAAAAAAAAAAAAAGGCAAATCTGGAATGTTTTTGTGGGTGATGCATTACTAGACATGCCATCCTATTTTTGTAAGGCTTTATGAAGATGGTATTGCTGTACCTATTGTTGAAGGTGAGGCTTAATCATCTTCCTCTCCGGGACTTTTATTAAGCAAAAAACAATAACAACAAAAAGCATAAGGTATTAATTGATAAAATATGGAGGTGCAGAGGAAGTGATGGGATCTGTGGGATGTTCTAGAAGAACTCTTAAATCATGGACTTATGTGGATAGGTTATTTATGCACTCTTGTAGTTGTCTCCAAGTGCTGCCTGTTAGATGGATATTTACTTGCCTTTCTGTGGAAAAGCTAAACACTGATCTTTATTTTTAATGCCAAGTATACAGAAAAAAAGCAAAGCAAAAAAAAAAACCTTCAGGAGACAAAACGCAAGGACTTGCAGGCTCAGAACTATGCTGTGCTTTCTCTAGAATGCCACTCTGAAGGAACTTAATGTTTGCAGAGGGGATACTTTGGTTGTAACTGAAGGAAAACTACCACCAAAGGTAAAATTGAGTGATTATGTTCTTTAATGAATTGACTTTTTTGGAGGCTTGAATATGATAACTACCAGGTTCCTTTTGTTTGTCTTTCAGGGCTTCCTGAAAATACCCATCTGGTGGTACAAGCCTTTAGGCCATATTGAGCATGGAGGGAGTGCACGAGACCAAGTGAATGGCATGACCTGCCAGATGGAGGCTTTGCAGGTGTCTCCAGCAGCAGGTGAGCTCAGTCAGCTCATGAGAGGAACCATATGTTTTCTATTGGAACAATAAACTCAATCATATTGACTCTCCTCTCTGTCTCTCTCTTGCTGGGTCTCTGTCTCCCCCCAGAATATGTGGAAACACACATGGATCTATGTTATGCTGGCAGTATAGAAATACCAGGAGAAGCTTCTTTGGAGGATTTGAAGATTCAGGTTAGATGTTCTCCTGTGCTCTGAATGTACAGCAACACTGTGATTAATTGAGCTGTATTAATACCTATTTTTTATTTCCTTTTCCCTTGTCTCCAGTATGTTCTGATATGGCATTTGCTTATATGCCATGTTCAGTGGTAAGTACCAAGAGGCAATTTGAGCATGTAGCTCAGATATTTCCTTAGTATGTTCCCTGCAGTTGCCATTCTACCTGTCACGTCTCCTCAGCTGCAAAAGCCTTGCTGCACTTCATCTGAAACTTTGGCTTAAAGATGTATTTTTATTTCACAATATAAAAATGTTTAGAGGAACACACCTATACAAGCACTTCCTAGAGAGCCACTTGCCATTTCCACATCGTTCCTGTATTAGTTGTTTTTGTGTGTGTTTTCATATGTTAAACCTAACAAATGAGGAATTGCTTTAGATGCAGAGGTCATATTTTTCATTTGTGAAAGTGTGTCTTAGTTTCCTTGGTCAGAAACTAAGACGTGCAAAAAGATGCCTTCATATGTATTTTAATTAGAAAAATGTGATTTAATGCACTTGCCAAAACAAAAAAAAACAACCCACTATCAAATAACTCTGTTACAGATCTACTCTTCAGCCAGTTGGTTGTTTAATTAAACTGCATTATTGTCTCTTCCAATTCTAATCCATATCAACACTTGTTGTTTTGGGTGAGACTTGCGTTTCTCAGTCTCAACCAAATTGCTGCTGTGAAGTACTATGGGCATTTGCATCTTTTGGATATAGAAATTTATCTTAGTGTGGAAATAATATAGTTTGGTTAAAGGAGTAAAGGAGCTTGCTCACCACTTGGCTGGAGATTGTGGTAATTATTTTGTTAGCTTCATTCTTCCAGTTATATAAAAAAAATGTTTTAAAAAAATTACTTCAGAGAGCTGTGTTAAATTGAGAAATGCTGGGAGGGAGTGAAATCTGACTTGCTTTGAGGTTGAGAAGAATTTCATCATAGCCACCACCTGTAAGTTGCAAACAACCACTGTTATAGAATAAGTCTGAATACCCTGCTCTATTTCTGATTGTTTCAATACTGCACTGAGAAGCAATCAAATGATTTTCTTCATCTTTGTGAGCAGACTGACTGCTGAAATTATTGAAGAGATTCTTGGGTTTTTTTTCAGGTCATGACTTTGCTGTGTTGCCAGGAGCAAGTTGTTCCTCTACCTACATTTCTCAGAGCCTGGACAGTGGAAAGTAAGCGCCTGGGCAAGCTTTTACGGAGCAACAAGCAGCAACTCAAGTAGGTTCCTCAATGAACACTGAAATAACATACCAGCAGACTGATGGTTTACTGGGCTGTGAGACAGATGGGTGGAGAAACAAAATCAGTTCAGTCAAATGTCGATAGAAAACTCTCTTCTTGTTTGAGTAGTGCCTCCTGCATCTGAAGTTCTGTGGAAGGGAGAGGAGGGAGCATAATTATATGCTTATTTGGCTAAACTTTATTTTAAGTAGTTTTGAGTGCAGTTTATAAACCTTCCTCAGTTTTGGTTTTGGTTCCAGTAATGTCTGGCTTTGGTTTTGCAGATAATTGAAATAAGATTATATGACTGAAGAAAGTGTGTATAATCTTTGTTTTGTTATCAGTGAATATAAGCTGGGAACCAAAGTGGAAATCTGCATAGAACCTCTGCAAAAAGAAGAGAATTTGGGGTAAGTCCTCAAGATACTTAATGCTTATTTGTGTATATTTGAGATGAGACTTAAACTAGCATATTTTAACTTAAATACTTTGGGATTACAGATATCATTATTTTGTGCAAGAATACTTTGGAGCTTTCATTTTCTGCTCATAGCGGGAGAGAGGGAAGGAGTAGCAATTTGGGATTTTGAAAGGGTGATTCACAAAAACTTTCTATCTTCTTCATGACAGCCTCCACGAACTGTTGCTTCGAGTACAGATGGGCGTACCAGGACAGAGGGACTACTACCACCCCACTGATTTGGTCTGGGATATCTCCAAAGAATGCACAGCCTGGGCACTGAGGCAAAGAGTTGCTTCTCACTATTGTCTGCCTGTAGATAAGATTGAAATAGCCAAATACTTCCCTGAAAAATTTGAGTGGCTGCCGATATCTAGCTGGGTAAGATCCGAAATGATCAAGTCCGTTGATTTGTGCTGTAGTTTTCAAGGATATGTGTTTGAGTGCACAGTCTTATTTTCCTGCAACATAACCTGCAAGGTGAATTTTGGAAAGTGGGAGAGTTCCTTTATCTCCTTAGGGGTCTACTTAGGTCTTCTGAAATTTATAGTGAAGACAACAGGTTTTTGATCACATAATGTAGCAGTACTTGTAGTTCTGCCAAGTTAACCAAGTAAAAAATCTTGTGGAAGAGAGCAAAATTTGGGCCCCCCAGTACAAGAGGGATGTGGAGCTGCTGGAGAGAGTCCAGCGCAGGGCCTGGAACATCTGCCCTGTGAGGAGAGGCTGAGGGAGCTGGGCCTGTTCAGCCTGGAGAAGAGAAGGCTGAG
>JAWLRI010000111.1:803615-835250 GCA_034781795.1 Crypturellus tataupa | reverse complement strand
CCTGCGTGTGCAGGGGGGTTGGACTAGATGACCTCTAGAGGTCCCTTCCAACCTTAGGCATTCTATGATTCTATCATAAACCAATCCTTTATCTTTCTAATCTCATCACTCTTATACCAATACAATTGCTTATACAGGTTGATAAACTAGCTGCAGGTCATAAGCATGGAATCATTTGCTATATGATATGATGCAAATGTATAGTTTCATTGAATTTTTCAATCTATAACTATAGCAGTTAGGTAAGAGAAATAATGAAGATCAACAGAGATAAAACAGAATGAAAGCATTTCTCTTTACAGGATGCCCTGTAATCAAGGGTCACTGCTACCTAGTCATGACTAGTTGCTTACTATGCTTCATATAATGACCTGGAGGGGAAAGAGATAAATGTTCGTGTTTCTTTCCTTTTTTTTTTTAATTTTATTTTTTTTTACTTTGCTTAAGTGAGCTGTAGGACAAAAAAAAAGGTGCTGACAAAAATGGGTATTTAGTTTTCTCTACAATAAGCCTCTCTGTTTGTGGAAGAACAGCCAGTGGAGACACTACATATTTAGAAGGAATTGTCAGCAAATATCTATTTAAGCAGCTTTCTGAAATATGCTATGTATGAATCCTCTGCTTTGATATTATTCAGATGCAACAAATTTCCAAGAGGAAACGGAAAAAAAAACAGGAGAGTTTACAGTCAGGCCCTTATTACCTGAAGGATGGAGACATCATTGGAGTGAAGGTAAATGAACTTTGGATTAGGTTAAGGCACATCCCTCTCTGCACTGTCTTCACTTCTTCCTTGTCTTTCTGCATCCTGTTACATCTCTAATTGCTGCTACTTCTGCTTTTTGCTCTTGTTCTTAACCAGCCTCGTGGAAATGTGATGCTTTCACCCTTAGATCCAGCTGCAGGCACTAGAGGGCAATACTCGGGTGCCTGTGCAGCTCTCCCTTAGCCAGTGCTAAGTCAGTTTTTGGTCTGTGCACAAACACTATCCAGAGGAAACTTGTTGATTCTTCTTGTCCTTGTGTTGTAAACTGTGTTTTCCAAGTGAGAATAAAATCCAAGAACTGTGCATGAAAATACACTGATCCCTTGATCCCTTTTGACCACAGAATCTTCTCCTTGATGACACAAAGGACTTCAGCACAGTGAGAGATGATGTTGGAAAAGAGAAACAAAGGCAGCTGGCATTAGAAAAAAAGAGAAGGTAGTGAATATTTACATATGTTTTTCTTTTGAAATATTCAGGGTATTTTTTTGTTGTTATTTCCACTTTTCACAGTAGCTTATTATCTGGATAACTCTAGCACAGTGATAGCAGGATGCTCTTAAGAGCACACAATTCTAGTAGTGCTAAAGGAAGCATTCACGTTAATAAAAGCAATTCAGAAACTTCCTGTTTTAAGTGCATGCCATGTTCCTACACTGAGCCCTAGTTTTAACCTTGCAACACACTGAGTTTGGCACTGTATCAAGATGAGAAATGAATGCTCTGTATGGGCATTATATGGCATACAGGTGGGAGGTTGCAAAGTTGTTCTTGCACCTGGGTGAAAATGGGGTGTCAGTCCAGCAGACATAATGCCACTAGTGCTTGGGCTTAATCTAATACTAGGCATCCATCTATCTATCTCTCTCTTAACAGCCGTGAAGCTGAACGTTTACAGAACCACATTTTATCTGAGGAGAAGGCGAATATTAAGCCCCGTAAACCAGAAGTGGCTCTTTCAATCGATGTCGGAGTCTTCAGATAGCAGCAGGGAGCTGATTTCTCGACCGGAGCATTCAGCTGATGGGCTCATCTGGAATAGTACCTCAACTGGACCAGCAAGAGGGATGGCCTTCCCTGAAGTGTCCTCCAGAACCACTGAGACGGACTGAATTTTACTTTCAGGGTGACTGATTTTTATTTAATCTCTCTGGTGAAGTGCTTTAGCATCCCTTTATCTATGTGGTACTTATTCTCAGGCTAGGTAAATGCACTTTATCATGAGAAAACTGATTAATATATTGTGTTAACCTTTCAATGACAGTTTTGTTACCGCTCTTTTTTTTTTTTTTAAATTGAGGAAAAAACTGTCATCTTGCAACATAACTACAGAGTTTTCTAGGATTTTTAATAGTCATAAACTTTTTTTGTTTTTCAACAGTTACTGTTCTGTCTCATTACTGAAATCACTAGGGATATCAGAATTTGATTTCCTGTCTGATATCAAAGTCAGTAGAAGCTTGAATCAGTTTTCAGGCTTGAAAGACGTGTGGTGGTTCCTGGACGAAGTATTGCTAAATTGTTCCTCCAGAGGGGAACGAGTTCAAAATTTGTCAGGTTCTATAGGACCTACATCAACCTGAGGACCTATAATTATATGATACGGAACATAAGTGCAGTAGCCTTGGATTTCGAAGTTGCTAGTGTGTTTTTATTGTCCACAAGCTTTATTAACAAACAAGATTAGAAAAAAATGGCAGATCTGAAGGCTGGCCTTAGGTGGGTTCTGTTTGACTCAGTAAAAAGACTTGTATTTTCAGTCTCTTCCTGTTCAGAGGATTTTCCTTCACTTCTCATTTGTTCAGCTGTTTCAATACGCTTTGAAACAACTGAAATTACATAATAGAAGGGATGTATGTTGTTGAATACCAGCTGAACTGAGTATTAAAGTTTCTTGTCTGTTGAGTAAAACGTTGACCAAACCGTTGCAGAATTGGATCTCAAGATTGAGAACGTGTGTAAGTATCAGAGACCATTTTTGTTACTGAGGATGGGAATCAGGGTTTACTAAAACTTGATGTTTTTATCACCTTTTATTTAAAAATCTTAAATATTTACAGCAGTTAAATTGCATTCCCCACTACATGATTAGCCATAATTTAGTTTCCTATCAGGTTCATAGCTTTCTTTGAGTATAAATAGTACTAACAAATTAAGCAGAACTCTTAATGGCTTTTTTTTTGCTTATAATTGGACTTCAAACAGTGATAAGGTGTTATCTTTTACCTTGCCTATGTTCAGTGCAGTAGTACAGTGCTGATGACACGTAATGTGTTTGCTTTTTCCCTCTGGAAATTTGCAGGAATTGATTCCTTGGTCAGCTGAAGTTGGTTATCAAATACACTACAAAGTCTTGTTGAATTGCACAAATGGCTTGCAAACCTGTTTTGAAATGGATAAGGCAATATTCAGATATGGCTTTTGAAACAGAGTGAAATACCTTTAAAACTGTAATAATGAGTGAACAAAATATGTACAACTTTAGAGGACTATAGTAAATGGCTTCATGGATGTGTAGGAGTTGTTGTGGAAAATGCCAATACAGCAGACTACAAAAATCCTCTGATGTAATTTTACAGTTTAAAATTATTCTGCTGTTTTGGACAGTTTTAAAAGAAATAGCACAGAGAGAGAGAGGAGATGAGAGGAGAAAAAAAAAAAGGCACCTAAGCATCTCCTCATATTGAAGCCCATAAACAGGAATTTTCACGTAGTTGTAAAACTTAACAGGTTGCTTCGTGATTTCTTAGACTGATTTGGCCAGGAAGGGGATATTACCATTTCCTAACTCTCTTGGTCATAGTTTTTACTTGAATAATTCAAACCTAATTCTGTGGATGGATTTTTCCTTTGAGGTGAGGGCAGCCATTTCTTCTCCCTCCCTGACTTATTTTCCGTAGCCTTCTTCCATTTTACCAGGAATTGTTCTGCCCAGGAAGCTCGCACATGTTATCACACCTGCTGATTACCAAGGTAAATAAGGAATCTTTGTGTTTGTGAATTACTGCACTGCACTTTGCTGTCACTTTAACTCCCAGATCCCATTCTGGACAGCTGTACTGAGCTTCATGCTTTTTTTCCCCTCACCTACTCTGATCTGTTCCTGAAAACATGAAGTTTGGAGAAATCTAAATACAGATTCCAAGCCCTGAAGTAGGGTTTTTAGTATGTGCCTTTGTTGAAGTGTGATGTAGCAGTGCCTGCACTGAACCAATATTGAATTATTTCTAATGTTGGCTCAAAATGCCTATTTTTTTCTTAGAATTATTGTGGACCACTCCACAATGAAAAGGTTTGTTAAAAATGGGGGGAGAGGGAATACCTTTTTAAAATGGAGTCTTTGTGATTCCACAGCTTATTATGGTTATATTCCAAGGCTGGGAAAAAGCTTTCATCTTTATTTTTCAAGTGTACTTCACAAAATAAAGAGTCATTTATATATGTATATTTGGTTGGTCTGTACGTGGCTGACTGACGTACGCTGGTTGGGAAGAAGGGGGTAGACTATTTTCCAACACTGAATGGGGCTCAACCTCAGTGGTACACTCTGAGTCTTACACTCAGAAGTTTCTCTGAGTATCTCAGGCAATAGAGTGTGAGATTGCATTTCTTGCTGAAAGACACAGTATCAGCTTCTTGGGTAGGAAGTGTTTTGTGTTTAAAACTGTTTTTTTTTAAAGCTTCCTTAAACTTTGAGTGAACCCTAGAATTTGATTGAAATGACTGTATTCAGACTGCGATCAGTAAGGATCCAACACCTGCTTTTGCTAAAAATTTACTTTCTAATCATTGGAGAGAATTAAATAAAAGAGGGGAAAAGGGGAAACTGGCCTTAGGCCCCCTACGTGCTTCCTTGCTGACAGATTTTACAGGAGCCAGCGAGCGCTCGCGTGTCCTGCTGGCTAACCGGTTTTCATTTCCTGCACGCCCCGATTCTGTGCGTCGCGCAGCTCCTGCCCCTGCTTGGGGCTTCCTGCCGCCTGTTCCCCTTTGGCAGCGTCGTTCCCAGGACGAGCCCGCTGGTGTCCTCACTTCCCGGGACTACCCTGTTTTGGCCCCCCTCAGCCACAGGTCTGTTAGTCAAATTCCTCTTTAATTCCCTTTTTGCTGGTGCTCGCGAGGTAGCGCTGTGTGTTTCTGGATGCATCCAGTCCTTGGTGCGGCGGTCCAGGAGCCGATGAGGTGACCGTGGGCTTCTGCTGCTGCATCCAACTCCCCTTCCTGCTGGCCACCCTCGCAGCTCCCTTCTGCACTTTAACTATGGCTTGGGTGCTATTGCTGCCCTTAATTACGAGGAAAAAAAGTAAAAAAGAAGAGAACTCAGGAAGCAGACACACTTATATAGCAGCTTGTGGTTGTAAAAAAGCTCCGGGGTGGCTGCTGTGAATTATTGAGTTATATATATATATATATTTTTTTTTTTTACATGTTTAGTGTTGCTGAACCCTCCTTCCACCCCTAGTCCCTTTGCTTTTAAGTAGGAGAGTAACTGTCCCTGCTGGATGCTTAGCACATGGACAGGTTCTGTTTTGGTTTTGCATGACAAGCTCAGGATGGTCAAAAGTGTTGCTGCTCAGTTGACATTTATTTGGGCTCCTCAATAGATGTCTTATAGTAGAAAATTTTAATATTATTGCCATAGAAACAATATGCCTGTAGCCAGAAACTACAGCCAAAAAATCTCTTTCCTTTGTTAAAAGGAACTGTTTAAATTCTGACTAAGGAATCATTTTTAGTAAGGATTTATGAATCCTTGGCTTTTCAGATCAGACTTAGTTTGTATGGCTGGCAGCAGAATGAAATTTGTTCAAAAACTGATGGTGAGACGCAGGATTTGCAGATGATCAACTTGCTGATCAGGGCTCTGCACACAAAATAACATGAAATCAAGTTGATTTGCAAAGGAAATTATGTCAGTGCTTTGTTTCTGTTGTTTTGGATTACACAGCAAAAGCTTTTAATAAAAATAAGACATTTCTGAATTACATATTAATTAGCCTGGTAATTCACAAAGCAATGAAGGTACAAATGCTGAGACACAAAACCTGTGTACCTTAATTTATATTATGGTTGCATGATTTTGTTTCTAACTCTACAGATTCTATGTAAAAACATTGAAGGTATATTTAATCTAGATTTCTATTTTTTTTTAAATAAAAGTATAAACTGGAGATAGAAAAGTTAAAATAAGGATATAATAAACAGACCCCATTAGAATAATCCTAGGCTGTGGTTCATGATGAAATGCCATAAGTAATCCATTATAATCCTCCTTGTTTCTTCATGGGTGTCATTTGAAAGCAATCAAGAGATGCAGTCAGTAGGTTGTTGCTGCTTCTGCTTGCTTGTGGGAAGGAGAAAACAGAACTAAAAGATCTGTGGCTTGGGGGAAGAAAAATGTAGAAACTTGACTGCAACAAGTACCATCTAGTTTAGGCACCCACAAGACAAAATGTGTTTAGAATGTAAGCTTTGAGCCCTGTAATGAAGCTGCTGTATTTGATCCTTTACTCCAATTATGCTAATTGGGGTAAAGAAGAGTTTGTCAACAAAACAAAGACATTCTTGTGCATTGATGATAATCATAAAGTCATTAAGATAAATTGCTGTTTTAAGAAATGGCCGGGTAGTGCATCAGTCCTGTATCATGGCCTGTACCGAGTTCTCCGGGTGGTGTCTTTTTCTAAGGAGGCCTCTGAGGGAGTGGAAAAGGTGGCAGCACCCACCCTGGCGTGGCTGTTGCTGGGTTTTCCAGCATTCCCGTGTCCAAGTGCGGGTCGGAGGCGCCTGCTGTTCAGAGCTCTGTGTGGAGAAGGGCCTTTGCTTGTCTCATGTTTTCAATCACTGTGGAGAAAACACCGGTGTTACCATGAGGTTCAAAGGGCGTCAGACAAAAGTCTGGAGTGCAAGAACTAGAGGAGGAAGACTGTGACCCTAAATAGCAGTGCTGTTCTCAGCTTGTCCATGGAAATGGGTTTGCTCTCTTCTCTCCTTGTTGTCCCACAGCTTCTGAATCTGCCTCATTTCATTTTGCTGTGATATGGGGCTCAAGGCCTCAAAGTTACCATTCCTGAAATGTTATTGAAGTGGGTAGCCAAGAGAGGGGAGAGCAGAGGCACCAACCCTTAGGAGCTAATTACAGTATTCATGGTTTATTTATTTTTAAGCTTTATATTTACCCCTAGGCCCGTAGGTATTGCAGCTGGAAACCAGTGGCTCGTTTGTTCCAGATTATGAAGGGGAACAGCAGTATGCTGGAGTCTGCAAGTGCTTTGAACAGAAGCAGTTTGAGGTTTGGGGCCAAACTTGTACCACATTTGGAAACACCAGCTTCCTGGCAGCCCTCAGGGGTTCAGACATGGAGGATAATTTCCTATGGTTAACAGCCTCATTTTTCAGGAATATTTGCCATTTTTTTCCCCCAGAGAGTACTGGCATTCTAACTTCTTTCCTATTCGTGTGAATTAAGTGCTGTGAGCAGACTTTATAGCAGAAACAGATAATGACATTTCTAAAGATTCTCCTGTGCCCTGTTCCTTTATCCATATTTGTTTTCTATTAACTTGAGATGGCTAAAGAAAAGATCAGTTTAGTACCCATTTTACTCACAGGTTGAAATATCTTGTGGCTCATAGGTGTACATCCTGTTCCCGTATTTGCCAGTTATATCAGCTCGCACTGTCATAGAAGGATCTCGAGGGAGAAAAAAAAAAGTCCGAGTCACTAGTGAAACTGAGTTTGTGGGGTGGGAAAGAGCTTCCACCTCCCAGTGGGGTGGGAAGTAAAACAATGAGGTTTGAAAATGGTGTTTGCTGGTCTCTTTATGACTGGAAAGATACGTTTTTGAAGCATGAGACTCGGCAGCTGTTATTTTAATGAAGGAAGTCTACTTCTGAAACCCACAAGAAGATGCTTTACATAGCTCGGTGAGGTGGCTCAGGAGAATGGGCCTTTGTTCTGTTCATACCCAACAGTTTGGTGGAGGATTTGCCCATAGCTATGGCTTATGGTTCATAAGCGACTTTTTTTCTGTCGTTGGGTGAAGCATTTATCAGTTATTTGAGCATGTGCTCTGAGTACAAGGCCCAATTTAGTTATCTCCAGTTAAGATTTCCCTTTTGAAGGCCTTGGTTATCCCTACAGTGTAAGGTGTTCAAAAGAGTATTAGTTATTACTTGGAGCACCATGGACTCACTGGGGACTATACAGGAAAAAAAATGCCGCCAGCTGGTGGTTTTGTTCAGGCTGTTGTCAGCTGCAGGGACTTACCAACAAAGAGGATGCGAAGGACGTAGTGGCCGTCGGGTGCCATGTTGTCGTCCGTGCTGGAGTGCTGTTGGGGAGCGGGATAGGCTCATGGTGAGGGGCACCTCTCAAAGTACTGCACGGTGCTAGACAGGGGCTCCATTCGCTGCACCAAGCTGGGTATGTAGCCAAGCTTACCTTGCGTGCAGAACCATCTGCCACCAAGCAAAGATTTTGGTCCCATGCAAGAAGCTGGGACAGGGGACAGATACCCCATGTGTGTAACTCGGAAAGCCTGATGAATGTTTGTTTGCTTGTGGGTTTTGTTTGTTTGTTTGGGGCTTTTTTTGGGGGGTCATACTAGAATTTTGCCTGTGTTTGGAAAGCACAAAATTGTATTCCTGTGCTGATATGCATACGTGTGTGTGTGTGTGTGTGTAAATGTCTCTGGCCTCCCTCCAAGTAGTAACCATGCTGATGTTTTGAAATGCTGTTGTATATCCCCAGAAAAGTTTTAAAAAGTGTGTGTATAAATATATGATTCCTTTTCAGATTTTAAGGTGGTTTATTCCACTCAATGATAAACATGTAGATTATTATTTTAAATTCAAACTTACCACCAGATTAAGCATGATAAAGTCTTCCTTAGCCATCTGCTGAATCTCTCCGCTAGAAGCAAAAGCCTTCTTTAAAGCTAAAAGAAAGAGAAATATGTTTTCGGGATGTGGGAGAGGGGCAGGGAAGCCTGCATCATTGCTTTTCAGGATTTTTCAGCAACTTTTATGGATCCTAAACCCACCAGGATGCACCAACAAAACTTCTTGACAAGCTCATGTCACACAAAAGTTGGAGGACTTGGCTTTAGTAAAAGAAAATGCAAAAGAGAGACTGAAATGCTGATGTACTGTGGTATTTCCATTGCAGTGGAGGCTGCAGGTGACATGGTTTGGCTTTATTGAGCAGCATCTGGCCCTGCCTGTTCTGGGAAGGTTTCAAACCAAGTGCTCCATAGGGAATGAGTGCTGACAGGGTTTGATCACCAGATCATTTGGGAAGATTTGCTTTGCTCACCTTGGCTGTAAGGACACTCTTCCAGATGGTGAATGACCATTAGGGGCTTCTTGCTGAAAAAGCATTGCAGGAAAGAAGGTAAGCAAGTCAGACCTTTTACAGACACCCTTTGCAAAGAATGGAGTCGCCATGATGCTCTAAACACTCTTAAAAACACTGCTAAAAGATCAGCCAGGGCACCAAGAAAGAACGGATGTGGAGAGGTATGACATTCCTAAAAGATGCTGGTGAGCATCTTTGAAGCAATATTGTTCAGCTTCTGTACAGTATCCATAAGCACTCCTTACAAAGCATTACAAAGCACAGTCCACAGCCCAAGCATCATGCTAGAACTTTCTCTGCGTTACGTGATCATCTCATACCGTTTTTAGCTCTGTGTATGAGCACAGCTCATGTCCTCACCTCTGTGAGCCAGTGTAATGAGAACTGAGGTTTACCTTTGTCTTGATCGTGCTAAACCTTCTTCGTAAGTCTGCACCCATTCGATTTCATCTCCCCAGCCTGTTGAGAGGGACCTTAGTTAGTTTCCTTTTTCAGGAGGGTTAAGGGTACTCTGTTGAGTGGCACATGGGCAGCACAAACTGGTTGCCTTCTCTTAGGGTTTTTAAGCCTTCTAGGTGTTTTGGGGTACCAGGAGCCTCATGAGCAGAAATGTGTGAAGAGAGACACATGATTGGAAGGGGAATGAAATCCCAACCTTCCTACAGCTCAGGTGGTTAACAAGGATTATGGAGAGGTATTTCCATCCCCTGAAAGGTGGGAGTCTGGAGCTCTTCCTTGAACTCTGCATCTTTAACAGCCCAGTCAGGTTTGCTGTTGGTGCTGATATGGCTTCATAGTGAAGGAGCAAGACACACTTGCAGCCTGCGTGTGTCCCATCACGCTGGGAGCAAAGAGGGCAGCAGAGAAGTTGAGCTGAAGTTGAGCAGCTGCCTGCCTGCTCAGTGTGCCCTGCTAGGGAGAAGGCTGCTGCTCTGGCTGCTTCCTGAAGAGCAGAAGGGGCAGCCAGGGGGCTAGTCTGACTCTTGGCTACGTCCCCAGCAAAGCGACTGCGCTTGCTCCCAAGCACAGGGTGTGAGGGCTTCTGCTGAATGCACCAGTGCTCTTGGCCACGGTGGCACTTCCTTCTGCATGGGAATCTGGGGAGATTCCCAGGCACTGTGTTCAGGTGTTTGCCTGCCTGGCTATAGGGGTGGAAGCACCCACTGAACGCTGCCATGGATGATGCTCAGGAAGTGCTGGTTCCTCCGGACGGCCTCACGCACCCCAGTCACGTGCACCCCAGTCACTTGCCTCGAGAGAGAGTCTGTGGGGTCCGTATCGAGGCAGGACCTTCCTCCTCTTCCTCTTCAGCAGGGAGCTCCTGGACCTTTCTCTGTGCAGCCTCCACTAGGCCATTGCAGAGAAGCAAGGAGCCGAGTAACAGAAAGGAGTGCATGTTTCTGGCTGGCAACAACTGCGAGAGAAAAGATCAGCTCAGGCAAGCAGAGCTCAACTAGTAACCCAAAGCTTGGGGGGAAGAGAGGCCCAGGAAATACTAATCTGCCTGTTAAAGCTGCAGGGTGTCACAGCAAAGACTTAGGAAGCCCCTGTAGTAACACTTGAGTGTTTTTCCAGCTGCTTGAACCTCATCAAGAAAAGGGGATGCATTATCTACAATAAAACAGCACCTCTGCTCAGTTTACTAGGAAGTGGCCTATATTTTGAGAACTGATCATGTCCATCTAGTTAATTTCAATGGGGGATTTGATCACTGAGTAGCAATGCAAGTCAGGCCATTCCCATCTAGAGGCCTGAACTTGCTGCTATTTAGAGCTTTAATAACCATCAGCAACATCTGGCAGTAAAAAAAAAAAAAAAAGAGAAATAACAGCCTCAGAGAACAGCGCACTAGTAGAAAAGAAGAGCCCCATCCTCCTCAGAGCAGACAGTCGCATAAAGAGCCCTTTACCTGGAACTGGTCTCTCCCCAGGCTGCTGCTTGGACGTGAGTGCCCTTGTTGCAGGGTCTCTGCTGTGGCCCGAGCGAGGTGAGGTCTCTTTATACACCTGTGTTTGCACAATAGTTGAGGAGGGATGTCGGCTGAAATTCCAGGATATCCTGCTCCTGGCCAGGTGCAGAACGAGCTTTTGTAAAAAGTGTTTCTTAAAAAGGAACCAGCCCAGCAACACGGGTGTTTTTGAATAGGGGTATATTGATTTATGATAGCATTCCTGCAGTGTTTAGAGGGTGCTTAGGCACACCTAAGTCCCTGGAGGTGGACTGGGCTCTGCCAGGACCTCAGTTCAGCTTAGATGACTTTGAAAAGTTTATGCTGTTTCTCATGTTCTCAGGCAGGTTAGTAGTGTTTCTGCCCCTTCAACCAGGTAGTGTATGTTATTCAAAACGTCTCAGAGGTGCCTTAAAAGAGGAAAGAAAGGAATAATGGATCCACTTTTTTATTTTCATTTTCCAGTGTTAATGCATCTTTAGATTCAGTTGTAGCTGAGGGTTTAGCTCTTTACATCATCTGGCTTGCTGGGTGCTATGAAATGTCCCAGAACCAAACTGTGGGAGATATGGAGAAGATGATAGATGGATATACTTGTGTAGTAGAACACTGTGCAAGTATTAGTATACCACTGCCTGGAGAGATGGTCATCTTCATAAATTGTAAGGATATGAAGCACTATCCTTTTCCATGAAGGACGGATAGCTCTTTGCAAGCATTTTATTCTCACATGAAAAATTCTTCCCTTTCTGATGTGAAATCAGCTATCAGCTTGTTAGGAAATACTAGCTCTTCTCTATAGGACTGCACACAGGTGTATTTTGGTCCCTGTTTGCATCTGCTCTGTTGTGGTGAATAAGAGTGGGGGTTTTGACAGGGGGCTCCCTGTGACATCCCATGCTAAGGGCTTTGGTTGGGTAGCACATGGGTCTGAGTGGTTTAGAAAGGTTGGAAATCTTGTCTCCTGTCTCTCCCATGTTTGGTTACTTAACCAGAGCTTGTTTTAATACCATTATGTGTGGATGGCTTCCCTTGGTGCCTTTGGAAGAGAGTGAGTGTATTAAAGACCTAGCAGAGCTTGGACCTTGCTTCTGACACCTGAAGCACGAGGGGCAGCAGCTGCAGATTGTTCCCCAGCTGGACCCTGGGGCTGGGGATGACTGTGCTCCTAGGAGGGGGCAAGCTAGTACCCTGGAGGATAGGGCTATACCTGAGCCACTGGGGAAGCTAAGGCCAGGCTCTTCTTCTGCCAGCCCTGAGAAGACCATCTTCAGCATCTAGGCGAAGTCCTAAGGGGTCTTCTTGCAAAAGGTCTTGGAGTGCAGCACACACTCCTTGTCGTGCTGTAACTTCAGCCCCAGCACCTCTCCTGGGGAGATGCTGCACGGCTGGGCTGGGGTCTGTTCTGGGCTTAGTGGCAAGAGCATAGGTGTCCTCCACATAATAAACTGTGTCCCGAGATGCGAAAAGGCAGAATGGGGCGGGTAAAGGATGGTAATAATTTAAAAAACAAACAAAAAGCACAAAAAGCACAACTGTTTCATAGAGGAGAGAGAATGAGGGCATGTTCACGGGAAGCCCGTTTCCCAGACCTATGCAGTCATTTCCCTGATTCAGTCTCTTTCAGTGGAGTTGCTCCACTGATTGCTGCTCCAGTGATTGCTGTTCGTGATAGTAGGATAAGGGGCACTGAGTGGTTGTTTATTTCTGCTTCAGGGATGGATTTTAATGTAAACTTCCTAAATCCCCTACTCTGGAGATCTTTGGAGAAATGCCAACTTGTTGAATTCTTGAATTATATACACACTGCAGAGTTTTTTATATCTTTTTAAAAAAAGGCTTACAATTTAGAAACACAGTGAAGCATGGGAAACTGCAGAATTTATCACAGAGATACAGAGATGGTGATAAAAGTGGAATGAATCACCTCACATTTATTTCTTGCTTCAGAAAGAGTATTCTATGGGACAGGGAACCAGCCAGGTGCTTTCCCTCCTACAGCAACTCCGGCTCAGGGTAAATAACCAGAGGGTCTATATCTGTTTAAACTACAAAACTAAAGCAAGGTTTATTTGCTAGGAAACTGAAACAGCACCTTCCAATGTCTTGAGACTATTACAGCCTGCCAGTCTGGTGTGCCTCTTCTAACTCTTTACAAGGTTAAAGTGAAAAGAAGGATCCCAAAAGAAGTGCAAAACCAGAATTATACAGGAGGAGGAGTTTTTTATGCTTCAATAAAATGCCTTTTTTTCTTCAGCAGACTACACACAGATTTGGACTCCTACTCAGCTGTTTACCATCACTGAGAAATGTTCCTGTTGTTCAAAGTTCATGCAGGCTGTATGTGCCTCCATGTTACTACTGCCCTGATACCCGTGTTCCCTGATTTAGTCTATACTGGAAATGTCTTTCAGATAGGATGTTGGTACTTTCTGCTGTCAGGCTGCATCTGCATTTCAGGAGCACATGGTAGTTCAGTTAATGTGGGTTGGGAGATATGTGCAGATATGTCTGTGTCGTGGGTGTGTGTATATGTGTATATATATAAATGTATGTGTGTGACAGTTATTTAAGAGAGGAGGTAATTTGAGATATGTAAGGAAAAAGCTATGTAGCATTCCATTCCAATTGCTGAACTGTTGGATCTTGAGCACTTGGCCAGCAATATACAGTGTAGTGGCATCTTGTGCTCTCCAGCCTACTTCAGCAAAAGAATTCTGTGCTATCAAGTCAAATTACAAGTCTGTAAAGGTGTCGGGTACTCTGCTATGGGAGGAGGCAAAACTTGAAGGAAAAGGCAATGTGCATTAGGGTTTTTTTCTGCTTCCAGTAGCGTTTGTCTACTTGAAACAGCAAGTTTCTCTGTGACCTTCTTGATGCTAGGATGAATTTTGCTACAGTGAGAAACCTGCGAATGTTGACATTAGCCAGTCTGTAGGTTGCTATGTGGTCAGTGGCACTTCATGATGGCATTTTTGGAGGATTGTGAGAGATTTTCATTGCAGTATTCAAGATGTGCAAGCACTTCTCTGCTTACAGTTTCATAACTGTGAACTGTGGCACGTTTGCCACGTCTTAGATATCCTCTCCATATTTTCACCCCATGTGACAAGGTGTCAACTTGCCCAACCTCTAGTAGCAATCTGTTTCATGGTTTAAAATAAGTCTTTCGGTTGCCGTGCCTCCCTTTAGCTCTGCGGGGACTCATGGAGGTTCTGTGAGTTGCTAGCGTTGATTCTCCAGCTAATTGGGCCGAACTTCCTCAGGGCACTAGCTCTTTGGTGAGACTAGCATGGCAGAGCTCAAATTTAGCAAAGCCCCAGAGGTTTCTTCTCAGCCTTGACGGACACTCCACACAGAGCCGGTGGCAGAATTCCAGATTCCAAAATAAACCCTCTTCCCCAGAGCAGCTTCTTCCCAGTCGTCTTGCTTCCTCTGAGACTCCTTCTGATGCCCTTGGATGTAGCAGCTGTCAACACCTCCTCCTCTTCCCAGGCTCACCAGATCCTGAAGGAATAGTCTATCTGGGAACCTCAGGGATTACAAGCGTAGCAGACGGGGAGGAGAGAGAAAGGGTTCCCTGACTCCCTTCTCCTCCTGAAATACCGGCCCTCCGGAGCCCTGGGGCTCGCTCTGCCTCCCTACAAGCTGTCTGCTTGTCACCACTGCCCTGGGAAATGTCCCTACAGGTGACAGGGACGGTGCTGGGGGTGCGGTGCTGGGGGTGCGGTGCAGCTTTTCCCCTTCACGGGGCTTGTTCTGATGTTGGAGGAAGGGGGATATGGGACCAGAAAAACTGCAAGTTTGTTTCTTCCTCCCAGCCTTATTCTTACTTTCTTCTTCTTCAGATCTTAAATTTTATTTAAGCATTAACCTGCCTCACCTTGCTTCACTGCACCTGGGCACGAGTACAGAGCTGAATTTTGCCTGACCTGGGCACCAAAATTTCCCCTCGCCCCCCTTTTTCAGGTTGCTTGTTGCATCTGGCTCCTGAGGAGCGGGACTCTGGTGTTCATCGATCTGCATTGCTCACAGTTTTAGTGGCATTAAAAGAAAATCCTTTTCATTAGGGAGAAAAGAAAATAAGGTTTTTGTCTGCACTGGCCCCCGTTTAAAGGGAATGGGCTCTCCCGTCGGCACACCGGCCGCCTCGGCCCGCACCACCCTTCCGGCGCGCCCGCACCAACATGGCCACCGCGTTGGAGGAGGGCGGTTGCTAGGGCCGGGCCCTGCGCGTGCGCCTTGCGGCCCGGCGCCGAGCAACGGCGCGTGGGGCGCTGCGCGTGCGCCGGGCGCTGGCCCGTGATGGCGGCGGGATGTGCTCGGTGGCCGGGCTGCAGGCGGACTGCGAGGCGCTGCTCGGCGCCTTCCAGGAGGCCGACACGGTGCGCTACGAGCGCTTCGCCGAGCTGTGGCGGCAGCGCCGCTTCCACGCCATCTTCTAGTGAGTGAGCGGCCGGGCCGCGCCGCGCCCCGGCCGCCTAACGGCGTTCCACCCCCCCGGCGTACCTGAGCTCCTTGGTATCTTTTGACATATCCCGTGTCCGCAGTATTTCTGCGTTACAGGCTTCCTAACGCGTTTTATCTCACGTGCTTCCCATGTGCTTCCTCCAGCGGCAGGATAAGGGCTCTGGAGAGGAACAAGTTCACCAAGAAGGTGCTGGAGCTGGCACAGCAGTATTTCCTGCCACCCTACGCCTTCCAGATCCGTGTGGGTGCCCTGTATCTCCTCTTTGGCCTCTACTCTACGCAGCTCTGTCAGCCCAAGCAGAAGGTAAATGCTCTCAAGGGTTTTATTTGTTTTTGTTCCAGGAAATTCTATGTGCAAAATGTGCTAGTATACCTTTAATCTGTGTTATTGGCGCAAATTGATGCTGTATTTCCCCTCTCCTTGCTTAAAATAACACTGTTTTGAACAAAGCAGTACATTTGGGAAAGCTACCTTGCAAAGACTGTTAGAGCCTGAGAGTTGGCTAAAATATTGTTTATATATGGTTTATATGTATTGTTTATATTTTATAAGTTGTTTATATAAAATATTGTTTATAGACTAAAATATTGTTTATATCTCCTAAAAATTATCTGTGGTGTTGGCAGAAACCTCGCTGATTCTGAAACTTTCCAAGCTAAGGTTTTCTTCCCTTTTAGGTAATGGAAAGGGGAACTGGGAGCGTGTTTATCTTCTAGCTCTTGCTATCTGTGAAAGCTGTGAAAGCTGAAAGGTTCCGCACATTTATGTTACTTGGATTTATCTTAAGTAATATGACTTAAGAATTGTGTCTGAAGAGAATTGTTAGTGCATTCTTCTTCCTTATTACAGAAAGGATACATTTCAGGAGTTTATTTTGGGTGCCTAGTAGAGCAGACTGGGAGAATTGGAAGGCTGTTTAATAATATATTCCCTGAAGAAGGAAGCTTTTGCTCTCTTTTGTGCCTTAGATTGAAAGAGAAGTTGAATTTCAAAGTGGATTTGAAATGCACTTTCAAATAACAACATACACTTCTGTTGCAGATCAGAGTTGCCCTCAAGGATTGGCCTGAAGTCCAGAGGTTTCAACAGGACCTGATAGAGGCCCAGCATTATGATGCAGCCTATATCTTCAGGAAACTGCGAGTTGCCAGAGCTTTCCACTTCACAGCCATGCCAAAGCTAGTGAGTGACACATTAATGACTTGCTGTTTTTTAAAAGAGATCCTCAGTTTTCTATTGCTGACTGAGTTCAGCAGTGCTGATGCGTTTAGTTCATCTTTGATGCTGTTAAAAAAACACTTTGTCTGGCTTTATGTAACTAGGTATATACTCCTTCAATAGAAATGTTTGCTGTTGAAAAATATTTTTAAGGTTGAAATTTCTCTTAATCTTTGGGAATTTCAAACACTTGAGTTTGAGTGCTTGATTAAATTCTTGGCTAGGGAATAGGAAATGCTGAGCTTAAAAAGTGCTAACTGAGCACTTGATAATCAAGTTATGTATTGCCTGTGGGATAGGTATATGCCTGTCAGCACTTGCTGACTGCTGGATATGCAGTGAGAAGTTTGAAGAGGAGATGCAGCTTTAAGTTTACTAGTCAAGTTATGAAGTGTTGTCTCTCTTGCTTTAGTTAAACTACAGAACTAAGAAGAAGATCCAGGAAAATGAATTTAAAGAAGAGTTTAAGGAGCCAAGTAACCGAGTAAACAGCCTCATCACTAATGATGTACTAGAGGTACAGTAACTTTTAAACTATTCATCAATACTATATAGTATGCATATCAGTGTAATAGTCTGTGCCAGCAACTTTACTTAGCAGCCAGAAACATGGCATTTGTTTTGGTAGGCCTCAGGTACTTCTTCAGCCCTAAAATGTGCTCTAGTGTTTTGGAGGTACTTCTAATATGGTCTAAAAGGTAAGGGGACAAATAATAATACTGATAATATTCCTGCTCATTTAGTAGTTTGTTTAACCCTGGTGTTCTTCACTGGGAACTAATTCTGATTTGTTGATTTCCCGCCTTCCCCCGACCCCATTTATTTTGTTGTTGTTGTTGCTTTCCTTTTAGGAACTGATGAATATTCATGAGCATTATCAGAAAATGAAGTGTGTCATTTCAGCTGACAAATCTCAGCCAGACAAGGCCCTGAGCTTGATAAAGGATGAATTTGTAGTTAATCTTAAAGATATAACTTTGGAACATCAGGAATGGCAGCAGAAGAAAATGGTAGGTTATACTGACCATTACACTGTGGCAATGTAATGGTTTAAATTAACATTTAGGAGCTGGCTGATTTAGCTTGATGACATCCAAGTGTACTTTGTAAATCTTAGACCTAAGTAAAAAAAAGAAAAATGTAATGACAAAGGCATAGAATAAGTAAAACACTAGACAGACACATGGTCTTCTGGGGATTGGAATGTGATACTGTCTCTCTAATAAGTTAAATATATAGTGAAATGTAAGCCTGTTAGAAGGGGCTTAGGGGTAATAGAATGAGTACCTCTGTTACACTAATTTTGGGATCAGCAAAGCCAATGTTATTGTAACATACGAGGCATGAAGAAAACAGAAGTATGTGCTTAATTGGTTTTTTTTTTTGCTTAGTTCTTGACTTTCTCTTAATTGCTTTGTGTATGGTAGACATTTAAAAAAAATATTTTTCTTCCTTTTTCTCTAGAAATTATTCTTAGATGCTAAAGAGGCTGATGAAATACTAAGCAGAGCAGAAGAAGGAACCTCTCTAGCATCAGAAGTAAGAAAAATTATCCAGTTAACCACACTTTACAGACAAAAATTGTTATTATCAAGTCCTGAAGTTGAGAAACTATAAAAGCAAATTATAGTAATAGTGGAGTTGGCTTGGGCTTTTCTTTGTTTTTTAACTGAACTGTTTTCATCTTAATATTTGTGTTTCTTTACAGGGTTCTGAAAGAGCAAATGCGTTGGCTAAAATCAAGTACAGATCCTATACTGCAGTTGTTGAGGTAAGGTTCATTTAAAAAAAAAAAAGAAAAAGAGTTGTAAGGACTAGCTTAACGTAAACAATCAATCAAAAAAGGAGTGAAACTGCACTCAAATTCACCTTTTGAATGCCCTAGTTATCCTGCTGAACACACTGAGAAAACAAAAAGCTTTTGTATTTTTATGTTAGGTTTATGGAAACAGTGCAATTAAAACAAAAATCTGCTTATTTACACTTAAGTCTGAAATTGGCCCCACTTGGGGAGTTTTTGTTCACAAATTATTTTTTTCCCAAGTCCCATTGACTTTGGAGCTCAGACACTGGAAGATCTGAAGACACTTTGGGGGTTTAGAGTCCCTTGGCAGATCTTGAGAACATTGTTTCCATAACTACTAATTTAGAAATACTAGTACTTAATTGTTGAACCTGTGGTAAATGTTATATGTTGTTAAAATCTCATTTGGATATATACTAGTAGATGAAAGAACTTTGAAATGTACAGCAGTCCAGCCTGGAAAATGGGGGTAATACATGGCTGTCACAGCTTAGCTTTTCTTTTTCATAAATAAATTTGTTTGGATTTTAGGCCTCCAAATCTAGAAGACACCGTCAAGTGAAACTAGAATCTTCTGACTCAGGATCAGGTTATGGGAAATCTCAAAGTAGAAGTAAAAAAAATAGTAAAAGACCACAGATGGCAAGGAGTAAAAATTTGACAGGAAGCCAAGGTATGTCTTGATTACCTTGGTGAATCTGAAGATACTGCAGAAGGTTGTCTGCTGCTTGGCTGAATTTCAGTGTTCATCCACGGAGGTAGAAGATTTAAAAAAACAAACAAAAACCCCACTGTGTGTGATGTCCTTGTCACAGCTGAACCTGCCTGATCATGGTTCGCAGTCTGACTGGGTAGGGAGAGTGCATGCAGTTTATAGTAAATCTGAAATCTCATCCATAATTTTCCATTTTTTTTCCTTGGAAAAGGGACTGTTAGCTACTTTGCTGGCCATGTTTTAATTGTTCGTGTTGCCATACAAAACACTTAGTGGTGATTAAGGTAGGCATCTAGCTGTTTCTCCTGTTGAAAGGCTGGTTGGTCATCATAAAAGTAGAAGCAGCCTGGCAATTTTGTAGTTGATGTAGCTTGGTGGAATGCAAAGTAAAACCTATCTGTCTTGTGCCCCCTTCCTGTTGGGCCCTTGAAGTTAATATTTTTGAAGAGCAAATAACGTGTCTTAATGACAATGCTTTATAGGACTGGGAGCTATGCTATGCTTCAGTCATTCTCTTTACATCTGACACTCATTATTTATTCTCTTTTGTTATTGAAACCTTCACTTCCAAGTGAATTGAAACCTGTCTGGTGCTGACAATTGATGTAGTTTCAAAATTCTCTTCTCATTGTTTTTTTAATCCTGCAATTATTATATCCTAATTGTTCAAACTTTTGATTAGTTTAAAGCTAGGACCTTTGTCCTTCTTGACAGAAGTTTTCATAGTTCTGTGACTCACTGTTTCTGACTTTGTTCTGTAATTTTACTCTCTTTCTCCTGAAAAATACTCTATCATTTTAGCTAGGAATAAAATAAAAGCAATGTTTAAGAAGCAAAAAAAATTAAAACAGATGTGGGGTTCTAATTCTGCAATTTGGGCCTTTTCTTTTTTTTTTTTTTTTTTCTTTTTGAAAATGTACCCTGGAAGAAAACGCTATTAACTGCTTGTGCTCTGTACAGTTCCAGGTTATTTGAATATAAGAGAACAAATTAATACATATATTATGTATGCATCAATATAAGAAAAGCACCAGGATGGCCCTGTACGTGCTCCATGAATTTCCTTGTTTAATGCAGTTGGAAAAAAGACTGCAAAATTGTAACATGGAAACTTTTCATGTAGAAGCAAAAGTTGATAGTGTTTTGTTTTGCTTTTTGTGAGGGGTGTTTATTTTCTCCCTATATATCTATCTGCAGGTGACAGGCGGACAATGAAGGAAACTGTTACTAGGCATGTTGGGATGCCAGTAATCACAGAAGACACCTCAGATGAAGGTAAAGCTGAAATTCCAACCATCTGGAGAGCTATTTTTAATAACTCGCTACTCTTCTGTATATTTCTGCAATGATTATTCATAGTTCAGACCATGTTTTGCCAAGGCTAGGTTTGTGTTTAGCCTGTGCATTGTTCTCCATATAGAATCATGTGAGAAGGGAAGCTTTGCTCTGATGCTTTTATCTGATCATGCATGTGATGACACAGTACTGTAAGTCATGGACTTTTTCCACACAGACTTCACCGTAGTATGTCCATAATTAAACTGGTCCGCTTAAAATGAGACTTAATCATGTATAATGTACATCTATTTTGGAGAGTTCCAATATACAATGTTAGGGAAAGCTGCTTTCAGTTCATCTCCCACTTACTGAAGATGCTTATTGATAGTAGCTCTGACACTTCTGTAATCTGCACTTGAGGCCAGAGTAGCCTCTATCATGTTCAGCATTCATGGGAATGAGGAGATAAAGAAGTTTAGATTCAGCTGAGCAAGCCTTCTGGGATTAAGTTCCAAGCTAGTATATGTACAGTAATAGCTTCCTTGTCTGACATATAACTGTAGAATTCTGGGATTTGGAGCTGAAGTGTTTGTGAGTATGGCATTGTGAAATTCACAGTGAAATCTTAAAGGAATTCGTGGGAAGCAGAAAGATACTTACTTAAATGAGCTTTGAAGCGTAATATTTTGTATTTATGGACTTCTCATTGATATTTTGAATGAAACTCTATGCTATAGAATCTGGTAAGATTTTTTTATATTAAAATTAAGTTATGTGGAAAAGAGGAATGGCTCTCAAGCTCATCTAAATCACTTTCTATACTGAGTACAACTAATTCTATTTTAATCATTCCAATGAGGCAAAATGGATTGAAAACTTGTCAGAAAAATCTTTTATTTCCTTTCAGAAATACTTCCCAAGAGCAAAAAAAGGCGTTAGAGGATCCAGTTGGAGAAGCACTAATGTGAATTTCAGAGACAAAATATAAATGCCAGAAATGACAAAGTACTTGTTTTGGATGCCTATGATTCTGTCCACAAGAAATGTCAGGACCAGAACTACAGGTGACGCTGGAATACTGATAACTGCTACATTTTAGCTATCTAGTGGTGAAAGCACCCAGTATTTTGAAGACAAGCAGTGCTCTTCCCCTGTTTGAGATGGAAAAGGACAGAAGATCGTTATTCCTTTTATGGAGCTTTTACAATATGAGTAATCATTTAGAACTTGGCTTGACTTGCAATGGTTTTTGTAAGCAAAGCTGATAAAAGAACTGCTCACAAAATACTTACTGATATAACAAGTAGGAATCTTACCATAAAATGATGGCAACTGTCTGTTTAAGACTAATGCAAATAAATTTTTTCATAGTTTACTTATTCCCTTTCATGGTGTGCATATTTTTAGCAGTATTTATCACTGTTAGATCTTACAGGCATGGGAGATGAAGATGGACTTTGTGATGAGTCTTTTTACTGCATGCTGTCATTTTTGGTCTGATATCACTGTATATTTGAATGAAGAAGTATAACATGCATTTATTCTGCAGATGACCCCAATCTTTACGGATTGCAAAAGGTGATGAGGGAGACCTGGGTGTGTAAATAAACATGAAGATCAGTATGGAGCATTTCACAGATGAAGGATTGCTAGGCAACAGTGTCAGAGAAGAAGCAAATAGACTGGGAATCATAAGCTGGAGTATTTTCTGTAAATGTTAGCAAGCATTGCAATTAGACATTCTAATTCCTCCTTGTCAGTCTTTATTAGTTTCTCAGCTATAGTCTGACTTAAAATAGCTTCTCGGAACCCTCATAATGTTGATAAAATATTCTCATTGATATCTTTTCTAGTTGATCAGAATTGTAAGAAGTGTGACCTTTCAAGGAAGGCCAAAACAACCGAGGTGTCCTCATCTAGAAGTATAAAATAGAAATACGAAAGTCTTTTGAATATAAAATGGGACTAAATTGAGTGAATTATTTTGGTAGTATGCCTGTCAAGAAAGGCTAAAAGAATCGAAGTGCTGTTATCTAGAGGAAGAAATGCTAAGTGAAAACTTAAAAAGGGCTGTGAATATGAAAGGGATCTGGATGGAGTGAAATTCATTGGATAGGGTAAGAAGCACTATGTTTAAATGACAAACCAAATTAGATTAAACATTGGAAAAACCCTAGTTATTAAGCCCTCGTGTTACAATCAGTCTTGTTTATGGGCAAAGAGGAAATGCACCTTACTATAAAACCAGGAATTTATTGTTTAAATAATGAGTCTCAACAATCTAATCCAAGAGTCTTTATTAGACAAGATGTAATTACCCTAGAAAAAAGAAATACTACCTCTATACAGAAGAAAATCTGGATAGTATTAACAATGCAGTTAACTATCAAGTGTCTGTATGGTTTTTTTTTCCCTACCTTTTTTTTTTTTTCCCTGCTGCAGTGTTCTGTTGCTTTTGAGTTTATACAAATGGTGATTAACTGTCCTCCAAGTCTGCAGAGGTAAAGCTACAGAAATAAATTTACAGTAATTGATTACTGAAAAATGCTCTTTTATGAAGACAGGACCAATAATTAACCCAATAATTACTGTGTGAGTTCAAGGAAAAGTTTAAAAATAGTCATGGTTTTCTGTGGTAAACCTGGTTCTGCCTTGGAAAAAGGACATGGACTAGAACACACCTGGAAGTTCCTTCTAGTCCTGTATTTAAATGCTTGACATGAGAACCCTGTACAAACAATTTATATCTCTCATTGCACATGCAGTAGTAATAATGTTCTCCAAATGTTGCAGCTCCTTAATGCTACTTCTGACATTGTCTGTGTTGTACAAAGCTTGCTGCAGTCGTGGCCAGCTGAGTTTGCGGCATTCATATGAGCTGAGTGATAGAGGTGATTTAACAGGTCCACGCACTGAAACTTTGGGTTACAAGAGCAATGTAGTCTGAGGGGATGAAAAAAAGATAACAAGGAAATAAGCTTTTTACTGTTGTTTCTGACGGATGCAAATTGGATGCTGTTTGGTTCGCCTGAACTTTGAGGCTATGAACAAATGGACAGCAGCTTCTGCAGCGAGAAGGGTGAAAGAAGAAAAGGCGTGACAGTTTCTAGGCTTGCTACAGGTAATAAGTTGTGGTCCCAATTGCAAGTGGGAGGAGACTGATGGTTTAGAGCTTGTGGGCAGTGCTGCTCCTAAGTCAGGGCAGCCACAGACTCGCAGGTATTTGCTGCTCTAAACCCTATGCTGCTCTTAACTCGTGTCCTAAGTGCTGTTTTATGACTGGTCACAGCCTGGGACAAGTGATGAGGCTGCTGCCCTCTCTTTTTCCAGCTCGCACAATGCGCGTTAGCTGAGCTAACCCAGGAGCTGAATCCCACGCTCTATTGCTGTCTCGAGAGGAAAATCATCACTCGAGTCGTTGCTGGGGTGAGCGCTGTGTTGTCGCCCTTGGTGTAGCTGTTAGTTGCAGGTAACTGTTCCACGCTGGTGTGGATGAATCGGGCGAGATGCGGGGACTACAGGTTCCTGCACGGGGAGCTTGGTGCTGTGCTACAAACCGCGTCGGCCTTTAATCCTGAGCGGGGCTGCAGGCTGCGCGCAGCCGCCGGCGAGCCCCCTCTCCGTGTCCAACAGGGACGCGAGAGCCTCCATCCCGGCGCGCTGGTGACAGCTTCCAGGCGGAGAAAGTCCCGTGGGACGCGGACGCGGCACCGCGGCGGGGGAGGCCCCACTCGTGAGCAGCCGGCACAAAGGCAGGACGGGCAGTGGTGACCGTGACATCGTTCCCGTGCTGGAACTACCCAGTCCCGTCCTAAGCTACAGGTGTAGCTTCTGCAGGCGGTAACGTACACCACAGAGCCGTGTGCTCTGGAATGCTGCATCCTTCAGGCCCCGCTAGTTCACAGAACATTTTCAGTAATAGTGAAAGCTGCGCTCGGGCCCCCGCGCGGGTGGCAGTAGTTCAGGAACCCCCCGCGCTCCTGTAACGTCACCTCGAGGGGAGGCAGCTCTTGCACTGCACGACCACCACAGCTACTTGGTATTGCAAATACAGAGAAATAGTTTCAGCGTCTCTGTATCGTAGCAAGTAAAAATAGGGTTTTTCTTCTTTAATGGCTATTTGAAATAATACATCCTCCCCTTGGTGAATATGACTGTTTTTCTCCTAATGAAGCAACTCCACGTAGGACAGTGCAGCTTTCTATACAGGAGGGGGGACTTGTAACTGACTGCACAGCAGCGCCAGCGTCTGCAGCTAAAATAGGATCAAGCACTGACCCTGAGCCTGCTGCTGGACGGGGGGGACAGCCGCCTCCCACGCGCTCGTCTGAGCTGCCACCGTTCTGCGCAGGAACAACAAAACTTGGGATTTCTCTTCCCATCTAAACAGACACCACTGGAAACGCCACTCTTCGAAACCTCCTTTTTTCAGTGCTGTAAGAAAGGTGGTTATTGCTATTCTGCAATCTTGAAAAACCAAAATACTTTGAGAAAAGTCAATCGTAAAAACGTTATTCGGAGGAGAAAACCAGGGTCCGGATGCTCTGTCATTCTGCTGCAGAAAACGTGGGCTTGAGGGGAAAAAGGATGCTCACCTGTAGAGACACTATCCCTTGGGGTGTTTTGGATTCAAACGTCAGAAATTTGCTAATGTTCGAGGAAACGATGCTTAATTTTAGCATGGCGAAATAAACTCAACATACAAAACCCCCTTCCTCTTCACTGATCCTGGCCAAAAATGTGCCCTGTGCAGCCCTCCCTCTTGCCCTCGGGCCCAGCCGTGCCTGGATTCACATTTCATTTTGCGTTGTGCCAGGTAGGGTGTAGGAAAGCTAACGAGAAGAACAAGCCATAGTTATTTTTCTTGGGCGTTTGTTTGGTTTCAAATAAATATAGACACATTTACATTAAAAGAACACAAACATTTTCTTTAGTCTGGAAAAAAAGTAAGCGTGGTCAACACACGGGCTACAAACGTCAAGCTGGCAACTTGAAACCTGTGTCATAAAATGTAAAATACTCCCGTTACTCCTTATTATGTCAAAAGTTTGTATGTTTCTGATGTAGAAGAACGACTTCATTCTGTCACTCACATTTTGAAGAAAAAAGAAAAGTAGCGAAGTCCTTTAGTACTGAAGCGTTTTGGTCCTCTTGGTGCAGCTGGTTAGTTCACGGTCGGTCTTTGTTTCTGAGTTAGTTTTTGTTTTTAAAGTCTCACTCTTCCTTTTGTACCTCTGTTGCAGACGGGGGTCGGGGTCCGTTCGACCTAGAAACTTTGGCAGAAGGAGCAGACGTTTTCACAAGGCTGACATTGCTCGGGGAAGCTGGTGACAAAAGGCCTTTCGGTCTGCACGTGCAGGCCCCTGCGGGGTGCACAGAGCTACCGGTTCCTCCGTTTGGTACTTCAACTTTTGGTGTTTTACATTTTCACGGCTTTACCTTTGCTCAGGTCTGTTAATCCCAACTCTGGCAAAAGCATTTTCGATTTCAATATTATTTACAGTAAGAGTTATTTAAGCGTAGAGAGATTTTTACAAGTCCCTTTAAGTTGGCAACGCATCGTAAACATTTAGATAAACCTCTGTCTGCATCTGATTCTTCTTTCTCTGACACTAGGTTCTTGGTTAATGGCTCAGGTGACAGAAACTTCTAATGACCCTAATTCTGTAGTGCAAATAAATCATACACGTTTGTGCTGAATTGAAACGACGAAGGGGAGAAGGGCCAAGTCGTCCTACACAGCGATTCCACTAACCTCGGTGGGGAGATACCGTGAGACAAGTGGCTTTTGGCCTCCTGAATTTTAGTTTTCCCTAACTGTGCTGCAACTAAGAATTGCAAAAAGTGCCTTCTGTATGTTTAAGTGCTTAATACATGCAGGATGTTACATGTTTCACTTCCTGTAGAAAAGCAATACAGGCAGTTTTCAGATTTACGACTTTACCTTTGGTTTTTGTGTAATAAATTTATCTAATTAACAGAGCCCCTGGAACTAGGAAACAGACAAACAGAGGAAGGGGTCGATGGCTGAAATCTATGAAAAACTACACTGGAAATATATGTGCACTAAAGGTACAGCTCGACACGTAAGTACTTTGTACAAACAACTCCCTGTTTACTTGTGCTGTCACAAAGAAAGAGGCATTTCCTCCTTTTCTACGTAAAATAAGAGGTAGAGACTTTCCATAGGGGCACTTAGGGCCTAAAGAAAAACACGAGGATGCTGAAAAGCTGCAGAACATTAAATGGGGACGTGTTCCAGTGAATCCCTCCAGGTTTGTTACTTAAAGGCTTGATTCTTACCAATACTGCAAATCTCCCAATACCTATTTGGCAAGAATAACATAGCAGTGGGATTTAAGTCTTTTAAAAAAAAGACCAAAAAAAAAAGAGTAAAATTAAATAACGATAAAAAGTGTTGAATGCCCCAAAGTCAAAACGTTTCAGAATCAGAATCGTTGTCGTTGTACCCGTCCTCTGCCCCCAGGCTATTAGCCAAGGGCTTGCTGCCAGCGCGGCCGCCCGCCGCAGCGGAGCCGGCGCAGAGGAGCGTCCTGCCCGAAGGGTCTTTTTTGGAACAAACCAAGTCGAGAGTCGTCACTGAGCTGGAGGGAGAGAAAGGCATCATGGTGGCCAGAATGAGCGCCAGGCAGTCAGCCACGTCTTTGTTAGGAGCGCAAGCCAGGGCGGGCGTGTGACCTGGGCACAAACGCAGACAAGGACACGGTTAGCACGGCGGCGCCGCTGCCGCGCACCCGCTCGTGCAGGCGGCAGGTTACTCCAATCAGACATGCTGGGCACACACGCCGCGCGGGGGTGTAACCGGGACCACGGCAAGCGCTAGGTTTGTCACACAGGCGGCAGGACGTGCTCACAGCAGGGGTAAAAGCACTGGCTGAACGCAGGGCTACAGCCAAACCGTACGGTCAATACAGGACACGAGGGTGCAGCAACGCGGACAGAAACTGCCTTCAGTTTCTGTACGTGGGAGCAAGTCTCATTCTGAGAACAAGGACGCTCATTAGAACATCAAGGTGTTAGTCTAAAAACATTTTGGAGGAATTAACATTTCAAGGACTGATCAGCCGAGTTATCTGCTCAACTCAGAAAGCAGTTTGTTTAGGAATTAAGTTGTCAAAGGAAAGAATTAGGCCAGAGCACGTGGTACATGATTACAGGGGCAGTTAGTTATCCCAAATTTATGTTATGTTATACTGGGGAGGGACAGCATAAATTTTAAATACGAAGTGACTATAATAAAAATCTCAGTAAAGCCAAGTGCCGGGGAGCTATCAGAGCTGCTGTTTAACTTGGTTCCCTTTCCAAGTGACACATCCCTGAACACCGAGCTGCTGCCCGTGCTGTCCCGCTGCCCGCTCGTGCTGCAGGCTGCCGCGGAGGCCCCGCTCCAACCAACGCTCCTGCACACTAAGAACCAGCAGGGTCCTCCCGGCTCTGCCCGTCTCGACGGCTGCATCGGAGCAACCTGGGCACGACGGCTGCTGCGTCCTCCTGCCTCAGGGGAGCGGAGGACAAACTGCCCCTGCCCGCAGAAGAACTAACTGCAGTGGCTGCACCCCCAAAGAGGCTCTCTTCTCCCTGGGAGATACCAGGGTGGCTACTCTTCAGGTAAGATGTTACATAAATTTCTCTGTGATGAAGAAAAATTAAGATGGGTATCGAGCTGAAATGTCACAATCTCTTATTACGTATCTATGCAGTAGTTGGATCTGAATGCAGAGTTTTGAAGGTAACATTTGGCTAGAAGTGGGTCTGGTTCACTTTTTTCTGTCCCCTCTGACAAGATGTGGGGTTTCAGCAGCACCATTTCTGCAGCTGTGCCTCGCTGCACCTGGTTCACAGCAAATACTTACCAAAGAGCTCTCAAATAATTGCAATAATTGTAAGCATCATCACTGCTGCAGTGCAGCTAGGGGAAGAGGGAGGTCCTGAACTGTTACACTAACAGCTGAAGACAGTATTGTGAGAGACGAGAGCTTATTTTAGGAAGGCATTTTGAAAAACTTGAGTTACAGAAGCACAGCACAGACACCTTTATAAGGTGCTTAGGGAAGGACTTCACTGAGATCTGGAGCAAAATTACCAAATTACCAATTTTTACTCGCATCTTGGATTAGGTCAGACAATTGGAGAACATCAGCTTTGATCTCAGAATGAACTGGGATACAGTCAAACGTGGGTTGATGGTTTTCTTCATACCCATAAACATGCGCTGATTGAATGCATAATCCTTAATTCTTCTGCAAGGCGTCAGAATGATCCAGTGCCACTTGCATGTTTAGGAAATTCAAGTTACCACCGCACTCGAGTATTAAAAAAGACTTAACTGTTGGCAGTACATGCAAAATGAACAGTAAAAGGGACCACTGTGATGTTTACTACACATATTTATATAAAATAAAAGAATAATAGCATGTTGGGTTGTGTTTTGTCACATTATTTTTAAGGTACTCACACAGCTTATTTTCTATTCTTGAAAGCATGTAAGTGGTGATGTTATCTAAGCAGCTTCTGGGTCTACTGCTTTGATAGTTTGAGAGTTCCCTGTCAGGTGCTACTGGAGACTGTCAAGGGCGTTATTTTACTTACCATTTTCGTCTACTGCCAGGACGCAGGCCCCTTTGGCTAGCAACTCTTCAACCACCATCTTCAAGCCATTTCGTGCAGCAATATGGAGAGGTCTACAAAAGCCAAACGTGGAGAGATCTGCAAAAGCTCAAGTCAAGTTCAGGTTAAAACAGACCTCCTGAAAAGAGACAGACGATGCTTCGAGCATATCCAGCATCAGAAAGAGAATATTTTTCCTTTTTTTTTAACCATATCCAGCATCAGAAAGAGAATATTTTTCCTTTTTTTTTTTAACCAGAAAAATTATAAAACATATGTTCCTGTCCATGAATGTGTATTTTGATATAGTCTTCAAATAAATAACCTTGTGGTATTTTTCTCCCAGACCATGCATAGGCTTTGCATACAAGGAGACAGAATAAAGGGAAAAGGCAACATAAATCTGATTCTTTCAAGGGCAAGCACTTGCAAAATTCTGAAAACTTCTTTTTCATCTATGGAAAATATCTGAGACATGAATTCAAAATTCAGAATTTTCTGGTAAAACAACAGAACTGTAGAGGCTCAAGCTATACTCACGTCTGCAATGCATTATTTTTTGCGTTAATAAGGCTCTGTTCTTGGATCTTGTCAAGTATTAACAAGGCACATTTTTCATGACCCTGTGTTAAAAAACATAGTATTCACTTGTTAAGGAATTTGAAACTTAGCCAAAAGAACTGCTACATATAAAAGTGAAATTTAGTCAATCAATTTAAGATGCAAAACCTACTTCTTAGTTTATAAGCAAATTCATAAACACATGTACGAGGTGAACTGTAAAAGCCTTAAAGCACTATTTAAAAACTACCTTTACTAAGATGTTTTCGCACATTTACAAATTTAGGCACCTACCAATTACCTGCCTTTCAACCCCCCATTCATTCTATACAAATTCATCTTCTCAGCTTTTAGAGAAGAGCAGTGCTCTTGTGAGAGAGCATTCAGCTGATTACTCATTAGAAATAGTTATTGCCCAGAAAGATGGATTAATCTCAAAATGTAATACCGTACTTCTTGGGCTTTTAAATGATTTTTTTTTTGCATTAGTAAACTAGTACAAAGGCCCTTCACTGTGAGAACTCCACAAAAATCAAAAACAAAAAAACTTTGGAAATAATACAGGTTGGGGCCTCATTTCTGAGGCTGTTTCAGCACCGTAAGGTGCAGATGGCCTATGCAGAGCCCTGAAGCTGGAGAGCTGCCTGGAGGACTCGGAGAAGTGAGGTGGACTCCTGTACTAAGAATGTGGGTAACCCAGTCAGAGCTGCAACCCCATCTGTCAAGAGCAAAAGGAAAGTTGCAGGAGAGCGAATCCCCTGGATTTTTTAATTGCAGAAACAGGAATCATTAGCAGAATTTAACAGGAAAAGAAAGAAGTTACAGTAAGAAAGGGTGGAAAAAAATTCCACCACCAAATCTAATCAGTGATACTGCTTATACTATTAAGAGATTAAGGGCAATTTTGGAGTCACTTCCACAGGAACTGGGGACTAAGAATAAAGATACTTCTTTCTTTCTTCCTTTTTTCTTACTCTTTCTTCCTTTCTCTTTCCTTCCTTCTTCCTTTCCTTCCTTCCTTCTTTCCTTCCTTCCTTCTTCCCTTCTTTCATCCTACTGAACCAATGTTCAATTTTACAGCGAGCCTATTTGCTACAGTCTGAAAGGGTTTTCCATCATTTCTCTTCATGTTATATTTCAGAAGCCATAGGAGGCAGTATATTTCTCATTTTTCAATGCACTGAGCAAGCACACAGTAAATATAGTCTTCCCTTCCCTGCCCCAAGTCTGACAATCATTTATTCGTGGTCGAATATTTAATTTTTTAGGGACATATACAAAGGAGGATATGAAGCACACAGAGCCCCTCAACTTACTTTGCTGCTAGCCAAGTGCAAAGCGGTGTTCAAGTCCTTATCCTTCAAGGTCAGGTCAGCGTTGGCAACGTTCACCAAAAAGTCTGAAGGACAGAAGCAAAAAATCAGCGAACAAACCCAAGGGGCAGACGGACATGTATAAACAAAGGAGAAAATTTATCCCTATTCAATATATTTGTTTATATGCACTAATCCATTTATGTGACATACGCTTTATGAACATGAAGTGAAAATAAGGAATGAGAAGCGCTACCCTTGTGCAGCTGGTCAGCAATGAGAAGCAAAGCTAATGCCCCACCGGTGTTAAATCACCAAGCAGGTGCTCATCCTCATTTATTTATCAAACTCCTATCTGCAGAGCAGCGCCTTTTGCCCTACCCTGGGCAGAACCGCGGACCACGCGTTCAGGTACTAAGTGGATATCAAGAGTTTGGGAGCAGGCAGCTTCACACAGGCATCACGTGTAATTTATTCCTGTAATTCTTCACAAGAAAAGCGAGCGACAGCGCGGGGCGTCGCGCGGGCGGCCGTACGCACCCAGGGCGGCGCGGTGCCCGCCGAGCGCGGCCACC
>JAWLRI010000111.1:777420-799834 GCA_034781795.1 Crypturellus tataupa | reverse complement strand
GGATGGATGCAAGAGTGGATAGATGCATGGGTGGATGGATGCAAGGATGGATGTGAAGATGGATGGATGCAAAGGCGGATGCAAGGGTGGACAAAGGGATGCAAGGATGGGTGGAAGGATGCAAGGATGGATGCAAAGGTGGAGAGATGCATGGATAGATGAAGGGATGGATGGATGCAAGGATGGAGGGATGGATGGATGCACGGATAGATGCAAAGGTGGAGAGATGCATGGATGGATGAAGGGATGGATGGATGCAAGGATGGAGGGATAGATGGATGCACGGATGGATGCAAAGGTGGATAGATGCATGGATGGATGCAAGGGTGGATGTAAAGATGGATGGATGCAAAAGGGGAGCATGGATGGGTGGATGGATGCAAGAGTGGATAGATGCATGGGTGGATGGATGCAAGGATGGATGTGAAGATGGATGGATGCAAAGGCGAATGCAAGGATGGATGAAGGGATGCAAGGATGGGTGGAAGGATGCAAGAATGGATGGATGCACAGGTGGGTGCAAAGGTGCATAGATGGATGGATGGATGGATGCAAGGGTGGATGGATGGATGGATGGATGCAAGGGTGGATGGATGGATAGATGCACAGACGGATGCAAAGGTGGATAGATGCATAGATGGATGAATGGATGGATGTGTGGATGGATGCAAGGATGGAAGTAAGGATACAAGGATGGATGTAAGGATACAAGGATGGATGGATGCACAGGTGGACGCAGAGATGGATGCAAAGGTGGATAGTTGCATAGATGGATGCAAGGATGGATGGAAGGATGCAAACACGCATATACAGACGGATGCAAAGGTGGATAGATGCATGGATGGATGGATTCAAGGGTGGATGGAAGGATGGATAGATGCACAGATGGATGCATAGGTGGACGGACGGATGGATGGATGGATGGATGGATGGATGGATGGATGGATGGATGGATGTAAGGATGGATGGATGGATGGATGTAAGGATGGATGGATGCAAAGACGGATGCACAGATGGATGCAAAGGCAGATAGATGAGTGGTTGGATGGATGCAAGGATGGATGTAGGGATGGATGGATGCAAAGATGCATGCAAAGGTGGAAAGATGTACAGATGGATGCAATGTTGGATGGAGGGATGTAAGGATGGAGGGATGCACGGATGGATGCAAAGGTGGATAGTTGCATAGAAGGATGGATGGATGTGTGTGCATGGATGCAAGGATAGATTTAAGGATGGATGGGTGGATGCACGGATGGATGGATGGATGGATGGATGGATGGATGGATGGATGGATGCATAATCACGGGCACAAATACATGCATGGACAGATGGACACACGGACGGGCGCACGGTCGGCCGCGCACACAGAAGGGCACAGGGACGGCCACGCGGACGGACGCACGGACGGACGCACGGAGAAGAGAAGGAAGAAGGAGGCGCAGGTCAGAGCCAGGGCGGCAGCTCCAGAGCGGGACACGTCCCGGGTCCCCTGCGCGGCGGGGGCCACCCTGTCCCTGTGGGAGATGGAAGAGGAGGAAAAGGAGGAGGAGGATGAGGAAGGCCGGAGCCTACCTGGGATCTTGAGGTTGAGGTCGCAGGTGCTGCCGATGGTGGCAATGGAGGGCGCCTGGCGCCGGCGCGTGATGCTCTCCTTCATGCGCCCCTCGCCCGTCACCTTCACCGTGAAGGGGCTCCCTGCGGGCGCCGGGGTCAGTGGGGACGGCACGGAGGGGCCCCGGCGTCCGGGTCGCCCCCCACCACCACTGCCCCCGACCCACCTGGGACGTGCTTGTCGGCGAACTTGATGTTGATGCTGGAGGTGCCGGGCTCGGTGGGGCAGTAGGTGACCTTGCAGGTGCCGTCCTCCATGTCCTCGCAGTTGATGTCCACCTTGCTGGGGCCCTCGATGGACAGGCCCAGCCCGCCGTAGCCTGGGGGCGCGGGGATGGGCTCAGAGCCATGGCCGTGGCCACCGCCATGGTCACTGTCACCATCACGCCATGGTCATGGTCACCACACTACCCCAGCCGCAGCCAGGGCCAAGGTCAAGGTCACACACAACAATGGCCATAGTCACCATCCAAGCCCAGTCATGACCACAATTGTGCCACCTCCATGGTCATCAGCCATGGCCATCCCAGCCATGGTCACCATCCCATCCCAGCCCAGCCATGGTCATTACCCCATCCCAGTCATGGTCTCCATCCATCCCACCCACAGCCATGGCCATCACCCCATCACATCCTTGGCCATGGTCATCACCCCATCCCAGCCATGGCTATGGTCACTATCTTATCCAACCATGGCCATCCCAGCCATGGTCACCATCCCATCCGGCCATGGCCATGGCCATGACCTCATCCCAGCCATAGTCATGGTCGCCATCCGTCCCACCCATGGCCATGGCCATCACCCCATCACATCCTTGGCCATGGCCATCATCCCAACCCAACCATGGCTATGGTCCAACCATAGCCATCGCCATGACCCTGTCCCAACCATGGCCATGGTCACCATCCCAACTAAGGCTGTGGTCACTAACCCATCCCATCCATGGTCATGGCCATGACCCCATCCCATCTGGCCATGGCCGTAGCCATCATCCCGTCCAAACCCTCACCATGGTCACCATCCCATTCAACCATGGCCATGACCCTGACTCAGCCTTGGCCATGGTCACTTTCCCATCCCATCCATAGCCATGGCCATCACCCTATCTCAACCATGGTCACAGTCTCCATCCTATTCAACCATGGCCATGGCCATGACCCTGTCCCAACCATGGCTATGATCACCGTCTCATCCAACTATGGCCATGGCCATGATCCTGTCCCAACCATGACCATAATCTCCATCCCATCCAACCATGGCCATGGCCATGATCCTGTCCCAAACACGGCCATGATCACCATCTCATGAAGCCATGGCCATGGCCATCACCCGGTCCCAGCCACAACCACGATAAACATCCAATCCAACCATGGCCATGGTCACCTTCCCATCCAAGTCATGACCATGGTTACCTTCCCATCCCATCCATGGCCATGGCCATCACCCCATCCCAACCATGGCCATGATCTCCATCCCATCCAACCATGGCCATGGCCATGACCCCATCCCATCCCATCCAGCCATGGCCGTAGCCATCATTTTGTCCCAACCACGGCCACGATCACCATTCCATCCAACCATGGCCATGTCCATGATGCTGTCCCACCCATGGCCACCATCACCATCCCATCTAACCATGGCCATAGTCTCCATCCCATCTAACCATGGCCATGGCCATGACCTCATCCCATCCAGCCATGGCCGTAGCCATCATTTTGTCCAACCCTAACCACAATCTCCATCCCATCCAACCATGGCCATGGCCATGACCCTGTCCCAACCATGGCCACGATCACCATCCCATCCAACCAGCCATGGCCATGACCCTGTCCCAACCACGGCCACCATCACCATCCCAACGATGACCATGACATGGCCACGCTGCGCCCCCCGTCACATCACCGCCTTGACCCCTGGTTGCCCCCATGCCCAAAGTGGGGTCTCACCGGCGCTGCGCGTGTCCACGATGAACTCGGCCACCTCGAAGGTGCGGCCCTCCACGAGCCCCTTGCCCCACACCTTGACGCGGCTGGCGTCGCCGATCTCCGACTGCCCCACGAGGATCTTGAAGGGGCTGTTGGTGACGTGCTGCCCGCTCTTCTTCACGCTCACCACGTGCTCGCCCACCTCTTTGGGCGTGAACGAGATGCCTGGGGACAAGCCACCGTCACCGCTTGGTGGCCCTCGGCGCGGCCACCAAGCCCGGACCCACCGTGGGGACCGGCAGTGTCACCGCAGCCCTGCGGCTCGCCCGGTCATTGGATGCCCAAGGGGCGTCCATGGGGATGTGGCCCTCTCCATGTCCCCCGTCCCCACAGTCCATGTCCCCCAGGCTTGTGCCACCACAGTCCTGTGCCCCATGTCCCCATTCCCCAGGCAACCACGTCTTCATGCTTTACATGCCCTGGTGCCCCCATCACTGAGCACTCTGGTGTCCCTGTCCCCACATGCCTTGGTCCCCATGTCCCCAGGTGTCCCACGTGTCCCTACATGCCCTGGTGCCCATGTCCACATGGACCCTGGTCCCCACATGCCCCTGCTCCCCGTGTCCCCACTCACCCCGGTCTCCACATTCCCAAACCCTGGTCCCCACGTCCCCATGCTCCTGTCCCCATGTCCCCATGCACCCCGATGCCCATGTCCCTGCGCCACAGTCCCCATGTCCCCACACCCTGGTGCCCATGTACCTGTGTGCTGTGGTCCCCACATTCCCACATGCCCTGTCCCCATGTCCCTGTGCACCCTGGTCTCCACGTCCCCCCATTTCCTGGTCCCCATGTCCCCACTTGCCCTGATCCCCATGTCCCCATGGACCCTGGTCCCCATGTCCTCCCATGCCCTGGTCTCCACGTCCCCACGTGCCCCTGGTTCCCGTGTCCCCACTCACCCCGGTCCCCACTTACCCCGGTCCCCATGTCCCCAAACCCTGGCCCCACGTCCCCATGCTCCGGTCCCCATGTCCCCAGGCCCCACGGTGCCCATGTCCTCACTCGCCCCGGTCCCCATGTCCCCATGCGCCCTGGTGCCCATGTCCCTGCACCACAGTCCCCACGTCCCCACGTCCTGGTACCCAAGCCACTGTCCCCATGTCCCCGTGCATCCCGGTCCCCACATCCCCGCTCTCCCCGGTGCCCATGTCCCCATGTGCCCTGGTCCCCATATCCCCACGCACCCTGGTGCCCATGTCCCCACACCACAGTCCCCATGTCCCCACACCCTGGTCCCCATGTCTCCACATGCCCTGGTCCCCACATCCTCGCTCGCCTCGGTCCCCACGTCCCCAAACCCTGGCCCCACGTCCCCATGCTCCAGTCCCTATGTCCCCAGGCCCCGCGGTGCCCATGTCCCCACTCACCCAGTCCCCATGTCCCCATGCGCTCTGGTCCCCATGTCCCCACACCACAGTCCCCACGACCCCATTCGCCGGTCCCCATGTCCCCAGTCCCCGTGGGGCCCACGTCCCTACAGCCCGGTCCCCACGTCCCCACAGCCCGGTCCCCACATCCCCAAACCCTGGTCCCCACGTCCCCATGCGTCCTGGTCCCCATCTCCCCACATCCCGGTCCCCATGTCCCCACATCCCCATGCGCTCTGCTCCCCATGTCCCCACACCACAGTCCCCACGTCCCCTGTCCCCACAGGACCCACATCCCCACACCCTGGTCCCCATGTCCCCACACCCCAGGGCCCACGTCCCCAAACCCTGGTCCCCATGTCCCCATGTCCTGGTACCCACGTCCCCGTTTGCCCTGGTTGCCATAACCCTGTGCGCCCTGGTCCTCACATGCCCGTATGTCCTGATCCCCGTGTCCCCATGCCCCGGTCCCCGCGTCCCCGTGTCCCCGGTGCCCGTGTCCCCGCACCGATGTGGCGGTTGGGCAGCCTCTTGAGCAGGCAGGGCTCCTCGTTGCCCGAGGGCGCGCGGATGCTGGCGGTGAGCAGGCTCAGGTCGGTCTCGGTGATCTTGAGCGACACGTCCGTGGACGTGCCCACGTTGAGCTGCGATGTCCGCATCGAGTCGTCCCCTGCGGGGACACCGTGAGGGACGCTGCCGCCGGCCGCGGTGGCCCCCGTGCCATGGCTGGTGACACATGGGGTCCCCCCAGGATGGGGGCTCCGGGGCTCAGATGGGGTCCCCAGGGTGAGAGTTGGACAAGAAGCCCAAGGCCATGGGATGGGGTCCCCATGGCCACGTGATGGGGTCCCCATGGCCATATGAGTGTCCCCATGGCCACACGATGGGGTCCCCATGGCCATGTGAGAGTGTCCCCATGGCCACGTGATGGGGACCCCATGGCCAGGTGAGAGCGTCCCCATGGCCCCAGAGGGTCTTCCCTGTGGCCTTGCAGAGCTCCCTATGGCCACATGGGGGTCCCTGTGACCATGGCCACATGCAGGACCTTATGGTCATGTAGAGGTTCCCATGGCCACATGGAAGTCCCCATGTCCATGCAGAGATCCCCATGTCCATGCAGAAGTCTCCACAGCCACACAGAGGTCCCCATGGCCACGCGGAGGTCCCCATGGCCACATGGAGGTCCCCATGGCCACACGGAGGTCCCCATGGTCGCATGGAGGTCCCCATGGCCATGCAGAAGTCCCCATGGCCATGCAGAAGTCTCCACGGCCACACAGGGGTCCCTACGGCCACGCGGAGGTCCCCATGGCCATGTAGAGGTCCCCACGGCCATGCGGAGGTCCCCACGGCCGCGCGGAGGTCCCCATGGGTGCCCGTGGGCGCCGCGCGGTGCCGTACCGGTGATCTTGGCGGTGAAGGGGCTGCCCGGGATGTGCTTGTCGTCGAAGCGCACGATGATGCTGTAGTCGCCGGGCGCCGTGGGCAGGTAGGACACGGTGCAGGTGCCGTCCTTGTTATCCTGGCACGTGATCTCCGCCTTGGACGGGCCCTCCACGGCCAGCGAGAGCCCCCCTGGGGACAGCGCGCGGCGTCACGGCCGCCCCGCGGCCACCGCGGCGTCCCCGGGGGCGCCCGTGTCCCCCGCTCACCCTCGCCGGCGTCCTTGGTGACGATGGTGAAGGTGCAGGGCTTGTTGACCATGCCGTGGCTCAGGCCGGGCCCGTAGGCGCTCACGTGCCGCGGGTTGATGGCGTCCACGTAGAACTGCAGGGGACTCCCTGGGGACGAGGGGACAAGGGGACAGTGCATCATGAGACGGGCGCCCCGTGCATTGCACTGTGCAATGGATGCCCCTTGCGTTGCATTGTGCAAGGGCACCGTGCAACGGATGCTCCTTGCGTTGCAACATGTACGGTACCATGCAACAGATGCCCCTTGCATTGCGCTGTGCGAGGGCACCATGCAACGGACGTCCCTTGCATTGCGCCGTGCAAGGGCACCGTGCAACAGATGCCCTTTGCATTGCACCATGCGAGGGCACCATGCAATGGGTGCCCGTTGCATTGCGCCGTGCAAGGGCACCATGAATTGGATGCCCCTTGCATTGCGCCGTGCAAGGGCACCATGCAACGGGTGCTCCTTGCGTTACACCATGCGAGGGCACCGTGCAATGGGACGCCGCGGGGACATGTTGGGGACGCCGCGCACCGGGGATGTGGTTGCCGTCGTAGCGGATGTCCATCTCGTGCAGCCCCTTCTCGGCGGGCGCGTAGCGCACGGTCACGGTGCCGTCCTTGTTGTCCGTGATGCTGGGCCGCGCCGTCTTGCCCGACGGCATGCGCACCTCGCCTGCGGGCGGGAGGGTGGCACGTCACGTCACGTCACGCGGGGCGCCGTGCGAGGGCACCCCACGCATTGCACCGTGCGATGGATGACCCATGCATTGCACCAAGCAACAGTACCCCATGCATTGCACCGTGCGATGGGTGCCCCATGCATTGCACCGTGCAATGGGTGCCCCATGCATTGCATCATGCGATGGGTGCCCCATGCATTGCACCGTGCGATGGGTGCCCCATGCATTGCACCGTGCAACAGTACCCCATGCGTTGCGCCATGCAGTGGGCACCCCCTTGCATTGCACCACGCAATGGGCGCCCCCACGCACTGTCCCATGCAATGGGCGTCCCATGCATTGCACCATGCAAGGGCACCCCGTGCGTCGCCCAATGCAATGGGTGCCCTGTGCACCACCCTGCACCCATGCAGTTGGCACCCCGTGCATTGCACCATGCAGTGGGCATCCCATGCATTGCACCATGCAAGGGCACCCTGTGCACTGCACCATGCAATGGGTGCCCCGTGCATTGCACCATGCAATGGGCAACCCATGCGTTGCGCCATGCGATGTGCACCCCGTGCATTGCCCCGTGCAATGGGCACCCCATGCATCGCCCCATGCAAGGGGACCCCCCGCATTGCACCATGCGATGGGCGCCCCTTGCATTGCCCCATGCAAGGGCACCTTGAGCATCGCCCCATGCAATGGGCACCCCCTGCACTGCCCCATGCAATGGGGAACCCCTGCATCGCCCCATGCGATGGGCACCCCATGCATCACCATGCACCCACGCACCCCCTTGCATTGCCCCCCGTGCAACGGGCACCCCCTGCATCGTCCCATGCGTCAACCCCTGCATCGCCCCATGCAACGGGGAACCCCTGCACCGCCCCATGCGATGGGCACCCCCTGCATCGCCCCATGCAAGGGGACCCCACACATCACCCCACGCATCGCCCCACGCATCGCCCCACACCTGTGATCTCGCCCTTCTGCACGGTGAAGGGGATGACGAGGTTGAAGGGCCGGAGGCTCTCGGTGGCCGCGGGCGGCTCCTCGGTGGCCTGGGGACACGGGGGGCACCAGGGCGTCACGGGGGGCCCCGGCGCGTGGGGCGGCCCCAGACTCTGCCCCACGGCACCCGCTGTGGTCCCCACCATCTGCCCCACGGCACCTACCCTGGTGCCCACCACCTGCCCCATGGTGTTTCCCACCATCTCCAGCTCTCTGCCCCACGGCGCCCACCCCGGTCCCCACATCTACCCAATGGTCTCCACCACCCACCCTGTGCCACCCACTGTGGTCCCCACCAGCTACCCCACGGCACCCACCATCTACCCCACGGCACCCACCATCTACCCCACGGCACCCACCATAGTCCCCACATCTACCCCATGGTGCCCACCACGGTCCCCACCATATACCCCATGGTCTTCACCATCTACCCCACGGTGCCCACCATGGTCCCACCATCTGCCCCACGGCGTTCCCCACCATCTCCAACCCTCTGCCCCACATCACCCCACGCTCCCCAACCCTCTGCCCCACGGCGCCCGCCCCACGGCGCGCACCATGACGTGGAAGGGGCTGTTGGGCACGTTCTCCCCTCCGAAGCGGATGGTGATGACGTATTTGCCGGGCTCGGGCGCCGTGTAGTAGATGTCGAAGGTGCCGTCGTGGTTCTCGACCACGTCGACGTCGAGCTCGGCGCCGTCCGGCGTCGACACCTTGCACGTCACCTTGCCCTGCCCGGCCGCCTTGGCGTCCACCGTGATGACCGTCTCCTCGCCGATCTGGATGCTGGGGCCCAGGCAGGCGCCTGGCGGGGCGGCGCGCTCAGCGCTATGGGGCGGCGCTATGGGGCGCGGGGACCCCCGCTATGGGGCGGCGCGATGGGGCGCGGGGACCCCCGCTCTGGGGCGCGGGGACCCCCGCGAGGGGGCGGGGCCGCCACCGCCGCGATGAACGAGGCCGTGGTGCGGCGCACGCAGGAGGCGCTGGGCCGGGTGATCCGCAAGCCGCCGCTCACGGAGCGCCTGCTCAGCAAGCCGCCCTTCCGGTACCTGCACGACGTGATCACCGAGGTGCGGCCCGGCCCGGGGCGCCCGCCGTTGCTAGGCGACGCGGCCTGGCCGCGGCCTGGGGGGTGCAATAGCGACCTGCTGCCGTTGCCAGGGGTTCCCGAAGGCGCCTCTCACTGTCCAGAGAAGTTGTTGTCTCGTGTTTTATTCGCGTGCTGCTCTTAACCCAGTGCTTTCCCTCTGTTTCTAAGGTAATTAGAGTGACGGGTTTCATGAAAGGACTTTATACGGATTTTGAATTGAAATCAGAGAATGTTAAGGTGCGTGCTGATCTTTTTATTTTTTTGTTTCCACATTTAAAGTATGCTTTGATGCTTGCCCCACGGTATTTTCCTTTCATCATTTCTCTGTTCCCTTTCTAGGGACTGTCTTTAGTTTAATGCTGTGAACATCCAGGGGAAGGTGTTGCAGGTGTTTGTTTCGTGTTGTGCATCAGGAGAATACCTGCAGACTGTGTCCATGGTGTTGCTAAGCGAATGGATGCAAACAAAGTGCCCTGTGTGGCAGGATTGTTTCCGCAGGCAGTTGTAGTATTACCTTCCTTCATTGTTGTTCAGTGCAGGGAGACACTGATGAAGGTTCTCTGTATTAATAGAGACAACCTCAAAATCCTAACTGTGCTGTTTGTTTTTAATATGTTCAAAGGAGTCAAAAGTAGGAAGTGCCCTGGCTCTGGAGAATATCTTCCCACAGCTTTAGTTACGATTCACATGCAATGGAAGCCAGCTCCTATTTATGGATTAGCTTTGGGACCTGAGATATCACATGGACTGTTCTGTTACCCTCCAGTGCTAGATAAAGCTACCAGATGTCCTCTGAAGGGTATTGACCTTGCACAGCTAAGATAATACTTGCTTCTTTCACTTCCCTTTGTATGGGTACCCCTATTAAAACAGATACAGCTCACTCTGGATCTGGGCACCTGAGATACCCAGACAGTAAGTGCAGCATAAAGTATTTTATTGGATAATTCTGACTGCTTATTTTTCTAAAGTGACTGAAATGTCACTGGTTAGCTTTTCAGTTATCAGTTTGAATGCCATGATCTATATATTTTTGAAAAGATGCCTACTAAAATACACACACAAAATTCTTCTTAGATGGGTCTACTGTTTAAAAGACTGATATAAATACCTTGTTTTTCTTCACTCATCAGCATTAGGGATGAATAAGTAGACTTTTGTACTGAGACTGGTAAAAATTCCACGAATGTTATGATATTTTATTAATAAAACTTTCTTTGCCCAAGAATTTTGCACTTCAGAGACTTTACATCATGATTTAGTTCCCTGAGCAAGGAATTGCCCAGTAGTATTTCACTTGAGTGCTAAAACCAACCTGGGAATTATATTTTATATATTTTTATATATACATGGACACACACTTCTTTTTTATCATAAAAAAATCATCTTTTTTATCATCATCGCCATTGTCTTTTTACAGGTGTGGTTGATAAAAGTTGTTGGCAAATCAAATTTTAAAACTCGAACACATCTGTTAATATCTGCCTCTGCTGTTCCTTACTGCCCTTCATAGCTCGCCCTTACTCACTTGTTAAGTCTGGTTTGCAAAGTGAAAATATAAGCAGTAAGGTCTACAGTTTAGCATCATATAAATCCTATAATTTTAGGATGTCTGTGTTGCAGAGTATCCTGTGCAGGAATTGCCGACAAACTGTGCAATAACAATCCCGCTGCAACTTTGAGGATTTTTCGGACAATATTTGCATAGTTTATTTATTTATTTATTTATTTTAACAAAACATTTCACAGTGTTCAAAAGTTTCTTTTAGAATGTCATTTTTGGAAACATAATGCCAGAAACTTACAGTAGTCTTAACATACTGGAGTGAAATGGTAAGCATATTGGAAAGACGAATTTACATTTTTGGTTTGGCCATTCTAATTCAGTATACATCCGTTATCAAAGTTGTCATTTCTCAATCAGAAATAAGAAACTAACTCTAAAGCAGGGGTAGTAGCCAGTTTTCCTGACCCTACAAACCACGTGTCTTAACCTGTCTGACAACCTCCAAATGGCTCAGAGGGTCAAAAAGAGGTACAGAGATTTCAAGAAGAGAACTTGCCCTGTATTCTGGGCTCAGTCCTTCCCTCTAGATGCAGAATTTGGTCTCGGAAGAGGCCCTTCCTTCTGCTTTGGGCAGCGCTAGGCTGGACTTGCCTTTGGGGGCTTGCAGCAACCTAAGGATGCTCATAAAGCTGCTCCTAATGCCTCCAGCTTGCACAAAACCTACCTGAGAGCCACAGCTTGGCTATTAGAGACACTTTCTTCAAACATTATTCCCTGCAGAGATTACCTTGCTCTCGGCTCATAGATGGAATTATTTTAAAGTGTCAGTATTAATTCCTAATTCCTGTTTTGCCAGGATAAAGATGCCAAAATCAGCTTTCTTCAGAAGGCAATTGATGCTGTTGTACTGGTAACAGGAGAGCCACTGTCAGTAAAACCAGCACGTGTTGTAGCTGGACATGAACCTGAAAAAACCAATGAATTACTTCAAGCAATTGGGAAGTGCTGCTTAAATAAGGTATGAGATCAGTATTAAGGTTTGTCCCTACATACAGTACAGTCTTTAATGAGCTGTTCTATATATCACCAGAGTTCAGTTTGTGACAGACTGTTTTTTCATTCCTCCATCATTTTGTTAACATTATGTTATGTTATAATACACCTTATTGGGTCATCTGACAGATATTTTCTAATTTTTATTTAATTCATTGGTCATGCAATACAATTTATTACGTTTTGGGCAGAACATGAGTTATCAGAATTTTGAACTTTTGAATGCAAACAATTATGCATCCTTCTGTAAAGAGAAACTGCTACTTTTGATTCATTTTTTTCTAAGTTCTTTAGTTCTCTAATGAATTTTTTTTTTTTTACAGTAAGGTAAAAAAATTGGATACAAGAAAGCATGGAAGGGAAAATCTAATAACCATTTTTTTAAAACTTCATAGTCATTTTGTTCTTAAAATAATTGTCGAATGAAATTTACTAATGTAAAATGATATTATTTTGTTTTTAATAAGCCAAGTGGTATGGGCTTCTTTTTTATGAATTGCTTGAGTTTAGAAAGGAGAAGTTGATAAGTACTTGATGGACCAGCATTGGAGAATATTGTGATGAAATGTAACGCCCAGAAGATATAGTCTTCCCATGTGAATTAAGATTATTGCCCCTTGGCCTTCATTATTGTGAAATATTAACTTACAATGCATTGTGGAAAATTTTCTACAGATTTTAACTTGATCCTTTTAGTGCTGAGTTGAATATACTAATTAGAGTTGCACAGTTCAGGGCAATATTTCTGTTGTGGAGAGGTGAACATCCAAACACAAACCCCACAAAAACACATACAGTTTTGCATTTATGCACCAGGAGTTCAAACCTCAGGGCAATATCGTTTTGAGTGACCTAAAAGATATTGTTTTTTTCTGGAAAGACAATTATGAAAAGAATGTGATTTATTAATAATAATATATATTTAATATTCTTAAACCCTTGCCAATTGGACATTGAGAAACATCCTTAACTTACTTTCCAAATGATCTGATAAAAATGTTTTAAAAAAAAAAAAAAGTTGTAGAACTGAATTAGATATAAATGCTCTTTAAACTTTGTAACTGAAGCTTATTGAAAGTCATTCTTAAGGTAGGTGTCTTTGCCTTCTGTTCTTAGCAACTGTTTCTGAATGACTAAGTGTAAGACAAAATTGCAGTGTTGCAAATGCAGCAATACAACATCATAATATTATTTAAAAAAATGTTTAACCAACCTAGCAGTCATGACTTGAAGCTCCACAATAATTTACACTAACCTTTTGAAAAAAGTAAGCCATTGCAATGAGAGTTACTGTTTTGTTGTAACATAAAAAAAATTAAAAAAATGTATAATTGTAGTGCAAATAGATTTTTGCAAGGACTACAAGGAGGTGGTCTTTTTTTTTTGAAAAAAACTCTTAATATTGAAGTGCAAGAACATTTCCAAAGGAGCAAAACCAAGCATTATTTAAAAAACATCTTGTGATTTTAGAGGTAAAAAGAAAGATATTTATTAAAGTAACTTACACACACTTCAGGGATGTTTTTCTGTTTCTTGCAGCTGTCCAGTGATGATGCTGTAAAAAGGATCTTAGCTGGGGAAAGAGTTGATTCTAAAGGAAAACCTCCCTCGTCTAAATCTCGAGATAAAGAAAACAGAGCATCCAGAGCAGAAGAACACAGAAGCCATAAAGACAAAGAGGTAGGGATTTGCAGCTTTCTTCCTTTTCCCACATTTTCCCCCTCATTTTCCCCTAATTTTTTTCTTTGTGAAGTAGCTGTGTGATAGAGTTGCCATATATTGGAGCTAAATATTTGCCTTATTTTTTAGGGAAAAGGGGATTCTGAAATAAGAGACAGAAGCTTGAGCAGAGACAGGAAACCCAAAGAAGATTTGAAAGAAGAGAGCAAAGAAAGAGAAAAGGAAAGTGATAAACATAAGCATAATGAAGACAGACACAAAGACCTTGAAAGAGGCAACGTTAAGGAAGGGGAAAATCAGGAAAGGGAAAGAAACAAAAGCAGAACAACTAAGGAAGGAAGAGAAACAGAAGAAGATAAAGAAAAGGGAGACATAGAACGAGAAAAAGATCTTGAACATGGTAAAAGACAGGAAAGGGAGAAAAAAAAAGAAGGAGGAAAAGAAAAAGACAAAGTGAAAGAAAGAGACAAAGAAAAGGCTAGAGAAAGAGACAAGGAAAGGGGAAAAGACCGAGAAAGGGATAGGCGACGGGAAAGAGGAAAAGATGGGGAACACTCGAGAGAACATGGAAAGGATAAAGCAGAGAAAAAGGTAAGAGAAAACCTAACTGGGGAAAAAAACACAGCTTTTGGTGTGCTGTGGTAAGGTTTGAAGGATTTGAGTGGTTTTTTTTTTTGTTGGGTGGTGTTTTATTTTCTAATGAGCTTGCATATTTGTTTTTCTGTTCATATAACAACAAAAATTCTTTTTAAACAGCAATTGTTCTTATTAAGTGAAAGTTTCAGATACATACAGACTAAGACTTCATATGTAGCTTCCTGTCTCTGTCATATTTTATCTTCATTTGAGAATTAGGCTCCCTGACCTTGTTTTCTGGTCATGTAATAAACAGCTGCTTTTTTGTGCTCTGTGTGGATTTTCCTGATGCTGTTAGGTTATGCTGGACAATGACAGGTCGCAGAGCCTGCTGGAGTCATGTCCTTAGCTCCTCCTGTGTCTCCCCAGTAACCGATGCGGTGGTTACAGCCATAGTTAGAGTATGTGGTTTGCTCCTCAGCAGACACCTGGCTTCATGGTTGAGCACTTGAGAGTAAAGCAGTTGTTTCTTTTAGTCCACAGATTCTGAGGAACCTGCACTTAGGAAAACGGAGAGGCCATCTAAAGACAGCAAGTACCAGCCAGATAATGAGGTCAGTAATATAGAAAATCTGAGAAGGTGCAATGCTGAAAGCATTGCACTTCAGAGTAGTTTGGGAATCTGTAGGTTTGAAAGATAAGTAGGTGCCAACTTTAGAGTTCTCAAATTGGCTCTGCCAACTTAAATTGAGGATTTTTGTAGATTTATTACACTGCAGATATTGCTGGTTTGCTTCCTTAGCTATTGTGTGTTTGTTATTAAATATCTCTTAGCTTGGACAAACAAAGTCTACTTAGTTAATTTCATTTTCCAAGTATTTAGTTCTGTATGCTGATGTTCTGAGTACGTCAAGAAATTATTTGTTCAGAACTGTCTGTTTTATTCCTGTGAATCTTTCCTTGAAATCTGTTTGATTTTTATATACTTTAACAGAAGTTACCATTTTGGAAAGAAAATGAGTCCAGTGATGTGCCTGGGGCATGTGTTTTGGAGCTGCATGACAGTAGGACAGGATATAGGTTTACTGATTGTCTCTGAACAGTAGCAGTTGCTTGTTATACTGTCTGCATCTGTTGCTTCTTGATGGCCTGAGGCAATTTTGGGAATTACAAAGCCATATGGCTAAATGTTTCAAAAGGGATATTTCAATAAATGAATCTAAAGCAGCTCAGACTAGGAACATATAGGCAGCATCCCAAGTCTAGCAGGAGTCTCCGTGGGGAGTCAGTGGGTTACTGACATCATCATGTCTTCTACATTAGATGACAATTTTTTTATAGCCATTCTTTGACTGAAATCCAACCAAACTTTTTAAAGTATTGGCACTTAGAGTAAGAGTTTATGAAATAGCTTTAAGCCCAAAGCAAATATTCATAGCCAAGTCAAACTTCCTGCCAACTGCGTCTCTAATGGAAATTCTGAGCCCCATCCCAAACGATCGTAGTGCTCTTGGGCACCACAGTAATGTGCTGGTGCAGTGGAGTTCCATTTCCCGTCTTAAGTCCTTTTGGGATTGAATCCAAGGCATGTTGGTTTATTACCTTAAATCTACATGACATGCTTTCCCTTTACTTGCTTGCATAACAGTAGATGCTGCTTAGCCTTTAGGTGATGAAAACGCACCCATGACAAATGAGTGGAAAAGAAGAACGAAATAGAATGTTCCCATTGAATCTTTAAAGCTAGAGGACTAAGATAACTGTCCCCAAAGTGTTTTAGAGGAAAATCCAGCATGAAATAATTGGGAAGTGCATCTTAATGGGCTGGGATTGATCTTCCTGTCATGACAGTAGTTTCACAGCAGGATCATCCCTTTACTTCCAGAGTTTTGCCCTGGTTTAAACTACCCTAAATCCCTTAAGTCAGACCGCAGTAAAGTGCGTTAAACAAAAGGGAAATAATTTCTGTGTTTATGCAAATGTGGAGTATAGAACTGTATTATTTTGCAGTCTCTACTGCACAATTAATAAACCTTCAGCATCTCTTTGTAGCATTTTATAAATACAATGCCCAGTAGGTGAAAGAATTGATGACTAGTAAGACAGTGTGTACATCACCTACTTTCTTTCCTCTGCCCTAAAGATTGGCCCATTCTTCTCTTCTGGCTTGTTCCTGCTCTGCTCAGTTACCCCTCCCAGCCTCAGAGTGCTGCTTTCTTTGCCCTTGCACTCCTGATCACAGGTTCTCTCCCTCTTTCCAAGTCTTACGTAGCTTCATTTCACAATAAGCTGTTTGCCTTCCCCTTACTTTGGATCTTGCTTCCTCCATATTAATGGGATCCTTTCTTCAGAGGTGCTGCTTGTTTTAGCAGCATGAAGGTACGGAAACATTGGGGAAAAGGAAACTCTTCTTTCCTTTGCCATGTCTGTAGAATTTCAGGCTGAGCGGCTTGTATGCCACATTTATTCTGGAGAACAAAATTATTTAGAAACTTCACATATTTTAAATGTGCAGTAATGCTACTTGATATTGTCACAGCCTTCAAAATGGCATATAAATTTCAACAGCTTGACCCTCTCTTCCCTGCCTTTTTAAAATAATGTATTCTTCTGGTACTAAGGAAACATTCATCACATAAATATTCATAATTTTCTGAGATAAAAGCAAGTTTAAATAGGAATCCAAAAGAAACATTTGATTACCAGATGACTTAACAACATAGCAAATAGGCTAAGATGTGTCTGTAAAGAGTAACTTTCGATTCAAGAGCTAGTTGTTCTATGTAACGCTTGGATCGAAGGAAGTAGAATTGTATCTTCTTAGCTCTCAGTCCAGCTCAAGTAAGTGTCTTTGTATAAAAGGAATACTTTATGGCATGACTGATTTACCTTCTCAGTAATAAAGATAAATTCTTCAAGTTTGACAAAGAAGTGGATTCGACTTGCAGACGGACATTTGGAGCATATGGTATTTATATGAAAGTGGCTGCAGAATAGGTATGTCAGCTACCCCTAAGGCAAAACACCTTGGAAAAGTCTCTTCCATTTTACAGATGGCTTCAGAAACTTTTGGCTAAAGATTTTTGTAATATCCTGTCACTTTTGGCCACATCTTCAGTGGCTTTCATTTTTGCAGCACAAACTATGCTGCTTTGGAGCTGGTCATTTCTGTCATCCTCTAAGTCACATCTAATGCTCTCCTATTTCTTTTGGAACTGATCTAGAATATATAATGAAACAACTGCTAAATCCAAAAAAGACATTACCCTTCAAGCTGCAGAAATAATCATACCGTAGAAACCTGATGAACATGTCTCATAAGTATCTCTCTCTCATGGTATTGACTATTCATAAGTGATTCATACAATAGAAGACAAACATAAAAAAATCAGGATTTTTCTAAGAATTGTCTTATTTTGAAAGGTTTTAATTAGTAGAAGTTAGCACCAATAATAGTCATCCCGCAGGCCTTTGTTTCAAGAAAAGGTAGTTAATGAGTGTTTTTCTAGTATTTTCAAGAAATAAACAGCTCATTTCTAATGCTTTTATTTCTTATTCTTTCCCTTGAACTGTCAGTAATGGTTATTATGTTATTAAGACGCATAATTTACTAGTGTGCAGCAGCAACAAGAGCTAAAATTGCTAAGGCCATTATGACTATTATTATTATCATTTCTTGAGCAATAATTTGCTCCCCAATATGCTGTATACAAAAATAAAGAGCATTAGTGTGTGCATCCTCTGCCAGATCAGCAAAATTTTCCCTGAGCTCTATCAGTAGCTTTCTTCACTGATACTCATTTGGACGGAGCGGAGCCTGAGGATCAGTGTGTAAAGGTCGCCAAAAGCTGTTCATGACATTCACAAATGCAGGCTATGATTACTGACTGTGTGGAAAGGGAGGGGAATTAGTCACTTGGCAGAAAGGGTTTTCACAGTGTATTGCTCTCCTTGATCTGCTCGATTATTAAAAATTATTATTTTCCTTTCTCAATGTGAAAATCAATAATGAGAACAAAGCAGCAGATTGGATTATACAGACAGTAGACTGCTGTAACCTTTCCAAATAGACATGTAACTACACAAAACTAGGAAGTATGTGTGTGTACCTCTAGGATTCCACTGAAATATTTTTTTTTGTTTTCTTTTCAAGATGATGTGAGATGAAATGCAGTACCTTTTTTTTTTTACCATCTCCATGATTATTTTGCCAAGTCTTGGAGCCACTACTTCTGTACAAGAAAAATTACTGTTTTGTCTCCCTTCAAAAAGACTCAAGTCCTAAGTATTGTGAGGTTTATGTTGTTGTATGCTGCCTTATTCATTACATTTTAGCTTTTACATTGCATATTTTGCCAGTGTTCAAATATGGCTCTACAAAAATGTTAAACTGTATTTACAGTCACTACTTAACATAAATGACTAAATCGACTCCTCCAGAAATCTCAGTACTTATTTTCAGCTCCTTCTGCACCTGTGTTATTAGTTAAATTGCCCAAAGAGCTGCAAATCATTGAGTATGCCAGATGTGGCCTGCTGGCTTTCAAAGTGAGACTCTGATTCTTTGTGGACTTTACTTTTGCTCCTTGTGTAGTGTTATGATTGTGGAAGATGGTAGTAATTAAAATGAAGCACTTCCATATTGCTTATCCCTTTTGGACTTATATCTTTTTTTCTTTGTAAGTGCCAGTGCTTCCTAAAAAGAGTGAAATGAAAATATTGAGAGCTTTGGTTATAGTTCAAATATAAATGTAATAATCCAAATATAGTTTATGTCTAACCTGGTCATGTTGTTCACTACTGTGCACTGTTCATTTGGCTAGATTTTGCACAGCATAGGATGTAAGCTTTTCTTTTGCCTTATTGAATATCAGCATCCTTCAGTCTACAAGCAAGCATAAGTCTTCTCTACAATTGTCAATATTTGTCTTTCTGACCAAGCTTGGTATAATGGATGGCCTCCTTCCCACCCTGATCCCATATCTCCAGGTATTTTGTCAGGCTGGCAGGAGTCCTTTATGGAGGCTCCTCCTTTGGAGCCTTTTGGACCCCAGCTTCTCCTCGGGTAGAGTGAGTAGTAAAACTGTAGTACATCCCACCTGCAGCAGTGGCATCTCTGCCAGACCAGGATGTTTTGATTCCTGTTTGCCCAGCATTTTTATAGTGCAAGTGCTGTAGCTAACTTAGGCCTCTCTAGCACTACCTGAACATAGGCTCAGGTATCCCTTCACACACAGTGGACCTTGCAGTCCAGATGACCTCATCTGGCACTGCTGTGATCTCTTGTCTTGTGTTTTTGTTGTTTAAACCCATCTTTTTCCCAACCTGCAGCCAAATGGACCTGCTGATATAAGCTACTTCTTTCCAAGAACATGTGACCACTGAAATATTTAATGTAGAACCTTTACCGAGAGTATTGCCAGGCAGCTATTCTTCACTTCAGGCAATGTGAGGTATATCCAGAGAAAACAAAATAATGCTTGCTTGCCTTCATTTCCTGGCTTCTTTGAGTTACTTTTGGATTTTTGCCAGAGTCTTCATAACTGTCTTCAATTTTCCTGCAGTTCAATCTTTTCCACGTTCAAACCATTTGTGTTCTTTTTCTACCAGGTGCTGACAAAGCCCTCCTTTTAGGCATTGCCTTTTTCTGGAAAAATAGCGGATCTTTCTCATCAGGGTATGAAGTCCTCTTTGAGGTCATCCATTACTTGTTTGCTGATCTTTCTGGCAAGACCCATTTTCTTATTTTGACCAAGAGTTTTGTCCAGGGAAGTTGCCATTGGAGTAGAAGACCAGGCCAGTCCGGTGGCACAGTTTATCCGCCATCACCTCTTTACTTCTATTGAGCAATAAAGTTTTAAAAGACTTCCTAGACTTCCTAGATCAAAGAGGAAGCATGTATCTGCTAAAAATACACAATTTTGCCCAAATGTGAAGATATTTCTAGGCATCTTAGTCTTTTGAGTGACTCGCTAATCCTGGTTAAAAGTCTGCTGACTTTTCTGAGAAAATAGACCTTACGTATTTTTATTTCTATGTGTTATATAGCAATTTTGTAAAAGAATGCATGTGTGTGTGTATGTATGCATACACGCACACACATATATATATATATTATAATGGCTGTATTTATATATAATTTTAAATTATGTATGTGAGGTGTTTTTGTTTTTTCTTTTAAAGAATGAAAGTCCTACAGGAATAACAAGGCAACCTTTAACCAAAGGATCAAGGCAGCGCACCAAACCTGGAGGAGAAGGTAACTAGGAGGACGTTCTTTATATTAAATTTGCCAGAGGGTTATAGAATAAGAATAGCATAAATACTTTGTTTTTATTTTCTGTGCTTATTCTATGAATACAACCTGCGTTTATGAATCCAGTAGATAGATTTTCTGCATAGATTTGCTACGTGGATAGTGTTACTTGCTTCAGTGTGCTTGCTTGCTGCATGAACACTTCCAACTCCAAATTTATTCTGCCCTTGACACTTCAATATTGTGTTATCTCAGAATGATGTTCTGGTTGGTCTACATTTGTTTTTACCAAAGTTGTCCTGTTGCTCTGTAGTTTTACGTGGGTTAGTGCTTTTTAGGACCTTGTGATTTGTGCTGAGACAGAGAGGATGAGCTGAGTATTATTGGTACTGAATTCTTACCTCACATCATCTTCCACAGGAGCTTGACCAGGTGGTAGGGGACCAACCTTGTGGTGTTCCTGCTGACCATCAGCAGGGGAGAAATGCTAGATTTTTGTCATCTAGGACATATGAGAAGGAAATGAGAAGGTGTGAAAGGGCATTTTCTCTGTGCTGTTCAAGAGCAGCTTCTGGTAGCAATTGGATCACCTTCCTGATCCATGTGTGCTAGGCCTCTAGACTGAAACCTGCTTGCATGAATCATGCCACACAACCAGACTGGAGGTAGCTCTGTGATCATTTTGTGCTCACTTCTGTGTGAAGTGTCTCAAGACCATCAGTTGTGATGCCTGTGATGTCTCTACTTGCCTGCTAGGTAAAGGTGGATTGATAGAAATGTAACTGTGGTGATTATGGGACGTTTACTAACCTTTGGTTGATAGCTACAGTCAGCAAAGACTCAGAAGAAGCTATTTAATGTATAGTGCAATCATCAATAACATCCCTTCTCGTCTACTGTGTAGCTTTATTAGTGTTCTCTTCATCATTCTGGACAAGATTTAAGTGAAGGTAATAGACATGAGATAGTTTTAGCTGGTCCCAGTAAACAGTTGTGCCATGCTTTGCAAATACTTAAGTTGGTTTATCCTTTAAGATGCTTCATTGCAGTTGATTTAAGTAACTGACTTCTCTTTGTAAGTGTATGAAATATTGTATTTGCATACTGACTGGAAACTAGGCTCTTTCCAGAATATCCCTAATATTTGTCTTGCAACTTTCACATCAGGAAGCAAGGAATCTAAGCTTAGTACAGCTAGCCAATCGCCTGAAAAGAAGCCTTTGTATAAGAAAGGCAAGAAGGCAAGCCTAGATGAACACATAGGTAAGGAATAAAAACAGCTTCTTCCTAGAGCTCATATAATGGCACTGTAGCTCTGATTTCTGTATTTGAGTAAGTACCACTTTTCCTCCTGCTTTTAATTCCACCACCTGATTATTTGCTGTGATTCAAAGTTTCCCTCCGTTGAAACTACTAATTCAGGCTAAAGACTGATACTCCTTAAACTAATGAACTGTGAGGGTCTTCATGGACTTAGTCTGCCATTTTTTTTTTTCTGTTTCTTGGTTGTGTATTTTATTTTTATGCGTGGTGAAACACTGAAGTTGTGTCAGAGCTCAGGTAACATTTTTATAACAATCAGCAGCCCTGTTTTCAAAAGCTTTTGTGAAAAAAGATATTTATGCACCTTAAATACCTTTTAAAAAAATCTGTCACTTGAGATGCAAACTCCTGTTGACTTAAGAGCACAATTTAAGTCGGTGCTTATTGAAAACTTTATTTCACATATAATGTGCATAAGTGCTGTGAGGTTTTAATAATTTTGTAGCTGGAAAAAAATGTATAGTCTTTTGTACTACACAGAACCTCTTAGCTTTTCTTTTTCCTTTTTTTTGGCGGGGGGGGGGGGGCCAAGAATTGACTATTTGTTTGATGGATTGAAGTGGAACTGAAGTGACCAGACATGCCACATTTTATAGGACCAT
>JAWLRI010000111.1:674635-777320 GCA_034781795.1 Crypturellus tataupa | reverse complement strand
GCCGGCTGCCACGCCGGTACCGGGCTCCTCGCGGGGCAGCGGCGCGGCCGGCACCGGGGCGTGCGGCGAGGCTGGCCCGCTGCCCGCGCAGCTCCTGCACCCCGCGCGGAAGGAGCCCTTGTGCATCAGCATATCCGTCAGCAAGACTGAGAAGGGGTGCAGGAAAGAGAAGCTTTGGAACGCCGGCGCGGGGGAAGAGCCGCTCCCGGGGAGGCTCTTTTTTCTCCAGAACGACCAACCTGCTGCTCAAGAGCCACAGCCGCCACGGGAAGGAGCCCAGGAGAAGCCCGGAGCGGCGGCTCAGAACGAGGACGCGCCGGAAGCCGAGAAGCCCCGCGGCGGCCCCGGTCTCTCTGCAGAGCCCTTTGCTCCTCCTGCAGAAGGTGCTTTGCAGGTACTTGACCCTTCCTGCCTGAAACGGCAGGTCTCGCACGACTTCCTGGAGACCAGGTTTAAGATCCAGCAGCTCCTGGAGCCCCAGCAGTACATGGCCTTCCTGCCCCACCACATCATCGTGAAGATCTTCGGGCTGCTGCCCACGCGGAGCCTGGTGGCCCTCAAATGCACCTGCTACTACTTCAAGTTCCTCATCGAGTACTACAACATCCGGCCGGCCGACTCGCGCTGGGTGCGCGACCCGCGCTACCGCGAGGACCCGTGCAAGCAGTGCAAGAAGAAGTACGTGAAGGGGGACGTGTCGCTGTGCCGCTGGCACCCCAAGCCCTACTGCCAGGCGCTGCCCTACGGGCCGGGCTACTGGATGTGCTGCCACCGCTCGCAGAAGGGCATCCCGGGCTGCAAGCTGGGGCTGCACGACAACCACTGGGTTCCCGCCTGCCACAGCTTCAACCGGCCGCCGCACAAGAAGGCGCGGGGAGCCGGAGCCGACGCCGAGGACGAGTATTAGCGCGCGGTCGGCCGGAGCGCTCGCGCCCTGCGCTGTTTACAGTGTAAATAATTGTGTTTTCGCAGGGCTGCGGAACTGCACCTACTTCCACACAAGAGCCTTTACCTTCTAAAGCGGAGAGCTTTGAGCCCATCTCTGTAAATAACACTCTAAAAACCGAATTGTACATACGGAGTCTCCAGCTGGCTGAGCAACGTAATCACTACAATGCAGCTACGATCGTGTTGCAGCTAGAGGTGTGCGTGTGTTTTTAAGTATCTCGTTTCGACAAATCTGTATATCCTGTATAATATATGAATGTTTCTGGGGAGAAACGCTAAAGAGGTAAAGGTCACCTTGTTGAAAGACCCTTCGACCAATTTAACTGGACAACCTTAAACGTAGACTAGAACAGATCCATTTATAGTAGCGCAGCAGTGAATAAAGAGAGAGGAATATTATTGTATAGTCAGAATATTAAAAGAAAAAAAAAGTTCTTGTCTTCCTTATCCCTGTTGTCTGGTTATTATTTTTTTTTACTGTAATAAAATGTGCATTCTAGATTTGCCTTATCTGACTTTCTTGTAAAACTTATTTTTTTTTTCCCCCCAAATAAAAAGTACTGTAAAATGAGGCATAAATGGGCTCTGTGCTGTAGTTCAGTCCTGAGTTGGCTTCCCATTGGGAATCTCTCCCTTTTGGTAAGAAAGGGAGGGAGTTGGGAAACTCCCCGCTGCAGCGCTCGCCCCTTCCAGCCCTTCCTTTCCTGGAGCGCCGGAGCCGGCCGGGCTCAGGTGGATGCGGGAGCTTTGTGGAACCGGGGGCTCTCCTGGATCAGCCCTGGGCTGGGAATAACGGGAGCAGCAGCCGCTTTGGGGCATGGAGAGCCTGGAGGAAGCAGAGCAGGAATGGAAGCAGGAAGAGCCGCGGAGGGAGCCGCTGCCGCCCTCATCCCCAGGAGCGAAGGCCTCCAGCTGCAGCCCCGTAAGGAAGAGGGGGAAGAAGCCGCTTTCCTGCAGCCTGGAACCCCCGAGCTCAAGGGCTGTGCGGCGACAGCGCTGGAAAAGGCCCCGCGCGGCCCAGGAAAATATCTTCCAAGCGCCAAGGGGCTGGTGAGCTCATTCCGGAGCGGGCTCTGGGGCTCTGCTCACCTCTGCTGGACCAGGCCAGCAGGAGGGGAACGCTGGGCTCATTCCTGGGGGGAATCGCTCTGCTCCGGCCCGCGGCAGAGGCGCCTGGGACCTGTCCCCAACAGCACAGAGCCCGCACATACCTTCCCCCCAGGAAATTTCTCCCTTTCCTACACATTTTATACCCCCTAGTGGGTATTTCACCATTGCCGACGGCTCTGCAGGTTAACGCACCAGCACTGCAGGCCTGGGACACTTGGGGCCTTCCTTCCCCAGCAGCTTTAAAACCCCCCACAGAGGTAACAACTATAAACGCACAACCTGAAAAAGCTTCTGTTAAAGATTTATTGCAATAATACAATAAAATTTAGAAAAAAAAAAGACATTTGTGTTTAGTTACACCTAGTTCGGAAGGGGCAGAGAGGGGCCGGGCGCTTCTGCAGGTGACTCACCGGGTGGCGGGGACGGGCGCTCCGACGGGCCCGGAGCCCCGGGCGCAGCCCGCGTTGCCAGCCCTGCGTTCGCTCCACGCAAACTCCTTGTAAACTCCCAGCTGGCCGCCCGCAAACACCTACAATTAGGGCTGCTCTTTCCCTCCCTCTCCCCCAAAAAATACAGCTTAGAAAAATTAACCCTGTCAATTGCACTCAAGTTTTGGACAAACACGTTTTTTTTTTTCCTTAGCTACACATGTGCAAAACACTTAAAAAAAAACCAAACACAATCTGGATTCTGTTACAAAACCGCTTCTCCCAAGGACCTACCTCGATGCATTTTTAACCCCCTTGCACTGCCTTTGTGCACTTTCAGAATGTCACATGGTTGCAAATAAATTACTCGGAAAACATGATGGTTTCGAAGTTAATATGGCTTAAAAAGGTAGTTGTTTTTGCAAAGAAAATGATAGTCCAAAGCTGAATCCTGGCGTGACCTCTACGGGTCTTAGTTAGCATAAAGGCGGCGATGAAAGAGTGACCGAGATGCACTAAAGGAGAGGAAAAATAACAAAAAAAAAAGGTCTTTAGATGGCAGGGTCCAGTGCAAAATAAATGGGGATCAAAAAGGGGTGCGGGATGCCACGAGGCCGTGGGCAGCGCTCACGAGGCCGCTTTGCTGCTCCGAACGGCAGAGAATCCGAACGCTGCAACTGGGTCAAGCGCCGTGAGCGAGCGGTGGCCGAGGCTGCAGGAGTTGAGGGCTCTTGGCTACTCTCTCCGCTGTCCCCAAACCAACCCAGCGCTCGGATTGCGACCAGAGCGGTTGTAGGACCGAGGACGTCCCCATCCAACAGCGCGCACAGCGCGAGCGGGGAGTTAAGGGTCTTTGGCTTAAAAGAAAGGAAAAAAAATGACTGATTCCAAATCCCCATCCCAAGGGCCAAGCGGAGGAGCCGCCGTACGGACTAGGGGGAGACACAGTATCCGAGGGCTGGAAAATCACAGGGAAGAGGCGGAAATCTCTGGTCGTGGAGGAGGCAGGGGAGGATGCGCCTTGCCTCGGTCTGCCCATGGAGACGGACAACGTTCCAGGGAAGCCCCTGGTTAAGGGATCCGCACGAGGGAGCCGGGCGGCATCGCCCTCCTGCAGCCTCGTTCTGCAGCGGGACGAGAGCAGCTGCTTGGCATCAGCTACAGGAAACAACCCACCACGGGCATGAACCAGGGCAGGGTTTCAAGCACATGTAGTGTGGAGAACAAGCGACTTCATTAAACTAACGTGAAATGAGGTTTCGCAACACTAAAAAGTGGCAACGTGGTGTCGAGCCGACGAGGATTATTGCACCAACGCAGTCCTTCCGTATCGGCATCAGATGTGGGTCTGGCTAAGGAGCGTCCAGTGTTTCTTTGGTGTGTGATATTGAGCAAAGAGCCTGCGTGTGCTTTGGACAGCACGACATGAAGCTTGTAGGCTACGGAGCAGCGGAAACAGCATGAAGGAAACCAGTTTTGTGCTGCGAAACTGCGTTGGGATCCACAACCAAATTAAAACGAGAGCGATTTGCTGCGTGAATTCCTGTCCATGCTGATTCTTTGTATTAAAAATATGGCAACGGAGATTAGAAAACATGGTAAAAATGCGTAATTTTCATATCCCGAATGAAAAAGAAATTTAGAAATATGCATCGTTGCATTATGCGAGACAGATTTAAAACACGCACAAACAAAAACCCTGTAAGGAGTTAGGAAAATGTGAACTGCATTTGCACCACTGTCCAGTCTGAAGCAGCAGGCTGCTCCACGTCCTCCTGCTCCACGTTCTCCCAAATCCGTTTGCTCTTTAGAAGGCAGAGCCGGAGGCTGCTGGGTCCTTCCTCTTCCATACTCACCAACGCAGACAGAACCGGGACACAGAGCGCCGTCACACAACCGGCCAGAACGCAGCTAACTACTTTACAAAAACGGTACCGTCACAGTCATCTTGGGTAAATAAAAAGGTTTTTTGCGGTTTACAAAAATTGAAGTCTGACCTCTCCTTTGTTCCAGGCACTACTTAACCGAATTCGTCAGGTTTCCTGCAGCGTCGGCAGGCGGGGGTGCCCGTCCCGCCGCGTCAGCGGTGCCCGGTGTACGCCTTGAACCAGGAGGTGACGGAGGCGGCGGCGGAGGAGATCATGCCGCCGGCGCTGCTGCTCGCGATGGGCTGCGACGCCTGCGCGCTCTGGCTCTGCAGCAGCTCCGCGGGCTGCGAGGGGATGTCGCAGAAGCGCGGGCTCGGCAGGTTCTCCCAGTCCGTGCCCAGATCCGTCTCCTCATCGCTCACGCGCTCGTCGCCGCTCTCGTCCGTCTCCGCGGTGCCGCTGGGATCCACGAACTCCATGGAGTCTTCGAGGTCGGCGCTGATCTCGAAGGGACCGGACCTGCGAGCGGGGACACGAGCGCCGTCAGTCCCGGAGCAACGCGAGGACGGGAGCCCGCGGGTCCCGGTGGGCGAAGGGGAGCCCCCAGCTGCAGGGAGCACCGTGCTGGGGCCAGGGAAACACCTGGCCAAGGAAGCGCCTGCTGAGTCCAGCCGGAGCGGCGGGAAGAGCCGTTTTCCCTTGGCACTGGCCAGTCCCACCCGGACACGCTCGCCAGCTGCACCGGTGGGAATCCCGTGGGATGGGGAATAGCTCCGATGTTCCCAATGAGCGCGGGCTCCGCTGCCAGGGGAAGGTGCAGGGCGCAGCATTTGCAAAACGCATTTCTTTGCTGCAAGGGGGCTCAGACAGCAGCAGAGGTTGCCCAGGGGGGCTGCCCGCGCCGGAGACGCTCCAGCACCCGGACGAGCCGCACGGGGAGCCCGGCCGGGCTACGGCAGCTCCGGAGGCCCCGGCAAGCAGAGCTGCTCCGCGGCCCCGCGAGGTCTCTGCTGCCGCTGCCTGGCAGGAGGAGCGATGGCAGCCGGGCCGCAGCCCCGCGGGGACAATCCCAGCACGGCTGAGGGTGGCAGGGACCTCTAGGGTCCCCCAGTGCATCCCCGGCTCCAGCAGGGACACCCAGAGCAGGGGCACAGGCTCCATCCAGGCGGGTTGGCAGATCTGCAGAGCAGGAGCCTCCACAGCCTCTGGGCAGCCTGTGCCAGGGCTCGGGCACCCTCCCAGCACACAAGTTCTTCCTCACGTGGAGATGAGACTAGGAAGTGTTCACCAAGCATCTACAAGCTGTCCATAACCCACAATCAAAGGCAGATTTTTAGACTCAGTGAAAGGTTCCTCTCCTACAGCAAGCAGAGTTCCTTCCAAACCACAAAGCTCCTACAGATCCTCAGTGAAACAAGATTTTACCATAGATAAAAAGTCTGGAGAAGAAGCCCCACAGGACAGAAAATTTTAAATCCAAACAAAGAGTTTGGCAATACCCCATGTATCTGAAAGGAGGAGCTTATAAAAGAAACTATCAGGTAACTACAAACGCGGATACCTAAAGTGAAACCAAGGCAGCTCGTTGCTGCAAGCTTTGCAGGCAGTTGGGAAATGAAAGGTAAACACTGCTCTTCCCTCATGTGCAAAGGAATGGGAGTGCTGCCTTCTGGCAAAGCCTTTTGCTTAACAAGGCAACATGAGCAGCGAGTCATCAGGTTTAAGGCCAGGAGGGACCATGAGATCATCTGCTGTGACCTCCCATGCAACCAGGGCCATTAAATTCCACCCTGTTTCTCCTATCCTGAGCCCAGTAACTTCTGCCTGATGAGATCCCATTGCTGATCCTCGCAGAGCCTGGATGCAGACATGAGGAAATGGAGCATCTCCACCTTCATTCCTGCAGCTAATGGCTCTGTGTCACAAGCACGGGACTTGTTCCCGCTCAGCTCCGACTCTTCGTCTCCAGTAGCCACTCCGTAGCCTGCATCTTCTCCCCATGAAGGTGGGGAAATCAAGTCACGTCTCAATCTCCTCTCTAATGAGCTAAAAATGTTTGAAAAAGATCACACTATTTCCCTCCCTAGCTGGTATTTTCCCCAGTGATGTTTTACACTTTCCTGTAACCTTTTCTTTTATGATATGGACTCTTTTGCTGCATGTGAAGCTTGGTTACAGCCAGGCACAGAAGTGGGTCCATTGTGGCACTTAGATCCTTTAGGATCTACTTTCCTGAACACAGTTCTTCATTCTCCAGGATTTCCAGCAATTCCCTTGTTTTCAGACGAGCAGCAGCAAGAAATTCTCTTCCCAAACAGGGCTTTAAAATCTCCTCTTGCCTTTGGTTCAAACCAGTTAGGATAAAAGCAAAGACCACAACAAAGGTTCTGAGACCTGAGGGCAGTTCATCTTAGTGGCTTTTCAATAAAGGCAGGAGCTGTGCATTTGAACAAGGCCAAAAAGTAAATGTCAGCACATGTGTGAGGGGGGAATAAAGCAGTTGTCAGATTAAACTAACATTTGTGGACTGCCCAAGCCACCACATGTGACTGCGGCTGGACTGTGCCAAGAGGAGATCAATACTGTTAGCTCCTTTATACTTAAGTTGTAAAAAAAAAAAAGAATATTGGACCTGGTGCATGCAGGCTGCAGTAGCAGGTGTTCCTTACATTGCTTACTAAACTATCGGAAAAGTTGGCTTTATTCTTAATTTACATAAAAATTAGTATTATTTGAACTTGTCTATGGGGTTCATTGATTGGAGGCATTCCCAGAAAACCTCACCCAGTATTTGTGTTAGGGTTTATACTACCAAAGCTCTTAGATATTGATATATTGGCAAGGTGACAATCACATCTGGGGCACAGAGAGGCTGTTTGGGACGTGTGCTGCTGTCACCCAGAGGAAAGGAGTAGCTGCTTCTGGGCACAGAGCAAACATCAAGTGCAAAGTCAGTCCCAAACCCTCCCGCTGAGCCTGCCATATGTGAGAATAGTGTGTCCAGGGATCGCTGAAGTCTAATTTCATACTAAAACTCCCTCTATTTCTCACCCTCTCCTGACTTATTGCATCCATATCTGCTTTGCTAGTGAGGACTCATCCACAGGAGCAGCAAAAGGGGAGAATTTCCCCCCTAGATAACAAGGCAAATCCATAATTCCAAAGGCAATTCAATCACAGGTGCATCGATACTGCTCTTACCTGCCCAAGTTCTCAGTGTCTGGGCTGACCAGGTACATGAGGTTCCTGAGCGTATGCAGTGGGTGCAACAGATCTAAATTTACATGCTACCAAGGGGAAGACAAGAAAAAGACACCTTCGGTTACCGGAGGAAACCTGCAGTCACAGTAGGTATTTTAAAAGGTATTTAAAGAATCCAAATGTGCTTCATCCTACCTGAGAGAAACAGAGGTGAAGGATATTGGCATTCAGCTTCTTCACTGCCCGCGTGAACCTGTGTCTGCTGAGATTCTCTCCGCAGAACTCGCTGTTGAAAGAGCACACAGACACACACACAGAGCAAAACTCGATGAAATTCACTGACAGGAGACATCAGCATTCTGTGTACTGGCTTCTCAACATAACAAGCGGTAAATATTCTTGCAGGGAAGACTTGTTTAAATTGTACAGCAGACTTAGGGTGCTCGAGAGATGAGCACTTTTCACCTTGCAGGATTGTTAGCATCTCCCCAACAAGCCCTGCTTGCCCTGGTACCAACAGTTTGCAGGCTCAGAAAGGTCTGCTGCAGCCAAACCATTTTGGCCCTCCTTTTAAATTTCACTTCATACCCTGCTTCAAACCCTTTCCTTCTGCAAAAAAACGAATGCTCAAAAAAGCCAGTGATTCCACACAGCTTTTACGCCATTGCATAGGCAACCACTGCTTTAAACACTTCAAGAATCTCAGCAGCAGGACTGAGACCCCTGTTTCTGCATAGATCCCATCTGCATGATGCACTCCCAGACGTCTGGTAAGTGTTCTGCTCCCCATTGGTCCTGTAACCCAAAGAAAATTACACGTCTGTCATATCATAAAGCCCTGTTCTACAGCTCTTAATGATTACTATTAGATCATATATGTAGTGCAGCTATTATGACTAAGAGTTGCCAAACTGGGCTGGAATTTTGTAAAGCGCAGTAGGGTCTCATAAAATGAAAAGTGCTATTCATGCACTCGTATTTCATTCCCAATTTGAGGAGGCTGGATATGTCTATTAATAAGTTGTCATTTTGAATGATGGCACTTGCTCTAGGCGCTCGGGAGGTAAAATGGAGGGAGGAACTATTAATTGTGATCTAAAACTCTACTAGCCCTCCCTCCCAAAACGAAGCAGCACAGAAAGCCACGAGCCATCCACCATTACCATAAAAGCTGTTCCAAATAATGACACGTTCACAAAAACCAAATCAAGATCAGTCAAAACTGGTCCCTGATTCATCTTCGTAGAGGCTTGCAATTACTTGCCTGTTACAGAGCTTCTTCGGAAGATTTACATCAAGTATGAGAGACAAAGTGTTAACGAGCTGAGTTGCATAGCACAATGCAGCACTGATGGTATAAGCAGGGTTATTATGTTCCATATCTAAAAGAAATAAAAGCATCACGAAAGTCTCATTTTATATGAAGCCTCAGTGGGTGTGTTAATGTGTTACTGAAGTCTACTCTGGAAAATGTAATTTGTCAGTATTGAGAACTGCCTGAATCCAGTAATCATTTACAGTTAAGTCAGTCAGAAGCAGCAGAAAATAGTAATTCTTGGAACTCCTGTTAAATCTATGGCATGTGAACCATGTCAAAGCTGTGAATAATTGACTTTATTTCTCTATTACATTGCTCCGATGAGCATTTCCTGCAAAAAAGGGAATTTTAAAGGGACTGACCCCTTTCTTGGCAATTCTTTATTTCTAACTCGGGTTCTTCCAACCCTGTGCCTTCTGCTGGCATCCAAGGCCACACGTTACCTTCTGGAATACCCCACATGCCTAAGGAGAGCTTGCTCCTTACCTGGTCCTTGTGTAGTTTTCTTCTCTTCCACCCAGTTGTAATATGCTGAATAATCTCCATTATTAGGAAGGGTGATCCAAGGCCCTGTGATGCCGATGCTGGTGTCCCCGTTATGGTCATCACACACCCATCGTCCAGAGAGATAAGTGGTTCTCCTGGCTTCCGCGAGCTTGCTCACAGTGCTAGAGGTCATGGCATTGTCACTCTCAGAAGACACATCTGCAGGGTCTCTGTAAGAATAACGAGGTTTTAAAAGCTTTAAAATTATAATCAGCAATGTACTGATTCAGGGGGTTGGACTTCACAGAGAAGGAAATACTTGTACAAACACTCCTGAGAAATTCCCTGTTATTTTACTTTATTTTGGGATGAGTTATGTATTTTAGCAGAGCTTAATGAGGGACACATGGCTCAAATTGCCCAGTGGGGAGATACTAGTCCCCCCAGATGCTCCTATTCTGGAGCTCTGTCTTTGCAAAGGATGTTTTAGGGAAATACCTCCTTCTCTCCATAGATGCTAACCAGCCAGAGTACCTAGTTTGGACTTACACGGCTCATTTCTGAGTGTCTAAAGCTAAGCAGCACGAGACCAAACTGATAAACCCTCCGTACCTCATGCTTGTCTTTACTTCTTCAATGGGAAATATGACTGACGTTAGCTCCAGGATGTGTGTCCGGCGAAGATTCGCCAGGTGCTCGTGCTGGGTTTTCAAGTCGTAGGTTTTTTTCTCCACCAAGTCTCCCAGCCTGCGGTTATGCCTCTGGATCTTCTCCTTCTTGTCCTGATGCCGCTGAGCCCGGCGATAATGCTTCTGGTTCTCCTCTTTAATTCTCAGGAGCCCCTCTGTGTCTGTGAAAACAGCAGATGTTAGCCTGGAGAAAGGAGCTGTGATGTACTGTGTCAAGCTTGAGAAAAGCTTTATTAACAATTACAGAAAACGATGTATAGTAGCTTGAAAAAAAAGACCTTGCTTCACTATTAGGAGTTTCCAACTGCTAAATGATACAATCTCTTGGAAGATCTACAAAGAGATTGAAATTGGGATTAGTTTTTCCATATTTCTACGCAGCTGCTTTTGGATTTGAAGCAGAAAAGCCAAGATTTCATAGTTTAATTAAACTTCTGGGATAATCATCGTAACTGAAATAGCTTGAACGCACATGCCTGCGTGGTCTTGACCAAAAAGACAAAATCCAGCCAAAATCAATGCAGAGAGCATCTCGATTCACAATTCCTGGCATCAGTGACTCTTTTAGTGTCTGTCACTTGGGCTTTGCAGTCATGTATGTGCCCTTAAAGCACTTGGATCCCAACAATACAAGGGAGTACCGACCACCTCCCCTCCCAGGCACAAAATGACAAACACAGAAAATCCCCTGGCGACAGCAGCTGCCTGAATTGACTCCATGCATGAGACACACAAAAAAATACACTTCAAGAGCACCTGCTGATTTGCCTCTTAATAAGTCGCTGCAGGAAAGTTTCTACAAATATGGGATACTGGATGGAGTGGGTTAAACATCTCTCTGTTTCAAAAGCATAGAAAAATAATTCTCATATACTCTAAAAACAAGTCTAGAAATCTTTATGTTCTCTAGATTGAATGAGAGTCCTAATCTACCCCATTTCAGGTTTATGATGGAACAGAAACAGTGTCAGTCAGGATCCGTTTCACCAAGACAGACTATTCATTTTCCTGCAATCAGGAAGGGAAGCACCAGGTCCTGACATTGCTTTACTGACAAATTTTAATTGCAAGGCACATGTGAGACCAGAGCTGCAGTTAGGATGCTCTGTTGCATCTGCTACTAAAAGAAGCTACATTTTACACCATTAAAGAGACAATCAAGAAAACATCTAAGGAACCACAGCTGCTCTAACCAACATATTTAGCCAGTTGGGTTTCACAAAATGAGAGTACAAAACATAAAGGCTCTATCTGAAGAACAAGATCCAAGGGTGATTCTCTGTCAGAGCTGGATTTTGGGAAAAGGTGATTAAATTCTCCAAAGTCACACTGATTTCCTCCTGTCTTTTCTTTACTGGATAAAGAGAAGAGGCAATCAGTATCCCCTTCATAATAATCTTTTACCTATTGAAAAGATGCTTTTCCTCAGCTTCCTCTTTTCTAAATCAAACAAACTGCACATTTCTCATTCAATCCCTGCTTTTTATTCTACATTTTCTTCTGGAAAATACTTTTCTTTCTCCAGTTGACTTAAATCTTTCTTAAATCACTCACACTGGGCTACACACTCCCACTGAAGCACCACCAATGCCAGGCACAGCAGGACGAGTGCTTCTATATCAGATGCAATGTTTGTCTTAGCACAACTCAGAAAGAGGTCTGATCCCTTCTACAGCAGTGTTAGATTGATAATTTATATTTCATTTGTGACTTCACATATCTCCTCCTTTCAAATCTTACCAGCTTTCTCCACTTTGCGTTTATACATGTTTCTCTTTCCTACACAAACTGCACTCAAAATTCATTGTTTACAGATCATTCTGTCAATTTATCTGCGTGATTCTGAGTTTGATTCTGCTATTATGGAAAATCCTGAACGAAGCTGGGCCAAGGACAAGTCCCTGCTGAGCTCCACCTGTCTCACCTCTTCAGTTTGACAAGTATCAGCACCCTTTGAATGCAGCCCCTCTAGATGCGTGTCTGCCCTGCAGCAATTACATCCAGAGCCTTTTTCTTTGCTTTGTGAGGCAGCTTTGAGGATCCCAAGGCAACATATATTGCACCTTCTGCTTCCTCCTTTAACAGACCACTTGACCCCTAGAGAAGGGGATTGTTGTGACAAGATCTATTAACAGACAGCGATATTTCTTTTTAGCTACATTAACTTCTAGGTACCTGCAGGGTGATCAGAGCTTTATATTAGGATGACTGAGCCATCGGTTTAAGGTTCTCCCTTCCTTCAGCCCTTGAAAAGATGCTGTTTTCACCCTGTTTCCCAGGACAGCCTCTTTCCCTCATGAGATCAAGTGTCCCACAGGCCACTTCAGCTTGCTCCTTAAGTACTTTAAGATTAATCTTATAAGGACCTGCTGACATAATCAAAATAATACTTAACTGGTTGTTTTCTTTCCTTGGCCTGTAGTCCTCTCATCATGTAAAATTTAATCTGGTTAAGCATTTGATCACACTTTCTTTGGGTAAAGATGAATCAAAGAAAGCACTGAGTATTTTCAGACTTTTCTGTGTTAACTGTTATTCACTGTCTTTTCTTTACTAGCAGGCTCACCCACTCCTCCACCTTGTTATTATTTTTTATTATTGTATATGTTGTTCTTGTTCTTGTTATTACTATCCATGTTTCTCATTAACTGAAAATTACTTTGCACCTCAACCTTTCTGATCTTATAGCTGCAAGCCTGTGCCATTCCTTTACAAACAATCTCAGGTATATGCCTGTGCTTCCACTTTCTGCATGACTCCTCCTGAAATTCAAGTCATTAAAATGCTCCCAATTCAGGCAATATGTGCCTTAACACACTCCCCATCTTCCCCTTATGTGCAGCTTGGAAGGAGCGCTGCATACTCTCTTTTGAAAGACGACACTACAAATCTCTCGTGTGTGTAAAATATTTAATGAGTTTCAAACTGAAGGTGCTGACTGATAGCAGCTCACCAGCCTGCGCCGTATTTCAGTGACAGCCTTGCTGAAATAGGGTTTTAGGATTTCTAAAAAGGTGTGGGTAAAACGCATCAGTTCCATGAAATTCATACAAGCTGCAGAGCTGTTACTCCTCTTTATCTAAAGGAAGCGTTCAGGAACACCACACTGAGGAAAACCAACTGCAGAAACAAAGCTGAAGTCATAGGCTGCTAAGCGTTTACTTTTTAAACTGCTTCAAAATGATTTTCCTTTAGCCAAATAATATGTATATTGCTTGTTCTAATTACCCTAGCATAAATGACTAAAATCTCTCACTGATTTGCCTGCACTTTTTCAAGAAATGACATTTTGGGAATTCACTATTTTTTAAACTAACATTCAAATTCACATCAATAGATATTTCGCTCCTCAAGGCACAGAGGTTTTCCATATCACAAAAGCACAGGCATTACTCACGTCTTGTCATTTCATCGTTTTCTTTGCAAATGGTCTGTTTCAGCTGCTCAATCCTCATCTTGCAAGACATTATTTTCCATCTCTGAAAAAGAATGTTCAGCACTTCTAGGGTACGAATGATTTCAAACATACCGACTAATGATTAACAGCAAAGCCAGCAGCTATAGTGCAAAAGTAGCAGGTTGTTCCTAATTGGACCAGGGCAATAAATATATAAATAGTTCATAAAACGGATGGATGCCACAAATAAGCTGAACTACAGCTGAACTGATTACAAAGTCAGTTAAAATAAAAAGTTATTGAAAAAAAATCTAATAAATGAAACATATTGGTGATTTGGAGCACTCTGCTTGTAGAACCCAATTTCAGTTTTGCTTACAATGGGCTTTTTGGTAAAGCGATATGATGCCCCAAAGGTAATATGTAAATTTAATCTATGAGGTCTAGGAATTCAGAGACTCTTAAAACGTTGCAGAGCTTTGAATAACTCACCAGCTGATCAGTTATCTCTTTCCCTTCCATGGCCTTCAAAACACTAGAGGAAGAAACATAACTGAAAGTTATCCTACTATCTAGATTATACGTATGTGCAACAACAGTACATTAGAATATTTTTTTCAGAGAGAATTCTTATTGTTTATTTTAATTTATTGATCCAACTTACTGTTTTTGGAATTCCTTCTGTTTGGTTTTAAGATGCATCAGCCTTTCTTTCTTGTCGGAAAACCTGGAAGAGATTAAATGTTTGCATTGATTATTTTGTACAATACTGCACTGTAAGTTATCTAAAACAGTTAAAAAAATAAAGATGTTTGTGGGATTTTGTGAGTCTCAAAAACTTGTTTTGGTCTTTGGAAGCAGTAGCTAAATGTATAAAACCGTTGCGGAATTCTAGAGCGTCTCTCTCACCTGAATAGCAACAAAACCTCTAAATTGAGGGAAAAAAAGCTTGTATTATCAAAATTTGCTAATGCTACCTGTAACTACTTGCTATTGCTAAAAGTTTATAGCCTAGTAATAACAACATTTCATGGTGTTTGCACCTTAGCAGAGGCCTAACATTTCACACGCAACCAAGTCTTTTATTTCACAGATATTTAAACTTTTATTTAGAAAGAGCTATACAGGAAGCCTTGATAGGAGGGCTGCTGGGGCCTCCCTATTGCTTGGTTCTCTGGGCTCGATTACAGGTGAAACTCAAAAATCTAAAAGCACGGAATCGAACTTCAGGTTGATAGAGTGTGTCATTGTCCTTCCGAGATGACAACAGCGTTAAAATGACAGCAAAACTCCTGGTCGGTGCCTTCTTAGTCAACCTCGAGTATCTGCTTTCCTTCTAGAGGGTAACGCAACGTCCACACAGGCACCGGAGGCGACGCGTGAGGAATGTGGCGCAACTGGAGTCCTGCTCGAGCCAACACATTGGTCATCCCGCATGTCCTTGCTCCTTCAGTCACCGTGGAAATGACACAAATGTGCTCCACGGACTCGTGTTTACCGGGGCCACGCGCGCCCGTGGCACCCCTGACCTTCGGCTATGGCCAAAAATAACCTGGTCAAGTCACGCGAGGAGAGCCCTGGCGATTTGGCAATTCTTGTTTTGGAAGCTGGATTAATAGGCTTGGAGGCTGACTAAACCCTATTACCCAAATATTGGCTGTCACATTAGGGAAAAGTGGAGTGATGTGTCGAGTCGTTGGGACTAAATGATGTTCTTAGCAAGGAGGGAAGATAAAAATATTTGTGGAAGCCTGCAAAAATTACAACTCACTCCTACAAACCTCTTCAGCAGGTTCCTCTGAAGCAAACTTTTCCATTTCCTTATATAGCTCTAGTTTTAATTGCAGTGCATCACGTAACTACTTTTTCTATATATATCTTCAGCCTTTCAATTTAGCAAGACACAATTGTGACTTTGGATGGACTATTATGGGTAGTCCCCTAAAAGGTAAACTGAGAGAATCAGAGAAATGAAGCAGAGAATTTAGTATCCTAAATGATCCATTAAATATTTCCTTATCCTCAACTTTATCACGTTGACCTTAGCTTTCCTATGGTCACCTGGCTTATTTCCTGGCACCTGGCATGTTCATAATTAGACAGAAGTAACCAGGAAGAAGCAATTCCTAATCTACAGAAACTGATTAATGCTGAAGGAGCTGAGGATAGAAACAGCTGAACTCATTACTGTATCCATCGGCTATAGTAAAACCCCATGCCACAAAAAGTCCCCTGCTCCTCATCATAAACAGTAACATACAGAAATCAAACACGCCTAGATATCAAAATTATATTGTCTTTATATGTTTGCAGATGGCAAAAGCCAAAGGGAAGCAATTCAGGAATGCTGACAAAACACACTCTGAGAATTTATGCACGTGACAGGCTGCAGTAAACTCCTAAGGACAAAAAAAAAGGTCTCCAAGCTGAATTCAAGCTCACGAAGCTGGCCTGGATTTGCACATACAACACAGCACTAATGAGAATCGTGGTGATTACTTTGCTGGAGGACTTCCGGAATACTCATGCTTAATTGTAGCTGTATTTCAGTAATTAATTTTAACAGCTCCTCTGTTTCTCCTCTTCTCCCCCTCTCAGATATGGGGTGTGATTTTTGTCATAGACACAGGCATAGGTTCAAACTTACTGTAGCTTTTATAACAATTAGCATGTAAAACAGTCCAGCAAGAAGAAATCAGAAATAATTCAGATTTGTATCCATTGGATGCAATGGGTTACACATAAAAAAAGGCATCAGGGCCCCTCTACACTTCCCATTCTGAAGCAGAATTTTTCACACCTTGGTTAGAACTGATATGTACAGAAAAGCCCTTGCTGTGATCCTGTTGGCCTCAGGCAGTACGAACTATCATGCTGATATAAAATAAACTTAAGTAGTACTAAAAGGCCTAAAGCAAACAAATAAATAATGATGACAGCAGTCGCAACCTGAAATCGAGCCAGTTTACTGCACCTGTCCCTGAAGGACTTTGCCATAGTGTGTGGTCATAGTCTGAAAGAATTTCTCCACCTCTATGCTCACACATTGCAAGAAAGGTTCATAGAAACTCACTAGTTGCCTATAATGAGGAAAAATCTCAGAAATGCATCAAGATGTCCAAAGAGACTCCTTCTCTCTCGCCTTAATGCCATTCCTTGCATGTATTGATTATACAATGCAGACAAAACATCTCAAGTGGAGCCTCAAAAAGCAGTCATCCCATCATCTTCGAGGAACACCTAAAAGAAATCCAAGATTTATGCAGCTTTGTCCGTGCACTATGCACTGTTGCTGCAAACAGCACGTTTGTGTTAACACTATTTAATTCATGAGGTTGCTCTGTGGTGCCTCTGTTTTCAAGGAACTACCCTGTTCACTTAGGAAAGCTCTGAGACAGGGGGAGAAACAGACCTGGAGAAACTCTGAGAACAAGGAGGCTGCCCAGAATAGCAGAGTCATCCCCATAGGTGGCAACCACATCCGGGGACAAAAATAACAAGCAAAAAATTAGGAAATTCCATACTTCCTGCACTTCAGTTCACATGGAAAGATAAGAGAGATTTTCAGGAAGCTGTTACCTCTGGTACCTTGGCTAAAACCACATCTTTATGGTTGCTTTTTTTCTAATGGGTAGGAAAACATCTTAAGGGTCAATACAGAATGACAGTGGTTGTTCTATAATGAAGACTAAACTGAATATTGATAATTAAACCTGATGTATGGCTAGAATCTTAATGTTAAGGAAAGAACAGGCAAAAATACTTGGGTTCCGGTTCCAAATTCTAAAATGCATTTTTTTAATGGAAGCTGCAGATAACCTCAAGCTGTCTTGCTCAACCACAAGTTTTCCATCCATTACAGAAAAATAAAACAAAACAAAACCAGTTTGTGGTTGTATGACACAGTCCTTTGTGTAAATACAAGAAAACCCATGAAAGAGCAGACTAGGACCTCAGTTTTGCAAGCCGAGTCAACTGGCTGACCCCTTATGTCCACTCCAAGTCCCACTGATGCAACTCAGCGAGGCTTTAGGGCTCACTCACATGAATTAGTTGACAGATCATGACATCAGCAGATGCCCTGTGTTTTGGTTATGCTTTAAAAAGTCCAAGCTATTTAAATGTGAGACCACACAGCGCTGTCCAATCATACAGACTCTGTTATGCAAAATACCCAAAGAAAAAGTTAATGGTGGGAAAAGCCTTAAGTAACTTAGCAAGTAATTACCCAAAGCTGCTGCAGAGAACCAAGGCAGCAAGAAAGGCGCAGTTGTTTCCTCGGCTATTCTTATATCTGGCACCAGGATGCTAAACGTGCTTGGTGTAAGGACCCCCCCCCCACACACAACACACTCCTTCCCACCCTCCCAAAATAGTTTGAGAAATCCCTCCCAACAGCTGTCCGGGGAGCCACAAATAAAGGACCACAAACGCGTCTCGGATATATGGGCCAAAAATCAGGGCTATTCCGGAGACGGCGCTGTGAGGATCCGACGGACACGCCGCGAACGCGCGGCCGCCTCGCCGCTGGAGAGGAGCTGCAGCGCTCAGTGTCCGAATCACAGAACCAGACCATTCATTTATTGTCCTAACGCTCATTTAGCTGCCTTCCTCGGGAGCTAAACCCTTGCAGAAAGGAGCGAGGAGGTGGTGATTAACTGCAGAGCAATGTTTCTGTGACCCTGAAAAGGACTCAGTTGAACAGACAGATAAATGGTGCTTCCTCGCCCGCTGTCCTGCGCTGGATGAACGACTCGGGAGCCTCCCGGCTGGCCAGATGCCGCTGAGGACAGGAGCCTTTCGAGCACCCCGCTGCCCGCGGCTGCGCCCAGCGCGTGGGTTACACCGGGGTGCCCACAGCCGCACCTGAGCGAAGGGAGGGCGAGGAACAGCAGCAGCAGCCAAACCTTTTTGAGGGTTTTATCGGTAATGCGTTTACCCCTTCCTAGGGAATCAAGCCATGCTAAGGAAGCTGCCTGCGACCTCCCACCTGCCGGTACCAACGCGGAGATGTGCAAAGCCCTGCAGGGAGCAGGATTAGCTCGAGGAGTCACCCCTGCTCCCCAGGGCCACTTTTAAGGGCCTTTTTAACGCTTTTACAGCACATGAGCCGACCCTGCCGCCACCACCGCGACCCCTGCGAGTTCCTCCATCCCCTCCTCCAGCCAGGGGCGGGCACGGCGGGTATTAAAGGGTATTTGGGGCTATTTTGGGGGGTATTTCCCTATTTTCCCGGTCTGATTCCAAACGGAGCGGGAAGCTCGCGGTGGGGGGAGGGGGCCCGCGCTGCCCGGCGGGGAACGTGGCGGGGGGGGGGGGCCAAGAAGTGACTATTTGTTTCATGGATTGAAGTGGAACTGAAGTGACCAGACATGCCACATTTTATAGGACCATCCCTTCTTTAAAATCAGTATTCAGTCGTTCTGGCCAGTGAAATATGGTTTGCATTTATCTTGTGTTTTTGCTTTAAGGTAAATGTTTTGAAATACCTCTCTTTTCACAAAGCAGCGGGCCAGCACACTCAAGTTTCCATTTACCTAAATGATAAATACTTTGGAGCATTGGCACTCTTTTTGTTCTAATGTAGAGAAGCTTTGATAGATGAATAATGCTCATACATGCTCCACTACATAGCCCAGACTAAAAAATTTTGGAGCTGTGCTGGTGTCTGTTGCACATTTGTTCTCTCTAAGCATTACTGACAATGAGCAGAGCTTTTTATGCCTTCTAATATTAAATTGAGATAAATACATACATAACAGGAGAACTGAAAGAGGTTAGTGTCATGACTAAGCCTTCGAATGTCAATTCATCTCTTGTATATACAAAACTGAAGTGTAGAATGATTAAAGCAAATATGTATTTAAATATATAAACTAGCATTTGTTCATCACTGTGCATTAAGAACAAATTTCCAGTGTTACTAGAACAAAACCTTGATTTATAAATTCATTGTTTTTTGTTTTATTATTGTTTTTTCTCTAACACAGTTAACTGATATCTAAGCAGCTTTCCCTTAGACACTGGGTAATATGCCTCTTAAAACAGTTCTTCTGTCTGTGGTAATGCCCACTTTGTGCCTGTGTGTTGGAAGGAAAGTGCCCACAGACACACATGCCTGCCTGTGAATGTCAAAAGCCAGTTTGGTAAAGTTTTAAGGAGGTAATGTCACAGAGTAGGATGAGGTGAAAAACAGCAAAATTCATAATAGCTCTATTTTTCAAATGCTAAGGAAAAACCCTTGGTTTGCACTCCACAACCTATATGCAGGTTTCTTAATGTTATCTTGTTTACCCTGTTGGGAGGCAAACTGAGCCTTCGCTTTGAAATGCTGCCTAGAAATCTAATATATTATTACAAAGTAAGCAACCTATAAGCATACTGGAGAGCCGTGGCTCATTCTGACATGTTTTATTGTATGCTTCTACAGTCTGTAGTGCATACCTCACTTACAAATTATTTTATGTTAGGAAGCACGGATGCTCAGAAAAGTGAGTGTAGTGCTCTTGAGCAAACAGTTAGTCTACAGGGAGAGAAATCTGAGTCAACCTCCACAGTACAGGAGCCAGGTAAGGAAAGTGATTCTTAGCGTGTCAGGTTTGAGTCCAGCTTGGTTGCTTGGGTATGAATGTTGCCAGAAGATAATGTATGGATTGCTATATGAAATCTTTTTGGTTATCTTGTTAGCCAATATTCTGTCCCGGTAGCCAATCTGTTACTGCCAGTAACTGTTGTGCAGTGTGGCCACAGTATCTTGACCAATGGAGGCCACCCTCAGCAATATTTTAATATATTGTATTATTTAATTAGTTTCTGAATGAAAATTTTCTTTTCTGATGGAGTGAGGTACTTTGCTTTCCATGGTCAGACTGTATAGGTAATCTGAGGCACAGTTGTTTAGGTTGGTGATGAATCTCTAAATGCTTGTTTTGGCTTTAGTATTTGTCTTCTGTGCCATGTGCTCTGGGTTTCCCTTTAAAAAGAAGTGTGCTTTTTCTGTATTTGTAATCATTTTTTCTATTGGCTTTTTCTACATTTATTCTGCTTCTGTTATATTGTGAGGAGTGTGAGCACAGAATATATTACTCCAAGTGAAGGTATACTTTTGAATTCTATAATGGCAAGACCAAAAATAAATATTCTTTCCATTCTTTATATATACCAACAAACTGAGTGAATAGTCTGGAGTTTTTCCCTGGGTGTATGCAGTGCACAGATGTATTTACAGGAAGGATGTCTGAATGATGCTGCATCTTTTTAGTTCTTTTCCTCCCCAAATAATATATTTTTAGAAACTGCCTATATACTTGAATACTTAAGTTTTCTCCTTCTAGCGTAGTTACCTTCTGTCACCATTGTCCTACTGCATCTTGGACTGTTAAAGATAATTAGGACATGAAAGGGTCTGAAATGGTTGGTCTTTTATTTTTGCTTTAAAAACAAACAAACAAAACTGTTAACATCAGAAGTGAACAGCAGACATGGAGTTCAGATCTTAGAAACAAGCTGCACTTGCTTGAAAGCTTGTAATGGCATTAATATGAAATGCAAGGAAAAGCAAAGCCTTTGAAACAAATTGATACGTTATGCATTCTGAATAGTATGCAAACAATTTTACAAAGTTACTTAGACTTTATTAGCTAAGTGCTGTATTGTTTCATTGTGTACCAAGCTAATCAGTTATATCTGTAAAGTCCTGAACTGAATAAATTGGCTTTGCTGCTTCAGTAGCCTAAGGACTTAGCGTTCAAGTTAAAAGTTTTTGCAAACTGAAAGTTACTTTTTTGCAGCGAAGATTGTTTAAGAAACTAGAATATTCTTAAGTAGTAAGAGTAATGTGTTCAGTGTGTTTTCTGTTCCATTTTTTTACTATATTTTTGTTTTCATTGATTATAAACTGTTTTGTTACAGGAACAGTGGAAGCTACTATCTTGGCAGATAAGATTTCGGAGGACAATGCTGCTAAACCGCAAGAAAAGGTGGAACCAACCCCTGCAGTAAAACAGAAAGGTAGGAAGAAAAAGCTTGAGTGCCATGCACTTGAATCCATGCAGCTGAATGATTTAAGGAGGATAATTTACACTTAATCCAGTTGTTTTTCCTGTATTTTATCTTTTAATATCCTGATTTGAAAAATGTTTGTTCCATAATTAAAATGGTTACTCTTACCTTCTTCCTATCCTGATCAAAATGAGGCCAGTGGTTACCCTGCCCCACGGAAAATGCAAGCCTAGTACAACTGAATCTCTGAATGGCTTGTTCTGTGTATGAACTGCATCATTGCAGGCTGCGTTTTTGTACAAATATTTGAGAGTCCCACTAAGTGATTTCGTTTTGCAAGAATATGAAGGTTCTTAGCGCTCAGTTTTTTTGAAGTTGACTGTGGTTCCCAAGATATATATTGTTAACGAAGTAGTTGTATCTAGCTACATTATATATGGAGCAGTAGAACCAAAATAAAGAACAGCTCACGTTTATGCAAAAAGCAACTCTTTTTTTTTTTTAACCTCTAAATCCAGATATTTGGTATAGAGAGCTGATACCAGCTGTGTGAGAGCTCAACGGCTTCCTAGTCCACCTGTGGTCTTTAGAGCCCCAGAGCTGTATCAGGCTAATGATACATAGCTGCTTGACCGAGGCATGACTCTGTATAGCTGGGAGGGCTTCCAGGACAATTCATTTTAATCTTTTGGAGCTGTCTTACCTATTGGAATGTATCTGTAATGGAATACAATGTTATATTCCTTTATTTTTAATCTGAGTGCACATAAGAAGAATATCCAGAGGTTCGCTCTTGATTTGGGACTGGATTTTCAGCTGGTATAAAAACCTAATGCATTAAGTAATCCTTAATTTTCTGTAAGTCCTTACACAGTTGCAGTTGTCATTCATAGCTTTTAAATTCCCACTGTGAAAACAGTTAAATCAATCTAGAAAGTTGGTAGCAATCAAATGCTGAGTCAAATGCATGTTTAGGAATAATCAACATAATTCAGTGGGCTGTTGTCTCTTCTTGCAGCTTTCTTCATGTGTCTTGGAAAGATTCGTGAGTGTATGCTTAAAGCTTTCCAGTGAGGGGCTGTTTTAGCCTGAGGTCTTTGCTCGTAAGACTTAGCTGATTCATTCCTGGAGTTAGTTAGGTTTCCCTTTCTCTCTATGCTTGCAATTCAGTGCAGTTAAGTACTGTGCCAAGGAGGCATTCAGTTAAGCTCTAACAGCCACTTACCACCCATCTGCAGCAGTCAGCATATCTATAAAGCAAGGGCATTTTTTTTTTTTTTTCTTTTTATCAACGTGGCACAGAGACTTGGAGAAGAGTGTCTGAAACCAAGTCTTCCTGGTCAGGTTCTAGTGCGAAGGAGGGGCAAGCGAGAAGACAGACACCACTGCGTTTTGGTGGCAATGCTGTTCACGCTAGCTGAACTGTTTTAAGAAACTACTGAGATTCTGTTTAGTTTGTCCATTCCCTTTGGAATATCCCAAAATAGCAGTCAGTGCAGGTGCTTAGATACCATGTTGTTTGCCTTAAATAGATGGTAGGCTTTAGCAATTGGACTTGTGTGTAAAGTCCGTCTGGCATTAGATTTCTATTCAAACTAACTAGAGGGGAATTAAATGAAAACTGGATGTTGAAATTGCCTTGGGACCCTCTTGCAAATCACACAGTGTCTTGCCATGGAACTTGTGCTTTTGGAGTAAGCTAATAAGAAGAACTCAAGCAAGTTCTTTTATGGTGCTATCAAGGAATTATCGGGTACTTGTGACTACTCAAAAAAAAAAAGGAGGAGGTGATAAAAAAAGAAAATTCCATTCTGTGATTGACTTCTGAATTTCATCTGGACTTCTCATTTATTTGCATGTGGACTGTGCAACATATCTTTAAGAAGACAGTAATCCCTGTGCTTTAGTAGTACAAAGTAGAACGTTATGGCTTTGCCTCTCTCAGAATATGTTTTACTTTTTTTACACATCTCATTAAGTCTCTCCAGGAATTTCTATTCAGATATTCTATCATCAAGATAGAATCATCTTGATGGATCATCTGTCTTTTCACCTTTTCAAAATGCTTTACTTGCGATTAGTGTGTTCTGCTAAATTTCTAGAATTTTGGTGGCTTGAGCACTGAAGTGTAAGTTTGTCAGCAAGTTCCCTAATATCTCTGTTTTCCCATTTCCAGTAGTAGCTCCCAAGTAACAAGTCAACTGTAATTCTTGTTGGGCTTCATGTCTAACTTAGTCCTTTCTTTTAATAAGAATTTATATAACCGCTTCTCGGAAAAATCAGTGTCCTTATTATTTCTAGCTGACTCTGCAAGTGATTTGGGTAAATTTTATATTGACAAAGACCTGCTCAGCACATATCAATGATAACTGATATCTTCTTTTAGAAAATATAGTGCTTTTTAGTAAATAAACTACTTTTGGAGTTTAGTGCATTTTTAATTTAAGCTAAAAAGAACTTATAATCTGTAACAAAATGTAATTTGTTGGTTGGACTTTATTCAAGCAGTTGTTGATTAAATGAATACCAAAAAGCCATCTATGAAAATACTTTGTATTTTGGGTTAAGTGCTTTTCAAAAAAAAAATAGTTTACGAGCGTTTTATGGGTTTTAACTTGAAAATGAGCAGACTCCGTGGGGAGCTTCCTGCAAAATATTACAGGTAGTTATTGCAATAGCTAGTTTAATAAAACGTCCTTTTTCCATTTTCTTAATGTCAGTACAAGATATTATTTCTTTCCTTCTATTACTTGTTGCATTAGTTGCTTCTGTTCCTGTTAAAACTGATCCATAAAACCTTTCCCCAAATAGCATGAGCTGAGCAATTAGACCAGTTACAGACAGTGAATCTGGAACTGTGAGGTACCTTAGGTCCATGATGCTGCTCTCACATTGCTCTGTGCAAGTTGTCACATTATTGTGCCTTGGTGTCACTGCTACCTCTTTCTCCACTGGTGCTCTGAGCTAAGGTGAGCCAAGGAAGTTAAATTTTAGAGTATTTTTTAATGCTTGAAGACTCTTTGTAGTTGCTGACTTTCCCTCTTGTGAACTCTTGTTATGTGAAAGTGTGATGCATACTGAGACATTTTGAGAGCAAGAAGTCAGCTGAGACCTTGAATATGGCTCTTTCAACTTCAAAAGCAAAATTCTTTTAGCAGTCTGTTCTTCTTACTTGGTGGTAGCAGTTTCTTTGAAAGCAAATATAGTGATTCTTGCAGGTTTATTTTCCTGGGAAGAGTTCTTTGTTCAGTTTTGTTTAATCTGAATCTTCAGGGTCACCAGTCTCAGCTTTTAGGATTGCCTGTGTAGATACCAAGCAGAGTCTTTATACAAAACCAAATATTTTATTAGGGAACAAAAGTCTCCACTGAAACAGGCTACCTTTGAAGATTATGGAGTGTCCATCTTTGGAGGTATTCAAAAGCTGTTGGAACAGGGTCCTGGGCAACCTGCTTTAGGTGACCCTGCTCAAGCAGAGGAGTTGGACTAGATGATTCCTCCTAGCGCCAACCATTCTTGAAATATACCTGTGTATTTTTCCATTATTCTGTGGTAGATGGTATGCAGGTTTTGTAGCCAAATTGCCTGTTTCTTTTCTTCAACAGAAGGAGAAGTGGAGAACACTGCTCCTGAAAAACCTGCAGCACCTGAAAATGACAAAGCACCTGATGATCTTCCACCTCAGGTTATCCAAAGGTTTGTTCCTGCTCTTTGTTCCATCTGAATCAAATTAATGAGAAATCTCGAGGAAGAAAACAGCCCATTTGCAAATGGCAAAGCTGGAGCAGAATGTTTCTGATCATGATACCAAAAAGTAAATATTACCCCATATATGGTTCATTTTATTTGCTTTCATTTCCTTTTATAAAGAAAACTTTAAAATTGCTAAATGTTTCTGACATATTTTTATGATTCACAAAGTGCATTATGCAATATTATTAAAATAAGTAGGACACACAGAATATGAAAGATTATTTTAGTTCACATATATGAACCAATGTTCTTCATTCTTGCCATGCATTGCTGAAGTGTGCTGTTATGTTTAAAATGAATTTGCCTTTCAAATCCAGATTTACTTTTTCTTTGTCCAGTAAAGGCCTATGTAACTGAATCATGAGCATCACAATTTCTTTTTTCCACATTGCAGTCTGCATGGTTAATGTTAAACTTGTTGTTAATGCTAAATAACTGCACTGTACCCTGGTTACATTTTTTAGTGAGACATTTTCTAGATTTTCTTATACTTTTACTATGAAAGCAACTATTGCTGTTAGCTTATACACAGCAATGTTTTTGGTATTGTTTTTATTCTCTGGCCTATTTGCTCAGTTCATAGGTGTGTATCTGTTCCACTGGGGCACATGTACGGCTTCATTTTACAGTATTTGTCAAAAACTCTCTTCACTTTTTGCAGACGAATTTCGCGACCTGGCAGTGCAAGACCAGCACCACTGCGAATAAAACGCCAAGAAAGCACAGAGGCCTTATTTCCAGAAAGGTAAGGGCAAGCGTGAAAGATATAGAGCAGATAATTCTAACTCTTATGCCATGGCATTTTCCAGTCTTCTCTATGGTACCTGCTGCTGAGCAGTGCTAGGCTAGATCACAGAACTGCTCATTGATTCAGAGCAGTTCCATCCTGTAAAATTCCATCCTGTTTTACTGGTTTTATTGTTTCTGCAAGTACGTTATCTAGAACTTGGTCATCACTTCTGGAAATTCAGAAATAAGGTTCAACTTTCCTGCCTTGTGAACCCTGAACAAGAAAATTCAGAAGAGATTTTTTAAAACATGTAGAACATGCAAGATATGTTATGTGCTCCAAAAAAAGGCTGAAATGGCCATTTAAAAATCCTGCCAAAATGCTTTAAGGGTGCTTTCTGATAAGTTCCAATGGTGAGAGAAGGATCGCTCTTTTTTAGAGCTGAGCTGTTACTGGAAATGACTGAATTTGGTGTGCTCTTGGGTGATACTTTTTTGGGAAAGGGGAGAGGGAACTGCTGTCTTTTCTGTTTTGGAGATATGGACAGATCCTAAATAGGATTTCATGTTTACTCTTTGTCTTTCAGGAATAGTGGTGGTAAAACAGTCTCAAATTTGATCACAGACCATCAAAATTCTGATGACGATGATGACCAATTTGTGGTGGAAGCAGCACTGCCGCTGCCAGAAATGCCAGAGATGGAAACGGTCTGTTAATTTTGCAAGTTGTAGCATCTTTTTCTGCAATTTGTTGTCAATTACTTGTTTAATTAGCTAGTTTCTAGATGAAATTTTTTGAGAACTTGTATGTTAAACCAATGCCAACCTTTTGCAACTAAAGCTCTCTTCATGTGTATAGGAGCCAGAAGTGCAGCTGGTTGAGGATGAAAAACATGGTATGTTTGCTTTTTTGTTATTGTTTATTGATTTTGTTTTGTCTGTTAATATAAAAAAAATCCCAAAAGTATAAAGCAAGTGTGGAGCATTGAAAAAAATGCTGAATGAAGTAGCAAAATACAACCTTAGTGCAGGACTTTTGCAACAAAAATACTAGAAATTATTCAGTGGAGTAGCCCTACTTGTCAGAACAGCAGGATTAACAATTGATGTCGAGTACATGTTTTCTAATATCAGCAGGATTTAAAATGCTGCATAAAACCACAAAATTATTTTTTCTTATTGAGTGAGGTACAGCTTGTCATTTCTGAGTATGAGGTGGAATTGGCTGATCAAGGCAAGTTGAGAGCTTCCAGAAAAACTAATGGACCTCTCTTTAACAATGTTTATTCTCGCTTTTGACCTCCAGTCTCTGATTCAAAGACTTCAATCTATTATGGTTACACTGGATGTGATTTAGACAGAAATATTTCTCGGAAATCCCTGCAGCCAAAAATTTGAAGCAAAGAAATTGTTCCAAAAGAGGAGTACAAAGGAAAAGGCGTTGTGTTACTATAGCTCCCAAGTCTATCTCTATACTAAAAACCATTCAGTAAATTGTACTGTTTGGAACGATTTTATTTATAGGAGATGGGAGAAAATAGACCATATAGCAAGCACCTTGTATCTCAATAGTATAGATACATAATAGAATGCAATAAATGTTGCTCTAAAAACTGAATGAAAATTAAGTAGTTGAATTTTGATTTTATTGTCAGAATGTTCAGAACAGTATTTTAGTGCCAGCCAATGCTGAAAAAGATTTTTTCTTTTTTTTTTTAATTAGGTGGACTTGTAAAAAGAATCCTAGAAACAAAGAAAGATTATGAGGCGTCTCAGAAATCACTAACATCTGCAGAGAAGGTAAGATGCTAATGATCTTCTAAGAATTGTGAATATTAAAATATTTTAATAGTGACTTTTTCTCTCCCTCTTATTTTTTTTTTTCCATTTTTGAATAAACTCCTTGATGTGCTGTTCTGTTTTTTGTTGCTCCTCTCTTGGACAAGTGTTTTCTGAATAGTTTTTTTTTCTCTGCTTTTTGTTTTATTTTGTTCTTCATGTTGTCAGGGTTGGATTTGGATGTCTCTCTTTTGCTTTGTTAAGCACTTTTCCAGTAAGTTTTCTTTAGCCTACTCTTTTGTTTCCTGGAACCAAGTGTGGTTTTTGTCCTGATGGACAAGCAGTACATTATTGTTGCAGTCTTTGTACCAGGCATTTGAGAGGTGGTATCATACTATCTAGCAAATGTTATTGATGTTATTGTTGCCACTGTGTGGGAACTTGGGTGCAGGTATGAAGTACAGTGGATATCTTCATATCACCACATGGACTTGATGATCTTGAAGGTCTTTTCCAATCATAATAATTCTATGCTACTATGATTCTGTGTTACCTTTTGCCTGAATTTACTATGAATTTCTTGATCGTGGAGAGGTTTTCAGACAGTTTCTACAGAGCCTATGAATGGCAAGAAGTACATAGTAGTACAGAGCAATATAGAGAAACTTATAAAATTTTGGAAAAACAGATGCTTTTCCAAATTCTTATATCTTCATATCTAGTCTTGTTTCTTTTTTAATTGGCTACATTTTTTCAGTAGTGATCTATGGTTTTGCATATAGCAGACTTTTTTAGCTGCTGAAACTCTGTTCTCAAGAGTTGAGCTTCTTCCAAAGTGCTGAGCATGAAGCTTTTTCTTACAGCTGTCTGAAATGAGTAGTTGATTTTGAAAGCTTGACCACTTGATTGACTCTTTTTGCATTACCCAGTGCAATTATTCATCAATGAATAATGATATTACAAGGTTAGGAGCAAAGATCAGAGAAGAGGGGGGACATGGTAGACAGTAGACAGTTAAAAAAAAAAAAAAAGATTTTATCTGAAACTTGCATGACTTTATAACGGCCTGTAACAATCTGCGGCAAAAGTGACACGCCGTTAACTTCTAGGATTGGAATTTTGGGAGGGTAAAATCAACAGACTCTTGCCTCAAATGGAGACACTCCCAAATGCTTTCCTGTCTAGTGGTAAAGGGTTATGGTGTCACGGAGACCAGCCTTTTCATTCCTTCCCTACCGAGTTGAGAAAGTCAGGAAGGCAGAACAGGCCCTTGAGGGAGTATCTTCCTATCTGGAGTTGGAACTGTCTGAGATCAGGCCCGCTCGACTCAAAGAATTCCTTTTGCATATGACAAGAGCTGATGCTGAAGAAAACAAGCACCTCTTAAAACTGAGAAATGCTATTTGTTTTCCTGCTGATAGCTGGTTATGAATAGACACAGCTTCATCCACAGTGCTGAACTGCACGCTGTTTGTTGCAAATGTGCGTCTTGAATTAGGTATTTCTGTTGTTATTGGCTCTCTCTAATGAGTAAGTCTGATGAAAGTTTGCCTGCTTTAGTGTATATAACCGTTTGGAGAAGAGAAGGGCTAGAAGATGATACTACTGTGCTTAATGCAGTAGTTCTAGGGCCCATTAATGGGGTGTGTGTTGAGCTGGCACTTGAGCAAGAGCTGTTCTTGTTTTTATAACTAGGTGGTGCTGTTTAATCATCAATCCTGAGGCTAGATATTGGAACATGATTGTTCATTTAATAATTTCTTCTGCTAGTACCTAATTGTGCTTTAGGCTAAAATCTTCCATATTGTCACTGTCACCTTAAGCATTGGACACAGAAAGGGTCAATAGCCAAGTTTTACAAAATCTCAAGGATTTTGTGCTTTGGAAACTTTGGTGCTTGTTCTAAAGTTCATTTATTTATTTATTTTTCTGAGTAAATGTAAACTAATTAGAATTCTTCCCTTTTAATCTCTCGGGTAATTCAAATGCCCATGGACAATTGTGTCCCTTTACAATCACCCTTTAGTGCCACTGCACATTTTCAGTCTCTAAAACATCCATTCAGTCCTCGCTTTTGTTGCATCTTTTGAAGCACTGATCTCTTTTAGCAGCACTGATAATAGACAGCTAATTCTGGAAAAAAAAACAAAACATGCTGACTTCCTAGTCCATCACATGAGAACCTACATGCAACTCTAAGCTGCTGGAATATCATCTGACCTCAAATCCAAGCAGCTGGCTGCTGCCATGCTAGTTCTCTGTTCTGCAACTGCTGTTCAAATTAAGTTGAAGAAATTATTGTGATCCAGAGAGGAGAATCATAGTTTTCTTGAGAGCAGAGGAAAAAAAACATTGGAAAAGATGATTTGAAAAGCTTTGGAGTTGGTGACAGAAGCTTGACAGATATAGGTCAGAAAAGACAAGCTGAAAAACTTTTTGAATTCTGGGAATTTATTTTGAAGAATAAAGACGTTGTGGTGCAGGAGGTGGTAAAAGCAGAAGATACATTTCCAATGTAGTGTTGTCCCTGGGAGTATTTCAGGGATCAGAGAGATGCTGAGGTATCTGGCACACTCATGTGGCCCTAGGATCATGAATGTGCTTCCTCTCTGAGGGACATTACAAAGATGGTGAGTAAGGGAAGAATCAGATTCATTCTTGGGAGACCGCAGATCAGATGGAAGTTCTTTGTAGAAAGACAGCAAAAGTAATTAAAAAGACAAATTTAAAGTGGCTTATTCCTGCTCTGAGCAGACAAATGGCACCGTGTCCTGTTGTTGGTGGGACTGAGAGGATGGGGAACTCTGGCCAGTGTGTTATGTTCAAGCAGCCATGGGTTTTGGGCCAGGTCTAGTTCTGCAGTCTGTTGGAAAGGATATCAGACTGAGTATTGACTATTTCTCCAACAGTTTTCACTTATTAAATTTGTTTTCCATCAAACTCCCCAGAAGAAGTATCTTCCTCCTCAGTGTGCCACAGCATTCTGAAATGTATTTTTTGCAGAATAAACTGCAATTGTATTTCTGTATTTTGAAATGAGATAATTTCAGGAATTATATCTGATGATATACAGGTTATCCTGCTGCCTATGGGTAAGAATGCATATCTTCCTTGTTTTTGTGAAATTGTTCCATAGTTCTAAAAAATGAAATAGGAAACCTATTCATTAGTCATTGAAGCCTAATTCTGCTGCCAATTAAGATGTGACTTGGGAAAATGAAGAGAGAAAAAGATATCTTTGTAATTTGAATGCTAGATCTTCTGTCTTCATCAGGCTGAATGTTCAGTAATAAGCTGTTTGAATGTATTTACTCGATTTACTGTGAATGAGTAAACTAGAAATCATCTCAGCTAATAAATTAGTATTTATTCAAAACATAACATTGCTGAAATGTTGAGGATGTTTCACACCTAACTTTTGATTGCTGAGAAGCATTTGTTTGCATTACAAATATACATCTGAAGCCCTTTTTGTGCTGTGGTTCACAAACACATTTCTGCTTTTTAAAAAGTTTTATGAAGAAAAAGATAAAAAGAAAGACAAGAAAATTGAGGCTTCATCATGTAGATTTTGCATGTGCAGGGCTTAAAATAATATACACAATTTTCAGGTCAAACAAAGAGGTCATTCTGGAAATATACAAGATTTTTGCTGTCTTGATTAGCTGAATTCAGCTTAAATTCCTAAAAAGACTTCCTCACTGTATTTGTTTAGAATCTGACCTTCTTCTGTTAAACAGAGGAGGAAACAGATGTTACATTTTGTATTCCACTTCATTTATTGATATGCAGAAAATGTAGGCAGGTTATTAAATAGTTTAAGCAAATGGGATCACAAAATTCCCGTCTTTGCGCTACCCGATACAGTTCACGGGCTTTAAAAAAGAAGCAGCTTTGAGGTCTGTGCTAGGGCCAGGTAATATTAAATAGCTGGATAATATTAATTTTAATTACAAATATTATAAATAAAGTTGGTATTTCTGAATCCAGAACAAACCTACTCTTTGCTGATTCTGTTTATTTAAAGTTCTTCAGGTCACAAATTTTACATGAATCCATCAGCTAAACAACACTGGGTGTCCTCTGCTGATCAGTGCAGTTAGGAATATGTAAGGCTACCCGTATGCATTCGTACATCCCACCATTTGAGTATTTCAATGAGACTCAATATTTAAGAGCACACGGTTTATATGTCAGAACAAAAGCTTGCATTGAGATTTAGCAGGAATTACCTGCAGAAATGCTTGCTTTCTTATGTGACAGTGCTGTTTGTGATGATGTGTGGGCAACACAGTGCTTTGATAAAGCTTCTGTGACAAATTGCAACACACAATTCCTCTAATATGACCTGCACCTACCTAACAGTCCGGTTGTAGCCACTAAGCTTTTACTCAGGCGTCGTGGAGCTTCATTTGGATGAATTATGCTGGAATGTCCTTGTTGCGCGCTCGTTGCTGCCAGCAGCTCTCACAAGCACCCTGTCGTCACCACGTAGTTGTGTTACAAGCTGGACAAGTGAGATTTTGACACTCTTGTGATGTTCCAAGAGTCATGGGTCCCACTGCTGTAGCCTGTGTGCACAAAACCACAAAACATTCTCTCTTGTGGATATTGTATATGTGCAATATGAGTCAGCAGATGGATAAGTAAAACAGAGAGAATATAGAGAAGTGCGGTAAGGCAGCTGTTATTCCCATACTGATGTGGTATATCAGCTGTGCAGCAATAAGGCTTTAGGATACACAATGTAGCTGATCTCTTAAGTGCTTAGAGAAGCTTCTCCATGACTTTGCCCAGGGCCTTCTTCTAGGGTACAGGCCTCAGGAGCAGCTTGTGAGCACCAGGAATATGCGTTTGAATGACAAAAAGACAGCTCTTCCTAGGAAGAAAGGACATGGGCCCAAAGTTTCAGCAATGTGAGCACAAAGGGAGAGCAGAATCGCAGAGTTGCCTTGTTGGAAAGGGTTGTGCAGGACTGGCACCAAGGAGGTCTGAGGTGATGCCACCTGCAGTGTTTTATCCACCCGGGTGGCTACGGCTCGCGTCATCTCCTGCTGTGCATGTGGACAGGCTTGTAACTTTTGCTAAACACACTGAGAGTTGCACCAAATGACCAAGGTTTTACACACTGACTTCTTCGCAAAAGAGAGTGAATGTGAAGTTAAGCAGACTGGCTCAAAGGAGTTGGGGGGATGTTTACCTACCTCTGTAAATTCCGTCTTCTGTATAGGTATGAAATTTGAATGGAACGTTTTAACCTTCCCACCCAGCAATTTTTTATTTTTCATTTTTTGATGTCTTTCAACTTTAGTAGGTCAAATAGACTTTGGTAAATATAATGGTAAAGAGCACTGTACCTCTGATCCTTGGCCTGTCTCTGAACTCAGTACCTGGCATAAGGAGCAAAAGCATCCTGTTCATTTGAAATGATTTAACATTTACTTTTTTCTTGTGCTTCTGAGAAGAAGTTTCTTTTGATAATCCCTAGTAGAGAGTTACAATCTACTTAAAGTACAGGCTCTGTAAAAAACAACAGGGAAGGAAAACACATTTATGACCAAAAAATATTATCTACAATAAAAAAAAAAAAAAAAAAAGTGTTGTTGGTTTTACATTGAATGGATCAAAATTACTTGTCCAAAATGAGGTTTCTGTCCTGTCCTTACTTACAGCAGGGGTAGGGGGGAAATGGTGTAGCTCAATAAAACTGTGATTACTTGGGTCTGTTTTCATAATGGGACATAATACAATAGTTAAAAGGGGCTGTAGAAACTATTAACTTCTTGATGTATGTTTCTTCTAATTTGGTTCATATTTTAAAAATCTTAATTTTTTTAGAAGTGTCATTGATGGAAATAAAGGAGACACTATAAAAAAGTAGTCAAATATTGGTTATAGAAATAAAACTTTCAAACAGTTTTTTTTTTTTAATCATATCACCTCTTTAACTTTGTAGATGGCAGGCATTTTACATGTATTCAACAGCATGGATATTGGAAATGTATGTCTTGTGAATGATGTTTTTTATAGAGCTATACACACTGTAATGTTTATACTAATTTCTTTAGCAAGGGGAAATTAAACACAAGTAAATCCTGGTGGTTTGGGGGACCTTGATGATAATTTCTCCTTTAATGATTAAAAAGCAAGTTTCTGCTGCTTACTTTCTCAAATCCTTGCATCCAGGCCTGCGTTGTGTTCTGTGCGGGTTGAGGTAATGGGAAAGGCAGACTTTTCCCTAAGAATCCAAAATAAACATTTATCTTGGTGCCTTACAAAAAAACATGAAGGAAAGGAAGCGTGTTGGGCTTACAGAAGTGATATGTTCTTTTATATGGGGATAATTTATTAATTCTTGGGCCTTTGTGAAAGGAGAGTTCATTGAGGTGTGTGACCTAATTAAATAGCCTGGAACAATTCTGATTCTGGCGTTTTTCTTAAAACTGAATATATCCTGTTACATGTTTGTGCAAAATGAGCAAAGGTGGTATTCGGGACTCCTACCACCCACGTTGCTTGTTGTAACAAACCATCTGCCATAATGCTTGGTGATTCTAAAAAAGTGTTCAATGTAAAATTTAACCCATCACTGCAACTATGAAATTGAGAAGAGTAATGTGATTTTTTTTTTCTTGTTTGCTTATAATCAGCAATAACTGCCAAGATTTTACTTTCTGGAGGATTATTCTCTGCTCTGAGCTTAGATTTTTGTAGCCTGCAGGAAATGCAACTTTGCATCCTGGAGTAGAAATGCTGGAGAAATGAAAGAAAGGTTTGTGGTTATTTTTTTTTTCCTCTCAGGTGAGGAGGAGCAACAGTGTTCAGCTAAACCATCACATCTGCTCTTGCTGGGAGATTTTTCTTGGAAGCTTGAAAACTCTGTGCTCCTTTTTTAAAGAAAGGTGCCTTTAAAAAAATCTCTCGTACGCTATTACATGAGTTAGATATTATGTCTTTCAAATACTTTTTTAAACAAGCCTGTTGATGTATCTGTTTTAAGCTCAACTAGTATTTAATAGATTTTAGTGGTTTTATATTTCAGTGCTTGAAATAACTTTGGATTTGATAATATCTTGCCTTTCTAACATCAGTTTTGAAGAACTGAACTGCACAAAGAGTAATCTGGAGTTACAAGAACACTAAAATAATTCTTGTGTATTTACTAATGCACTTTAGATACACCTTTCTGATGTATAGTAAATATTTCATTGTGTTTTGTTTCTGCTTAAGCTTTTCAAGCAGATGTGCATTTTAGTATAGTATGATTCAAGTTGTTAACTGGTTCTGCGGTTTTAAAATATCCTTTTGCCCTTGTTTATTGGAATATGGAATTTTTGTTTCTCCTGTTTTCACAATACATTTCCTGAGGTTTGAGAAGTGTGACTGCTTGGACCACCTAGGAATCAGGGAGGTCATTTCAGCAAGAGCATAAACCTCTGAAGTCAGCATTTGTAAAATAAGTGTGAAGTATTCTTCGTGTTTTCATACACATAGCTACACCCTACAATAACTGACTGGCTGGATTTTCTTGCTTCAGGGATGATTGTATTTGCAACAAATTCCTTACCTCTTGCCTGTGGCTTCTCGTAAGGGGTGGGACAAGGAAAATGGTAAGAAGATGGTGCATTTAAGAGGAGAGGAAAAACAAGGCAGTCAGATTTTCTGTGAAGCCAAATATGGTATAACCCTGCTCTGCTGACAAACTGAAAATAACTCTCTTTATAACCTCTCAGGTACATGTGGCACGGAGTGTATATATCATAGGGTAAGACTTTCATAAGGCATTGGTGAAGCACAACGTGCAAGTACTTTACTAGGAAAGCCTAATTAGACTAGAGGCACTGCACAAAAGCCTTAAGTTTTTGGAACAGTGCAGTTTTGTTGCTATGTTTGTACCAGTTAGATCAAGGCAGGAAAAAAAAATCACAGGGGAAAAATCTTGTGAAGCCCAGGAGATGTCTGTGAACACAGTCAATGTCCAGAACTTGGTTTTGCCCTGTGATTTGTGCCTTGGGGCTTGCAAGACCAAGAGGAAAGGACAGCGGTGGGTGATGATGCCCACCAGTTGGCCAAGTAAGTGATGCAAGAGAGAGCACATTTCTGTGGCTTGTGTTGCAGAGCGGGGCGTTTCTGGCTCACAGAGGAAGTGCTAGGGCAAAAAGGGGTGTTTCTGCCTTTGCATTGTGATGTGGATGGCTCCAAGAAGCGTCTAAACACCACACTTTATGTAGTGCATACATAGGTAATGAAACACCTGCTTTTGGGAGAGAGGTAAGAATTAAGAGAAGGAATTAAGATGAGTGTTAGTTTTAACAGTTTAGCCAACACTCAGGAGTTGACTTAGGAAGCAAGGTCACAAGTTCGGCAGCGTTCATCACTTCAACCCTGTTCCTAATTAAACATTTAAGCTTATAAAATCATAGTAAAGTCAGAGGAGTCCCACGCTTTTCATGTGCAGTGCGCGCGCGTGTGTGTGGTAAAATGCGAAGCATCGGGAGTAAGTAAATCTCAGCCTTCCAATCTTCAGAAGTATTTTTCTGAAAAAGTCTGCATTGGAGTTCATCGGGAAGCCGAGGGCTGCTGAAATGTGTTTGGCAGTAGTCCCTGCTGCCTCCAAAGCCAGCTGAACAAACAGCCCACAGCTTGCACAGGAAGACAGGCCAATTGAGTAGGAGGGCAGTAGGGGACAGTGTGGTCGATATTTTGGGGGTCTCAGCATGTGAGAAGCTCACTGCCACCTCCGTGATTTTGTAGTCATTAGGAACTGTGTTTAGTAATTGCTTGATCCCACGGCTGAGGTGGCAAAGAAGGACCTTTCCAGTTTTCTGGCATAAGTTAAGTAACTGAAAGGACTTTATAAGTATACTTTGCTGAAAGGCTGGCACATCTCAAAGGAAGCACAGTTGGAGAATTAGACCTGTACAGATCTTGGAAGGAAGGAAAGAAAGAAAGAAAAAGTTGTTTTTGTTAAAGAGTTCTCTGGAATCAGATTATTACTGAGTATTAGTGATACGGCATCGTTTTGCTCTTAGCAATTTAGCAACTTGAGCAAATACTTCACTGCACTTAACATCAAATGAGCTCGGAGTCTTCAAGTGACTGACCACAGAGACTCTGCTGGCTGCGCTTGAGGGAAGCGCGCACAAGACCAAATTATTTTTGCATAGTGCAGTTTATTGAGGCCACATCTGCAGCCGGCATGATTTTCAAGCACTGTCAACAGAACTACAAGGAGTGGAATAACCACTTTCTATTTTTGTTATGCAACTTGAAGTGCTATTATTAGAAGCAGCATTAGGAGATAGAATTCCATGTGCAGATAGTGGAGAGGTGAAGAGAACGATTCATACGACTTGAGTGATGCTCTGAAAGGAGGCTGTGCCCTTGGGTCTCTGATGTTGCTTCACAGGAGTGGGAGAACACTTGCAAGCGGGTGCAATGAATGCTTGTGGTGCCTAACATGGGAGACAAACACAATGAGCTGTGACGCCTCTGCCTCATCAAAGTTAGCACCTTCCAGAAATCATAATCCTCTTCCTCAAGCTTAGCATTGCCTTTTTTAAGGTTGTAATGCAGTGACAAGCGCGCAGCTGCACACTTGGTGCAGCCCAAGACAGAGAACATCCAGAGAGCACGTGCTTCTCTGGCCACATATCTTGGCTCTGATTCTACAGCTGCTCCTCCTGCTTCGAGCAGGTCTGACTCCTTTCGGTGGCTCCCCTCCCAGCCACATAGCAGGAATGGTGAATCCACATTCACTGCGGCACATGGTTCTTGATGCTCTGGTGAGTGGTGACTGGAGGAGATGAGTCTGCTCCTACCTACTCGGCTTTCCTTGGTGCAGTGGCTTGTCCTTTGCTTTCTGCTTGGCTTTCTACAAATACTCCCACTTCTCTTTTATGTGACCTAACCTTGGGGCAGTCCTTTCTCTGTGCTGTCTACCAGCTTGAATAATTTCATCAATGATTACACCTGACATTGGAGACTGACATAAGGTGTTTTATTGGAGATTTATTTTGTACTTGCTCTATAACTGTTTTATTGAAGTGCCATGTGGCACGTGGCAAGTTCAACCATGATAAGGATCATGCAGAGATGGGTTTGCCTCAGAGCAGCAGCTTGATAGGAGAAATATTGCTGGGTAGTGCGTGTGTGCTTCTGTTTAATGGTGTCACATTAGGCCACAAAAACTTCCCTTCAAAATACAGAGTGCACTGAAGTAAATTATGAATGAGCAGAAGGTTTTTTTCAAACCACCTATTGCTTTGGGAAAGATCATGCTGAAAACATCAGAGTGAGGTCACTTAAGGGGTCAATTATTAGTTGTACTTTTATACACTCCTGATCTGAAAGGCAGTGCAATACTGCTGCTCCTATTATACAGGTATGTGCTAAGCAGACACTAACAGATGCTTTTCCTGATTTTGATGATTTCATTCTTATTCATCCTTCCCATTAGGAGAAGCCCTTTGTGTCAGAAGCAGCTAGGAAGAAAGAGAGAGACTTAGTAGCCAAAGAAATCGAGAGGTTGCAGGTCTCTATTCAGACTCTGTGCCGGAGTTCCCTTCCTCTAGGCAAGATCATGGATTACATCCAGGAGGACATGGATGCCATGAAGAATGAGTTGCAGATGTGGCGGCACGAGAACAGGCAGCTTGGAGAAGCCCTGCAGAAAGAGCAAAGGTGAGTGTATTCAGGGCAAGTTTTATTTACTTTTACCCATCTGTTGAGATGGGTTCCTGTTTGGGGGAGAAGGAAGAGTTTTACAGACCTTTAAAGTGAAATTGTCATCTGGCTTATTTGCTTTCTAGGAATTTCTTTGAAGTGTTTTATAAGTTCATTTTAAAGGATTTTTTAGTTCATTTTCACATACTGTATGTCACAACAGTGAGATGAGATGACCGTGTTTGTATGAGACAAAGGGACTCGGTTTGGTTTCTCTCAGAAATGTATAAGGAGTAATGAGGAGGAGCACTTCAGAAGGTAACCTCGTTTTGGAACGGGAACTAGGTGAATTCTACGTGCCCTAACAATTCTCTGTGTTCTGTAATGGTATTAATGGCATGTATTGCTGTCAGTTAGTGATGAAAAAGCAACATCAGAAAGCCAGGAGAGTGATGCTCACACATATGGCTTCCCTCACCAGTGTCCCTTATGATTCTCCTTGGAAATGGAAATTGTCTCCAATTTTATTTCCTTAGATCTTAAATAAGGGCTAGATGTCTATCTTGTATTCATAATCAATCTGGATAGTTTTGCTTCTCTCTGAAATGACATGCTTGGTTTATACAGATGAAAGTATGCCACTGGGTAGGATTCTCAGCTAAGTCCTGTCTTGGTAGCCAGTAATGTGTTAAATGTTAGAAATTTACTGTTGCTGGCTTCCTCTACAGACTGGAGTGGGAATTAGGGTTTTGGTTCCCATATAAATTATAATGATGCTAATTTCTTGTAGCACCTTTACTACATAGCAACTTCTACACCAAAACTTTGGGAAACTTTTACATTCCAGCTGACTTTAGAACACAAAACCCCTCCAAAGAGAAAGGAAAAGTTGCTTGACATTATTTTATGTTTTGAGAAACTGAGGCATTGACTCGTTTGCCTTTGCGCAGAAAGTCCCAACCACCTAGCAGAATAAAACAAGGCTCAGGACTTGCCCGTCGTGTGCTCACCTGGTGGGTCTCCTTTGGACTTGCCAGACAAGTCATTTCCCCTTTGGTTGATTTCCCTGCCCCATGACTGTTCCTGCTCAGCTGGCTTTTTGTGTCTCCTGATTTCCCAGAGAAATTGTACTCCAGACAAGGCTGATATCCTTGCTGTTTGTGCAGGAGGAGAGAGTAAGCGGAAGGAACTGGCCAGCTGATTTTGTTTGGGGATTTATGTCAAACCAAGCTTCGGATAGATGTTTCGTGAGACTGCAGTGAGACTAACATCTCTTCATTAGGGCCCTTCAGTTCCCTTTAACAAGCTAAGACTGCGGCAACATATCCTAGCACTGAGCAAAATGCTAATCAGATCATTGTAACACTACAGCATGTCAGATCCTTGAGGAAAGAATTACACAATTCCAAATGTGAAGAAGACAATGCTTCCCATATGTAGTGGAATTTGGACGCATGTCTTTATTTTCTTTGCTCCTATGAAAAACAATTGAAGGATCCCTTTGGGGAATGCTAGTGTACACTGTTTCCAGTGGTACTTTTTTGTGATTTGGTCTAATATGGTAGAAAGGAAGGGAAAGCTAAGTGGTTTTGAGATGCAGCCCTTGGCTAATGAGTTCTCCAAGCGATGGGGTAATTTGGAATGACAGGGCGAGTAGTTCAGCCCATCACTTCCCTGGCTGTTAGGTGTGACTGTATGTCCACGAAGCACTAGGGAAGGGGGCACGTTTCTGAAAGCCAAAGTCCTGTTTGTTTAAAATGCTTCGGTACTATTGTAGTTTAATAACGTAGGATTCAGTTTTATTACATTTTCTATTGGTGTGGGATTGCCTGGTCTCGTTAGCAGCTAATGAGGGGTCAGTTCACATGTACATCTGCCCTTTCTCAGACTTCTGCCTGTAGTAGCTGCTGGCCTTAGTGTCATGTAGGAAATAGCTGGTCTTGGGCACTTTCCCAGGTTTACAAGGCACATTGCTGCCTGTCATCCTCTCCAAGTTCTTTTTGGGTGCTTTTATTTTTCTCCACTTTCCGTTTCTTTGCCATTTTGCCGTCCGATGCAGTTTGCTTTCCCAGAGAAGTAAAACTTAGTGGAAGTTGTCAAGATAGGCGGCTAGGAGTGGGTGGTCAGGCATTAGTTAGCCTTAGGGTCAACATAAATAAGCAGAAGTGGCTCCAGGACTCATTTATCTTCTGATTGGCAACAGCTTTGCTGTTTTTCTTCTGTCCCAAGAAAGAGCCGGTTGAGATTGCTGCCATCTCAGGAAAAGGAGTGTTAACCCCCTGGTTCGGGGAAATGCCTAAGTGGGAGCCAGGATCCGTTCTGCTGTTCTGTGGTTGAACTTTCTGAAGCTCTACTCTCTCTACTTAATATTTCTTCATCTAAGCAATGTGCTTCTCTCCTTAAAACTCCTGTGGGGAAGACTCTGGGGAGTGATGGCAGGACCCAGGGGCGCAGGATAAGGTGGGTTCCTTGGTGGGTCTCTTGTCCCCTGCAATCAAACACTAGCTCCTCCACTTCAAGAGCTGCAGCTCTTGGCTGGGTAAAGTAAAGGAAGTGCTTGAGAGATACACATTGCAGGATGAAATAACTGCAAAGCAAAGAGATCTTCCTGGGAAAGCAAGGTTAGCCAAGAATTTAATGTTTGCTGTTGAATTGTGGGTGATCTCTACTGAACAATATTCTTCTCTGTCCATGTTGTTAGCTTTGTGCTTATTCTCAACTTTTTCAGGAAGGGTGGGCACAGCTTAAATTCTTTGTAAGTTTCCAAGTATTGAATATACTTTCTTCAAGGAATAAGTAACCTAAAGGAGCTTAAAGTTCCCTGTAACATTGTGCTCTTTGTGTCTCTTTCAGTATCACAGACAGTGCTGTAGAGCCCTTAAAAGCTGAGCTGACTGAATTGGAACAGTTGATTAAAGACCAGCAAGACAAGATCTGTGCTGTAAAATCTAATATTTTAAAGAATGAAGACAAAATCCAGAAGATGATTCTTAGCATAAACCTGCCTTCAAAAAGGTGAAGAAGAGAACAAAAAAGCATTGGAACAGACTGGCATTTCTATGAAATAAAAACAAAATATCAGAGGAAAAATTAACATACGTCTTGTTCAAATATAAAGTTAAGGACTAGAATCCTAAAGAGAATATGAAATCCCATTATTACATTTTTTTTTTAGAGTTTCATATTGCCCAGGATAAAATTATATTTATTTGAATGCACAAGTTACAGAACTATTAAAATAAGTTGTTTCTTTATATGTGAACTGTTGTTGCTTACTTATTAGGATTTTGCAGCCCCCTTTTCATCCCTGGTCTCTTCAGGGCAGTTTCTGAGCCAGCCTTCTTATGCATCCTCACACCTACTGAGGTCACTCTTCTCCCAAGAAAAAGGAGTTTTTAATAATTTTTGCCTCCTTAAAAATTGTTTCAGATTCCCTCAGGTTAGAAAGTTGCATAATCCTGTTCGTTATTTAAAGGTCTTGTAAAGAAATCTATAAATGAATGCCTCAAGATCAAGAAGTAAAGCTGCGGGTAGCAGGCAGTTCTTTGCATCATTACAAAAATGATGTCATGTTTTCAGACCTATCAGGAATCTTAATAGGAACTGTTAAAAATGCAGTATGAGTGTCGCCATGTAAGGGAGCAGAAGCATTTTATCTGTGCAGGTGTTAATTCTATTTTTATTGCCTATGTTCATTTGGAAAGGATTAATTTAAGCACCCATTTCCTCCCCAAAGGATGGGGAGGATGCTTTGTTTTTGTATGTGAATAATTTTAATGATTTTTTTTTAGTTGACTACAGATGTGTCTACTGCTTTCCTACTGACCTCTTGAGTGTATGGCATGTTAAAGTCCAGTGCACTTATTCCTAAATCTAAAAAGCATATTAGCATAGACACAGCTATATGCTGCTGCACTGAGCACAGGAGGCTTCACTCCCTTGCAAGGCTGTTTTCTGGAGATTTTTACAACGTGGAAAGAGGTCTTCTATTCCCATGTTGTTTGGATTGTGTAGGAACTGGTCGTGTCCTTCTTTTTTAATTGGGAACTTTTTTTTTGTCCTTCTGTCAGACCTTTTTAAACAGTTTTAATGAGGGCTCTCAAGTATGACTTAGGCATAACAAGAGCGGTTTGAATAAAACTCACCTTTTCGTCTTGTCACATTGCTACTTGTGGAGACTTTTAAGGACTTGCTGAAGACTTTGGAGTAGTTCAAAGCAGTTGCTTCTCTAATCTGGGCCCAGTGAAAACAGCTGCAGTTAAATTGTCTACAAAAAGTGTGTGGGTATGCACTTGCTAGCTTTAAGCTGTTGGTTCACTCTTTTCTGGATTCATGTATTCCTCACTATGATGAGTTCTAGTGTGATATTTTAACACAGTTGAATTGTTTGAACCAAATATTCATTTATCATAACTGTTACAAATACCACTGTTTTGCTTTTCTCATGTAATATAAGCAAAATCATTCATTTGATTGCTTTCCCTGAAAGCCAATATGAAAACTACCAAGATCTCTGACATTTTAATGCAAGAGTAGGCAGAGAAATCTTAGATAGTGTTGAGTTGTTCTGTAACTAATGTCCTGTTTGATGCTTGACAGTTGGGTATCAGAGATTAATTCTCTTGCAATATATTTTGTGACCGAAGTCCCCTGCAGTTCTTCATTTGCTTAGATTTCTTGCTTCATATGTAAATATGGCTAGGACTGGTTTTGTAGAAATGTATAACAAGTACACTGTAATGTGAGTGTAACTGTACAGAGCATCAGATTGTATCATAACATTTATTTTTCTTTTATATAAAATCATTAAAAATGATTACCTATTTTTCTAGGAAGTGATGTGTTTGCATCGTAAAATTCACATTTTAAAGTAGTGGATACAAAACCGCAGCAACATCTTTTGAAAGCGTCAGTGGGAGACTTGGGTGGGGGCTCAGCTTCAGAAATCTTTATTTTGAAAGCTTTTTCTAACTTTACTGGCAACCTTTGTGCTGGGAAATGTTGTGAGAATTCAGCTGACCTGGCACTATCGAGCCATTGCAAGAGCATAGCACGTGTCCAAAAAATCAACCAAATATCACAAAGTAGCTGTAGTGTTTAGTATGCTGCATATGTGCATTCAAAGGGTTCTGTGCACATTTAAATGAACCAGGAAGTGGGGGAGGATTAGTTTTTATTTTGGTTGCTGCGGAGTGAACTGGGGTCAGACCTGAAGGTAATTCACACCAAGACTTGGGACTGTGACAGAAACATGGTGCTTAAAATGACTCATTTTCTGGGCCCAAAGCAACCAGCAGTTTATTGCTTCCAGGAGGGGTTGTGTCCTACCTTCAGGTATTGTAGAGGTAAGATGCTTTGGGGCATGGGATGTTGGTGCCTGGGTGGAGAGAAAGTAGGGGACTTATGAAGGAATAACTATTCTAAACTGTATTCTTAACATGACCTTATGCTCTTTGCTTTTGAATTGTTGCTTTGTTTTTATTTTATTTCGATATTGGAACTTAAAGTGTGAAGCAAAAAGCATCATGTTCTCCATGTCCGAAAAGACTTGCCACTTGCCAGTGTGAAACTGCAGCTCAGCCCTGTTTTATGACCTTTTCCTGCTCGCCCAAGGTTGGAGCCCGTGCACTGTGCTGCCGGTCTCGTCACGCGTGTGAAGGGAAAGGGCTTCAGGATGCCCATCAGCAACCCCAGAGCCACACAACTGATGCGGAAAGAACGGGTGGCCGATACATAACTCCTGAGTGGTTTGAATTCTAATTCTTTCTGCAGGGCCAAGTTATTTCATCAGCTGTGGGGGGTCTAATGATGCGATTTCCACATAATCTCTGCCCTCAGCTTTGGAAGAAACAGGTGAGTTGGAGACACTGGAGCTGTCGCTGCTTAGCATGCCTTGGTACTTGGCAGTGGGGTGTCCAGAACCACTTCATTGTGGAGAGGTGAAACTCTTTGACTGTCGGTGCCTACCAGCTCCCAGGTCTGTGCTTTGGGGAGTTGCATTAGAAGTGACGGTCCTGTGAAAAGGGGCAGAAAGTCTAGTGCTCATCATTAAGCTGGGTCTCGGGGGCACTGCTTCAGTTCCCTGCGTGCCTGGCTTTCTGGGGGACCTCAGGGACGTAGTCTGGATCTTCGGACACCTGTTTTCTCATATTGAAATGGGGTGGAAGTCCTGCTCTGCCTCTCTGTGAGGCCAGATATATCCCAAGTGGGGGCTATAAATGTACCATTCGGTAGGCAGAAGAAGGGCAGGGACAGAGACACTTTTGGTCTTGGCTTGTGTGGCTGCTGTTAGGAAGGATCCCAGTGCCAGGCTGCTGCTCATGATGAGAGTAATAACAACTTGTTGGCAGTGCTCCCTAGATAACAGTTTGCATTCTGCATTATATATCACTTTAAAACAAGAATGGATGATAGGGTATGATGAACGACACATAAAATCTCCCGCAGTCTTAGCTTGCTCTTTACCTGGGTCTTTTTTTTTTTCTTTTTTTTCCTTCGCACCTTGCAAACTGAAGGAATGAAAATAGTGCCTGGGAGCCATGGGCTGCTTTAACTTTACAGGCAGGTTGATGAGGCAGCACTTAGGGAATTAAACAAGCATCTGCACGCCACAAAGGGACAGCTGGGGAAGGGTGTCTGTGTATTGTCTGTGTGTGTGCGCGCGTCTGCCCGAGTGTGTCTCACCTGCAGCGCCCTGCCTGTGCACTGAGTTTGCATTTTTACCTTGTGGGTGGTTTGTTAGCGAGGGAAACTTTCTAGTGTGGTGGTTTGGGGTTGAAAAGCCCTTACATTGTCAGGCCCTTTTGGAGCTAATGGAAGCTGACAGTTCTGGGAGGCAGAACTTGTGTTTCACGACGTGCCTGACATTCCTCTCTCTCTTGTGCAGGTTGTGAGGTGGCTGCCAGCCCCTCTGGTTTAGGGCTGAGGAATATTTCTCAGCCAAAAAGGTGCAGCAGTTGTCAGCATCCTGAAAGCCGGTGGCTAGACAGTGAGTGATGCAGGCTGGGCAGCAGGGATGGAACCTCCCAGATGAAAACGACCCAGGTCCAAGCTTGAGTCTGGGAGAGAGGGCAAGCAGTGGGATGAGCTCAGATGGGGGGGCTTCACCCTGCTTCAGGTGGGTTCTCCCCTCTCAGTTGATGTAGGCCTCATCTGAGGACATTGGTGAGTTCTCCAGACGTTCAGACCATTCCCTTGGGTGGGAATGGAAGACGTTTAGTTCTGTCCATCTCTGAATGGTTCGGGTGAAGTGGGACTTGGCTGGAGTTTAGGTATCAGAGGGTGTTCAGAAGGAACCCTGCTCACCTCACCCCTCAGCTGCAGTGACACATGGACCAGGTGTCCCATATCCAGAAACACCAACTGTGCAGGCTTATTCTATATTCAGCACTCTTGGATGTTGTTCTTTGTTCACCTCATTGTCAGGTTGAGGTTAAAAATGGGATGAATCGCTCCCTAGAAATAACAATTTGTGTTGTCTATAGTAGTGGCTTTGGGCAGAAATCTCAGATAAGGCTGTTTATTTCAGTGGTGCCCAAGGCTATGCAGATTTAACATTTTTTCTTGGTGCATTTTCCAAATCAGCAGTTCTTGCTAGAGCTGGCACCGAGTCCTTGCGTTTCAGCCTTGCAGGTGAGTGCTGTGTGGTTTGTCTCTTCTAGACTGTGGCTCCGGGCTGCCTGCTGACTCGGGAAGTTACCACTACCACGCTGCACATTTCATTATCCTCACCAGCCTGGCAGCAGGGAATACCAGCATCATTATTTTTGCAAGGAAAGCCAAAGTTCTGAAGATCATGCGTGTGCAACCCCGGACACGCCACCTCCAGCCCAACCACGGAGCGCAGATCCCTGGATCAAGTCTGTCTTGTGTGTTTCTTTATCCCTTTGACCCGGTGCCTGACCTTGCTACATATTGAGCCTGATTCAGCTCGGTGATGCTGGATTACTGTGCTGTTCCTGGGGATCCGAGGACCAGATGGAAACAACTTCTGGCACAGAGTCGTAGTTATGCTCGCTCAGTCAGGAGGGCTGAGAGGGACACGCTGTGGCTTCCTCCTTAGCCAGACGTTGCTTTCAGCTGACTCCTCTGTGCAATTTGCTGTATTGGATTCTTCCTTTATGAAGCCAGAATAGCTTAGAGACCCTCGAGGAGACACTCTTGCCTATTGGGTTACTTCCCTTGAGCACATCTTGGAACGTAAGGGGGGAAATGCCAATTACTTTTAAATACTTTATAATTGCGAAGTTGTAGCAGTATCTCTTCATCTGTAAAGAAAAGCCTGGCATTTTTAAGCCAGCCAATGCCTGTATGATTTAGGGGATGCAGTCTGTGGAAAGCTAATCAAAACTGGGCTCCCCAACAGCTTTGCTTTAGTAGTTAAATGGGCCCAGTCGTTTACCAGAGCCCCATGTGCCCATCCACCGAGGAAGCAACCGCCACCCTGGACACTGGTGCAGGGGCTGCAGAAGCAGCGGGTCCAACCCGGGCCGTCGGGCCGTGCTACCTCACGCAGCACGGGGCTGCGTGGGCGTTTCTAGTGCTTGTAGACATCCATCCTTCTCCACGAGCAGACTGTGAGGGGTTGGACTGTCGCTGGGACCTTGGACATCTTGGGTCACGGCAGCGAGATTCGCCTGGGCCCTGTCTCAGAGGGATTAGCCCTCCCCTTCTGTCCCAAAGCTGAACGCACGGGCGGCGGCGAGTCCGGTACCGGGGATGGACTGGGGAGCTGCCAGCCCCGGAGGGGTTTTCAGCTACCAGGGAGCGACAGACCCGTCCTGCAATGCCCCAGGAGGCTGAGGCCTACCTGTTCCCAAGCGCTTCCTGCTATGCATTGCGAGAAAATATTACGGAATAATATTTCCTGCATTTTTCTTCTTTTTTTTTTTCTCTCCAGTGAAAAATTTAATTAGAAATAATTAAAATATATAGTTTACGGTTTAATTTAATGTGATGAAAAAAAGGATCAGCTTCTTTGCCCCAAACTCAAATCCCAACCTGAAATGATGGCCGCCTGGCCTGGAATTATACCTGACAACCACAGAAGGGAAACACTTACCGAGAAGGAAAGACAGAGAAATTCCACTTCAGATTTATGACTTGTGAAGCAGAGGTTGCATGGGTTAGCATTATTTTATGCTGGGCTGGTCCCACAGACTCAACTTTGTTGTGTGCTTGGGAATGGGCTGAAAACTGATTTTGTTAGCTGCTTTCACAGGTCGCTTGTGTGCTCAGGTGTTACTTCGTGGCTCCACAGCTTGGGTAGTTACAAATAGTGAAGCATTGTGTTAAGCTCCGCATGGAGCACGCGTTTGTCCCTGCAAGGTGGGGTGCTTCTGTCCCCGTTGCTTTCTTCTTGGGGACATTTGCGATTGAGGAGCATCCGCTGGAAACAGATGAGGTGAGGGCTGTCCCTTGGGCTGCTGCTCCGATAGGGCCGTTCCCTCTGCCACGCTCAAGCCGTCTCGGTAGCAAGTTCTGGTGAGGGAAATGCTCCACATGTTTTAGATGTCCCCTAGTCCAACCCTTCTTCTCCCAGACATAGAGTTTGAAAGCAAATGGGTGTTCTCTTTGTGTGGGAGACGCGGCAAAGTCCAAACGCTGCTTCAGGAAGCATGTGCAGCCCTCAAAGAGAGGGACTGCACACACTAGGGCTTAGTCACATGCTGCCCTGCATGGGATGAGTTGGAGAGGCCAAAGTGTAGCGAAACCCTTCCTGCCCAGTGGAAAGTGCTAGAACACAGAGGGCAAATGCCTTCTCCTTGAGGCCCTGAGGAAACAACCATGTCCTGCAAAGGGGTGTCCTCCTGTGAGGAAAACCAATGTTCCCACCCAGTGGAAAGTCTCATTCCTAAGAAAAATCTGCTTCCTGATGGACTTTATGGATTTTCAATCTTTTTTTTCCCCTCTCCAGCTGAAATAGTAAGACTCTTGAAGAAGTGGAAATATCTTTTAAAGAAAATGTCCTGTTGGAAAGGCATTTTTTTTTCTCCCTCTTTTATGCATCTTTTTCATTTTTTTCCCTTTTCCCCCATATATGAAAAAGACTTTGCAGGACCTGCTCAGTGTGTGCTGGCGCTATGGAGGAACAGGACCAGACAGGGCAGGCTGAGCTGTGTTAGGGCATCTGGTCCCTCACCGTGTAGCTGATGGGCATTGAGTGGTGGCAGAACAAGCCGTGGGGATGTTGTGCAGGGGGCCCATTAGGTAACTCCTTTCTAACAACTGGGGACAGATACAGCCCCACAGGCTTGTAGCCCTGCAATCCATGCAGTCGAGGCAGCTGCCTGCTCTCTCCTTGCTCTGAATAAGTTGTCATGTAGGTGACAACAGAAATGAAAAGCAAATCTACCTTGGGGGATCCATAAGCTTGTCTTTACTGCAGGATCTGTTAAAGGTTGATCACAATCATAAAAAAAAGAAAATGGAATCTATGCAATAGAAGCTGCATAAAATAACACAAAACAACAGCTACAACCCCCCAAGTTGAGAGGAAACACAAGGCAGTTCATTTTCTTTGAGTGCTATTGCTCTACAAGGGAATGGCCCTTAGCTTCCATCTGGTAAAACTGCTCCTGTTTGAAAGGCTCAGCAAGCATCTGAATTCCTCCCTCCCTAAAAAGTCAGGAGAGCTGGTCCCAGTTCCACATGACCGTGATATAAACCAAAAGGTTAATGGAAAAGGCATATTTTAACAGAACTGTTTTGTTTCAGAAGCCTTGCCTTGATCTGTAAGGAAATGGATGGGAAATGGTGCAGGCAAGCGGAGCGAAGGTGCTGCACACTATCTCTCAATTCCTGGGCTTGCAGCCTAGCCACAGGGCCTGCTTTCTGGCTAACAGCTTCACACGGGACTGAAGTGGTGACAAGAGGCGCTTCCTCCTGTGCTTTCAGGTCTCTCTGCTTTTTGGAACGGTGTCTGCTGTTGCAGGAGACTGATAGTCAGCTGTCTTAGAAGGAGCTGGGGCTGCTCTGTTTACTGCAGAGTGCCTGGGAAAGGGAAGTTGTTTGGATAAGAAGTAGCTGCTCTGAGCAGGAGGCTTCAAGCTGATGTGGCTTTAGCCTAGGGAGTGGGAGGAAGTCTTTCCTGTCCAATGCAAATACTCTTGTAGGTACTTCCAGTGCACCTTACAAAGCTGGAAAATGGAATGCACCTGACGTAGGCAATTTGTCATTATCAGCGTGCGGAAGTAGACAGGTATGAACCAGAAGTGACACTAGGACTTTGAACTAGCAGCCTAAACAAAGAAATGCTGGGCATTGTCTCACCACATCCTCCTAAAGAAATACAAGCTTGGTCTGTATTTTTTTTTACTGGAAAGAAGACAGTGGGAAGAGCGGGTCCCCTTTATACTGTATGAGTGTTTTCATTGACCATCTAAGATACCAGGATGCAGTTTGCATTTTAAGGATGTCTGGGAAAGAAACAGGAGATGTTTCAGTGGTGTTTTAGCTACCATAATGCCTGAAGATGCAGAGACAAAGTGATTACTTCAGCAGCTTGAACTGTTGTGTGAGTCTGATGGCTGAACATGGGATAAATGACATTAAGGATGAGTGCACTTGATGGTGATGTTAACAAAGCACTCAAACGTGTGGTCATGTGCATGCATACACATGTACTGAACTTGCATTGTGGAGAAGGGGAAGGGAAAGTAAACTACTTGACAAGAGTGAATATAAGAAGGTCATGATGGACTCCTTTTGGCCTTCATTTGCATGGATAATGAAGTCCATAAGTTTGGGCAAAGGAACAAAATGCTTATAAAGGTAAGTGGTGGTAAACATATATGTGGATTTCAAAATGCAGTGTTGGAATGAAGCACTTTTAGCTTTGCCTCAACATTAACAGAAATAGCTAAAGGTGCAGTCACCCCACTGATGCTTGTATCTGCAAAGTACCAGCAGTAGTAGGTACTTTGAAAAATGTGAAACTATGCAAGGCTCACATATGCCAGCTCTCACATAGTGTATCTGACTTCAGCCTTTATCGGAACAAGCCAAGACCTCGTTTTCTGCTTGCACTGGTTTTACAGCTGCATTGGTCTGTGGTCACCCATGGCCTCATCCTGACTGATTCACTGCCAGCACAACACACACACCTGCGGTACCAAATCCTTGTGGCCCTTGTCAGATCTGCAGACTCACACCTGGCTCTTTGTCCATTGTCTCTCCAGAGATCCGGGAGGAGGGAAGAAAGGATGGGAGAAGAAAGAATTGCTGCCTCCTAACTATCAGTAAGGTGTTTCTGCACCTGATACTTCTTTCTGGTTGTCTCTCACCTGGTGTCTTATGCAGTACAAGCCGACTGTGTTTGGGTTTTCCTCTGCAGTCCTCACCAGAGGGATTTTCTTCCTGTTCTCCATTTAGCATCTTCTGGAGATTTCACTGTGTTACGCTCACCTCTTGTAGGCGAGTCTTCTCCCCCTCCGTGTGTAACTTTTCACTGAAAAGGACTGCAAGGAGAGATAGATGTTATTTAGGTTGGCGAAAGATGCATAGCCCATCCCTGGGGCGTGCAGCTTGATGTAGCAGGAGGGTTTATTTGTTCAAGTCACACTAAGGGTTTTATTCATGATCTTGTTGCTCCTGGCAGGGCAGGAGCTGAATAAAATATCTCTCTGTCTCAACACTTTGGGCCTTCAGCAAACAGTGTACTATGGGTCCAGTGTCCCAAAAGGAGAGCAAAGTGGGATGCACCAAGAGACTTAGCTTTGAAGTAGCATCACCCAACAGTGCCTGATCCTGAGTGGCCTTGGTGAGGGGCAGTTGCTGAGAGGGAAAAAGAGAAGGAGATTTTCTGATAGTTATGAGTTTTGGGTGTTATGGAGGGGTGGGTTTCCCAATGCTCGGGAGGAGTGGGACAGGGCAGAGGAGCACAGGAAATGTCCCCTCAGTGGCCTCAGCACCATCCCATCGGGTCCTGGTGGCTCTAGGGGTATCTCAGCTGAGGGGTGGCTTGCCCCAAAGGCCAACTGTTGAGCTGGGGGGATTCATTGCCTGCACGATGGCTAGTTAGTATTGTGCCCTGCAGCCCGGCACCATCAGGTAATTTGGGGGCAAGGGGAGGTGTCCTGCAGTTTTAGTGCTCTCTGGATCTCAGTTTTTCTTTACTATTTCCCCAGAGTCTCAAGAAAGGACTGGTTTTATGTTTAACGCTGTTAGGCTGAGGGCTATAAGCTCAGAGCCTGAGTTAACAGGATACTTGTCTTTAGGAGCCAAAATGGAGCGTGAGAGACCAGGGTCTCGCACAGCTAAATACTGTTCTATTGTACTGGATTTTATATCTGCTGGTAGGAGTGATCAGAAGCCGTGTGGGAATGTGCATTAAATGTGTTATTATGTTAAAGTGTCACTTTCTCAAGTATCATGGGCTGTATTTGCGCGGGGCTTGTGGGCTCTCAGTATGCGACCGTGGAGAGCGACTCGAGCGCGGGACCACCCGAAGGCATCCAGGTGGTTCCAATGTAGAGCTGCGGAGGGGAGCAGCCCACAAGAAAAGGAGCTTCCAGTGCCGGCCCCAGCATCTGTGTGTGCTGCTGTCTGGGCCAGCTCCGCCGGTGGCTGCACTTAATGGGAAATGCGCCGCGTGACGAGGATGTGCTTGGGGTCCTGCTCGAGCTTCTGCAAGCCGTGTGAGTTTCGTGCTAGCGCAGGGCTGGGGTCCTGGCGACCTGCTGGTATTTCTGTGCAGAAAACGGCTGTGGAGACTTCTCGGCAAGGCTGCAGACACGTTTCTTGATTGGGGAAACCAGGGAGTCGAGCAGTTTTCCATGGAGAAGTTCAACCACTGGGGCATCTGCTTGGTTATAGTCTTATTGCTTGCTCCAACATCTGCAGGTAGCAAAGACCACTAGCAGATTGCTGGAGGGGTTTAATAAATTGTCCTTTTCTGAGATGTGCCTTCTCCAAAGTTCCGGGAGATGGAAACAGAGTCTGCTTCCAGACTTAAAACCTATGATTAATCAGCATTCACCCTTATGTTTTTATGTCATCATCTGGAACTCCTTTGGAAGTAGTTGTCTTAGAGGTCGTCTTTGCTGTAACAAGAAAAGAAGTGCTGGGTATAGTGCTAGGCTTTATGTGGCCAGGAAGGCTGATATCTCTGCAGGCATCCAAGGCAGGCAGCCAAATCTCAGAATTTGGAAGAGCAGCTTGTTACTAGAGCCATGAGGCAGAAATCCTGGAGTGAGCCAGGAGCCATCCTCAGAGAGGTGCGGAAGAAACTGTTTAGTGAATGTATCATTAACTCGGTGCCTTTCCTGGCAGAAAAGGCATCCAAGAAGGCCATGTTGCTTGGTGGTACTATCTCCACTAAGCTGATTTCTGAGAGCAGCTTTAGCAGGGGCCAGGGACCATGTGTGTTGCGTGGGCACGCTGCAAGAGGGCTGGCTGCCTCCGTGGGCCCTGCTCTGCTGTGTTGTGCCTTTAGGTTTGGAGGCAGGATGGGCTGATGGGTTGGCGGGGACATAGGAGCACCACAGGCTGTTCCTTGCTGTGCCCCAGCCTTAGTGTGCAGCTCGTGCGTGCTCCTGTGCCTCATCACCTCTTCGTTCCAACCTTGATAACAGGCTCCCTTTAACCCATGCCTTTTTCTCTGGCAACGGCAAACTGGCTTTCCAAGGCAGGAAGTTTTGATGAGAGAATGACTCGTGCCACCACAAGTTCATTTGTGGGCCTGAAAAGGAGAACAAAGCTTCAGGACAGCCTGTACAGATAAAGCTCTGGAGGCAGATAGAGGCCTGCTTCAGGGTTGGGACTGCTCTGTTGGCCATGCCTGGGGCCCTGGAGGTGTCTTGGGACCAGTGCTCTGTGGTAATAGAAATGAGGACAGATTCAAGCAAGACAAGCGATATGTTACCTTAAACACCGGGGGAAAGCAGAAATGGCTTGATGAAGCTGAGACAACATTTCTGGAGCAACATAAGGCTTTCTTTTTTTCTTTTTTTTTTCTTTTTAAACAATTTCCTGATTGCTTTGACTGCTTGATCTTACAGCCCGAATATTGCCCTGGTGTTATTTCTTTGCATTTCATTTCCTAAGACGTCCTGAAGAGCAGGGACTGAAAAATAGAATAAAACTTGGCATGTACTTTACAAGCTGTGCTGGCTTTTCCCCCAGACCCCATCAACCCTTTGAACCGCAGCTGTTCGGAGAGCTGAGGTCACTGGAAAGGCTCCCCCTGACTTCAGGGGGCTTCGAATCTGGGCCGTAAGTAACAGCGCTGGGACAAGCCTTCCTGCAAGGCTGTTTTGGTGGAAAAGCTCCCACCGTCTCCAGGAGATGTCGGACCAGGCCTGGAGAGTCTTGGTCGCAGCGAGGCTGTTTCTTCTCCTGGTGCTGGAGCTACCTTGGTCACACAACCCCCAGGGCAGCAGTGCTGGGGAAGGGGCCTCTGGGTGTCTCCTCGCACCAGGTGGGGCTGCAAGGTCTCATCGGCGCTGCTGGTGGGACTGCGGGGCACCACCACCCCCAGGGGCGTTGCTGGGGCCTCCCTGTCACGGCTGCGGGTGACGCTGTGAGCGAGCAGGGCTACGTCGTGCTGCTTCCGAGCACGGACCATGGGAGCGAGGCAATGAGCAGCACCGGAGTTCTGAGAGTCTGGGGTGGATCAGGGGTTTCAGCCCAAGACCAGGCTTCAGTCGTGTTCTCCAGGGCTTGTGGCAGCTCCCAGGCACCAGCCTTTCTTCTTCTGAGCTCTCCCCAACCACAAGAAGTGTGGTCAGAATTCTTTTGAATGGGGAAAGTTTCTTGCCCTAGGCTGAGCTGAGAAATGTGGAATGGATTTGAACCAAACTTTTTTTTTTTTTTTTTCTCTTTTGGAAATTTATTTAAAGAAAAAAAAAAAGAAAGGCCCTTGGGCAAGATCTGAAGCATGGAAAATTTTATCCCAAAAGGTAGATGCTTTATGAAATTATGAGCGTGTGAAAACAGGTGGTTAAACTGAAACGATTTTACAGATTTAAGTATAGAGGGTGCTACCAAAAGCCTATTATAAATCCTGGAGTGAACTCTTCTTGAAAGGTACAGGTACAAGAACGGGCCATCATCAAGTAACCCGAACCACTACCAAACCCACAGGCAGCTCCAGAACCTGTAAAGAAGCCAAGCAAAATGAGAAGAGAGTTTTTGAAAGGTCAGCAGGGGAGCCACATCCAGACCTGCACTTCTGTGCTTAAACTCAAGCACTACCCCAGGACTGATATCTGACTCTGGCGGAGTTTACGTGCAGCACCTGATCCAAAACCTGCTCCAGTCAACGGCAGGAGTTCTGCAAGCTTCTCCCAACATTGGTTCAGAGCCTTCAATGTGCTGGCAGGAGGAAAGGCACACCAGTGCTGCACGGTAGGGTGGTGCAGGCACGGCGTGAGGCCCTCAGCTGTGCTGCCCATTGAAAACTAGTGGCTGTACTGTGGAAGGGAGGAATAAGGTCCCAGAGTCCTGTTGTCTTCTTTGCTCTTAACTGTGCAGGTAGCGGAGCACCGGAGCAGGTTGCCCAGAGTACTTGTGGAGTCACGGTCTTGGAGATATTCAAAGCCATCTGGATGCAGTCCTGGGCAGGCTGACTCTGTGTGAGCAAGCACAGGGTGGGACTAGATGGTTCTGAAGGTTCTTTCTGAGCTCAACCATTCTGTCGGTCTGTGACTGAGTTCCTACTGCAGTTGGGCACCTCTGTAATCAAGGAATGCCTCTTATGGGAGGATTCAGTAAAAATAAATAAGAAAATACACTTATTTGTTCAATTAGTGAAATGTTCAGGGTGTGAAAGTCCCCTTTCTGTGGATGCACATGCCTCCATGTGTGCGTATATGCCCCAAAGGTGGCCAGAATACTTGGCACCATTTTCTGTACCGGTATACAGCCTGTTGTTCCATCCTTTCTTCACGTGTCCTTGGTGGAAATGCAGGACCCCACCAGCTTGCCTTGGGGAGCCCAGTGGGAGCCAAGGGTTGGCTATGGAGCCCCGCTGACAAAACCCACTAGCGGAGAGTGTCCAGCTTTGGGTGGAACTGATGTAGCTCGGCAAGGACCTGCAAAGGAACGAGATGTCGTTTGCCTGTTCGCGTGTCTGACTCTCTTCTCCTTGGCCTCAGCCCACCGGGATCCTCCCAGAGGGCTTGTGAGGTTAGCTGAGGGGGGCAGAGCGGCTCCAGCTCGACACCTCGCTCCCGGCTTTGCTATTAATGCATGCTCCGCAGGTACCGCCTTCAGGATCTCGTTCGCGAGGAATGAGCTGATTTCTGTTGCGTTACTCAAATGTAAGTGTGATTATGAAGTGTTATGATATATGGTCTGTAGAGTTTTACAGCTGAGTCTTAAAGGGCTCATAGCAAGAAAAACCGCCTTAGGCTGGAAGCCTACTGGAAGCACAATGGCAATGCTAATTAATACCCCTTGCAGAGACACAGGGCAGGAAATGACCTGATTCCCGACACTGTGACAAGATGGTCATTGCCCAGGGACAGGAACAAAGAAGAGAAGCAAGCTAGAAGCTGGAGAGATCAGCATGGTTTATGGGAGATCAAACTTCTAGCTTCTCCTCTGTGGCAGGCAGCAGAGGTGGTGAGTACCCTTGCCTTGTTGGAAGAGCCAGGAGTGGCACACCAGCCCCGGGGAACTTGCCCGTTGCCTGAATGATTCGATGCAGGAAAACCACTGAAGAAGACCTCAATCAAGGTGAAAGTTGCAACCTGTAGCGCTTTGTCCTTTTCCTTTCCATGTTAGGCAATAAACAAGCAGCAGAGGAAGTTGGTTAGAGGTGTTTCTCTAGCAGTAGATCTTCCTCCAGGAGCATGGATGCAGTGCCCTGGAGTAGGCTTCCCCTGCTTTGGTAAAGAGGAGTGCACTGGCAACTTTCTGGAAAGTCTGGTCACCAATACTGTTGGTCTTGGAGACCATGGACTCTGCAGGGGATTCCTCCACTGAACAGCTGTGGAAGTTCTGGCTGTAGGCATATAACCAACTGTCGGGGTCATAGAACACAGTTTGCTTTGGCGAGCAGCAGTGGAAAAAGACTTTGAGATTTAGGGATGGAACTCCAGTAGCCAAGGCATGAACAAATTCATAAATGAGCACAGCATATATGCAAGTGAAAACTGGAACCTTGTCTTTATGGAGCACGGGGGGGAAAGCAAGGTTGCCTTCTATCTGAAGCAGCAGATTGTTTTCCTATGTGCTAATGAGGTAAAATAGATTCCTTTAACCTAGGAAGTCACAGAGACCCTTTTCAAATCCCCACAAGGCAGGATGGGTTGCTGAGGTTTTCTCACCAGCCTTTCCAAGCAGGGCTTGATTCTTTCATCTCATTTTTAACCCAGAGTGGCTGTTCTCATTCCAGGTCCAGGCAGAGGTAGCACAGCATCCATTGGACAAGTAACTGTCCCACCAGCAGAATTTTCTTTGTGGCCCCTCAGCCTGCCAAAAAAGCTTTCCCAGAGAGCATGAGCCTGTAGCATCCCTCTGAGGTCAGCCGCTGCACGGGGATGGGATGTTCCATTCCCCATCTTTCCATTTCAGCCTTGGCCCTGACATCCCTCGAGGCTCTGGAGAACTCCAGGCCATTTATTCATTCCTTGGCTCCAAGCTCAGCTTTTTCCTTCAAACCAATCCAACTGGAAAGCGTTTAGGAACTGTGAACCTTGCTGTCCTCCATTTCATCTACTTGCTACACTATCTTCCATTCTCTTTGACTGCTGAGAGTTAATTAGGTGAGTCGATACTTTCTGGTCACTACCATAACTTCAGTACCTCCTAGGGTGAAGATACAAGTTGACTTCAGGTCCACTATACATTTTTTCTTAGACCTAAGTAGAAGCAGACAAGACTTTTTTTATATGACGACACTCAGTTCGGCTGCTGATTTACACAGTTCCATCCTGGTTAGTCCAAAATCCAGATAAATTTAGATCAGACATTTGGTACTGCCAAAGTCTTGCGGATCAAAGCAATAAGAATAATGTCAAGGGAACAGAGTTTCATTCACTGCACTGGAATATTGGATTCTCCTCCAGTTCTGCAATGTATCTGCCATCTGGGGCAGGACATCTCTCTTCCATCCCTTCAGTTTGAAAGAGTAGCAGCATACAGCACTGCATTTGTACAGGCTGTGATGCAGTGGAGCTAGGTCTGGCAACAGCGCAGAGATTAGTAAGAATAACAGAGTGGAATTAACAGTGGCTAATAACGACTAGTCTTCCCACGTGTTGAACGCTTGCTTTATAACATGATAAGGTATTCTGCAGGTTTCTTAAGTGCATTTAAGAGTGTGAAGTGCGCTCCATGTTCCATAATATTGACAGATTCATGTCTCTGGAGTTAAAGAATGGTCCTTACAGCCTAATTTGTGGTACCAATAATGCACTCTCTCAGCTGAACATTGAAAATTACCCATTGACTCAATGAACAATAAACCAAGATGGGTTTTCATGGCTGGCAAAGCTGATCGACACTACCCCTCGTATGGAGAAAGCAATTTTCTTTCTATTTTTTTCCCTATATCTTATAAATCCATCCTTTTCCTGTGTGTTCTAGAACAATGTAATTTGCAAGGTGGACAAAGCCTCATAGCAGGAGTTGCTGAATGAATTCACTGTGGGGGTATAAAACATACGTGAAAGAGCCCTGGTTATATGCACTTCTCTTGGTGAAATGAAGGAGGGGAGAAGGGGGACAGTTTTGATATGTAACAGTAACAATTAACATTGCTAAGGACTGGAGGGTGGAAGATAAAATGACATATGCAGGCCTCAGAAATGAGGCGTATAAGGGTAAAAACGAGGCTGTGGCCTGGAGTTTCCAGCTCTATGTATCACTTCCTGGGGGAAAAATATAAATTCTCAAGTCTGATCAAAACCCTCCCTGGACGCACTTCCTGGGAACTAGCATTTCGATGGCTGTAAAATGCATAAAAATTTTGCTCTTGTATCTGGAAGTCAAGCCTGTGCATGCAACACCAACCTGTGCATGTAAATCAATGCCTGGAGTGTCCATTGGGGTAAGGTGTCTCCTTTTGGGGGACTGTGAAGGAGTCATCCTGTAGACAAGATCAGTCAGGAGGGAGGAAGGGGAGTCCTGTCAAGATACGACTCACAAATCCATTAGCAATTTCATTGCAAAGAGATACCGGGATTTAATACAGCTGTCAGCATCATTCTTCAGGTCACACTGCTGCATGAAAGAGAGTGTTAGAACCTGGGACTTAAACTAAACAGATTTCCTATAGGAAACACACACAAAATTACATTGCTTCTAAAGTTACTTTTATAGACATTTTCCCTGAGAAATATTTCTCCCTGGAAAAATAAATTCACAGGATGTAATTAAAACAGTTATATGTGTACACTGGAATGGCCCCCTTTAAGTGCTTCACCAAATGCACCACTAAATAAAGGAATGAAAGCCAGCTTTGTTTAAATCTATTAATAACAATATGTATTAATTATAAAATGAGACATTGCTCTGTTAGTTTATGGTTATAAAAATAGCCTTTAATAAGACTGAGGCTGGAGTATTCAGCTTTGCAGTTGTCTGCAATGTTAAAAGGGCTTTGAAAATTGACTGTAATCTACTACTTTTACTTGTCAAACCCTGACTTGATAAAGGCAGCAGGTATCAGATTCCCTACCCCATGGATTGTGTTAATAACCAGGTGCTGCGGGCTATATTTTTTCCTGCTTTTCCTGCCTTTTTCTTTGGTTTTAGGGTTTGTTTAAAGAAAGGAGCTACTGCATCATGTTCAAGTTGAACTTCCATGCATAGGAGCAAAGCAGAAGAGGTTCCTACTGCTTTATCCCCATCCTGAGCATGGGGCACTGCCGGAACTGCTCACACGGGTGGACACGATACTCACCCTTCACTCGCCCCAGGCCAACGATGTTTGGCAGCTTGGGCATGGCAGGATACTTTTCATGTTCAGGCTTCTTGTGACATTGACTCCAGACAGGGGGTAATTGCTGCTATTTGGAGGAGGGACTTGAGAGCCTAAGGAAAGCATCTGCTGGGCTTCTAGGAGGGGTGAGCACCAAGGCATGGGCACTTCCCTGCCCGTGCCTCTCCTCACTTAGGTACTTCTTACATAGTCTTTTTCTTGCTTTATACGGTGTTGCACCTGATTGGGTATCTTTTATTTTTCCTTTCATTGTTTATTCTGCCTTTTAATTTTTCTTATTGGAGATATAAGATAAAAGCAAATATTGGGCCTATATTCCAGATTAAAAATATCCAAAAAGTTTTTTTTTTTTTTTTTTATTGGCTGTTATAGCAATTGTTGAATTGCTGTCCTGATCACCAGTAAAGCTTTTCTGTGTCCTTTGATCACTCCTGGACAGGTTTTCTGTGTCTCTCAAAGGGAGCACGCTGATGTTTCTAATGCATCTCTATTTGAGAGCTTCTTTTGGAGGAAACAGGTAAGACCTTAGAAGGTAAGAATTGCTGGTTCACTGTTAGCACTTCAGCGCTTACAGGACTGGAGATATTGCAAAATGCATTATCAGAGGAGTCAAGATTTGATTTATTTATTTATTTGTTTTCAGAACTGAAACATTTAACCAGCCACGCTGGAGCCAAATCCACTAAGGGAAAGACAAAAGAAGCTCAGAAGAACGAACACGGTGTTGTTCGGAAATACCTCAAAATAGATGTTCCTTCCCTGGGAGGCCTGGGGCCGGGGAGAGGTGGCTGAAGTGAGGAGTGAAGAGGCAATTTTTTGTTTGTAATTAGCTCTAAGCCCCTTCACTCTGGCACCGTGAGCCGGAGCCCGGCCAGGGAAGCCGCCCGCCGCTCGCTCCGCAGCTGTTCAGCATCGCTGCCTCCGAGCGGGAAAAGCAACGGGGGAAATGTTTTATGTTCACACTCCACCTTGGAGGTAGGCCAGTGTCCAGAGTGCACCGTAAAACACGCGGGAGCACTGCTGCTTGCAAGCACGCTAATAATTCTTATACCCCCACTCCTCCCAAAATGCGCCTTTCTTCATTTAATTGTTTTAAAACCGCAGCGCATTCGCATTACCCTTGGCGGAAATCATGTTTAAAAATGACTTTGTAGTTTCTTTTTTAGGCTTGGAGGAGGGGGAGCCAGAACCACCATGGGCTTCTTTTTCCCTTTCATTCTCTTCAGGCTCAATTCAATAAACATACATCCGGCTCCCTTGTGCTGTAGACTGGCTTAATGAAACTGTTAGGTGCTTCCAAGGGAAGGATGCTGATTTTTCTCTGCTGATTCGGTCAGACTGACCCAGGCCTTGCGTGCCCGGAGGATTGGCGTATGCCTGTGGCCACTGCAGGGACACGGCGCCAGCTGGTCCTCGCTCAGCACTGGGATTCTCTCACTTCCCAAGCTGTATTTTCTATATACGAAAGTTGACTATTTTTCAAAAGAAGTCAAGCCCTTGCAAGACAACTCTAGCTGGCACTGTCTGGAGAGGAAGCTTCATGCCTTCTAGAGGTGGCGAGGCAAGAGGCTGGGTTATGAACACACGTCCTGTGAGTGGCATTCTACTTTGATGGTATTTTGATGCTCACAGATTCTTAAACTACAGCCTTGCTTTTGGCTAGCTGATCTTGCTGCTTTGAATTTTCTGCTTTTTGGTGGAAACATTTGATGTTTATAATTAAATGAAGGTTATTCCTTTCAGATTAGATTATCTTCTTTTTCAATCTGCAAAACCCAATTGAGTATTTCCATTACAGCTGCCTCTCTAACATTCAACTGATGATGTAGATGTAATGCTAAAGGCTGGGGAGGATGTCCATTAATCAATAAATAGCTATTGCCCTTTGGGTAACCTAATATGAAGGGTACAACTCAGTTTACAGGAGATTCTGGCTCAGAAAAAGAGAAGATGAAATCAAATAACTAACTGAAACTTGGAACAAAGCTTCTGTTTCAACCTGTCATTGTTTTGGATTTTAAAAACAGAAGAGGTTTTCAAGTGAGACTTGTCTCCTCTGCATTAGCATTCCCCTGATGATACAGAAATCCTCTGTGGACCCACGTGCGTGACTGTCCTTTGCTTTGCTAGAGAGATCCTGCTGCCTTAATTTGTGCTTGGACAGAGCCCGTCTCGGAGGTGACGTGGTGAGCTGGGACTTACTGTTTGCTGGAGGGTGAGTGCAGGTCTTCTGCCCTCCATGAGGACACTTACGAGCAGTATTTGAATGGGTTCCCATATCTTCTAGCTTGTTGCATTCACTAATTTTGTTCACTCTCCAGTTGTGTCTGAGCATTGTTTTCCCAGCAAAGTAGCTCTCCTTTCAGTTGTGTTGCACACTGTAGATGTAGACAAGCCACTCCAGGAAACAAAGCTCATTTCAAAGCCCTGGAGATGTCTTTCATATGACTTTTTGCCCTAAGGACTCATAGGCATTTTTGATGCTTTCAGCAATGGTACTAACAAAGCAAAGGACAAGTATTCCCATTTTATCCAATAATTTATGTCATCGTCTTTCCTTTTTTTTTCCCCTTCTATTTGGGGATTAATTTTGCTCCCACTATGACCAGCAACTTCTCTAAGCCTAAATGAAATAACTATTTTAAAGGACATTCCTGGAAGTGCAACCAGTTGTTCTGGTTTATCTAATGAGATGTATGAAATAGGGAAGAATTTTGTTTGTGGGATTTACATAGGGATACTTGATGAAAGAAAACAGAGCTGGGGGTCCAAAGAGCAGGAGAAAAACACCAGAGGCAAGACATCAGGCACTTGGTAGAGCCAGACTTCCCATCCCATGTGTCCTCTGGTTATTCCTGTATATCCAGAAGCAATAATACTGCTGCTGGGTATTTCTCATTGCATCCAAGGCAGAAGAAGGTTTTGCTTAGGGCGCGTGTTTCTTGGCAGCGGTATGAAACGGGCAATGTCTGGAGTAAGAAGAAGAAGGGGGACAGGGAAGGTTGCAAAGAAGTACTTTGTGCAGTATATGTTGGAAACAGACTGTTTCCTTCTCCAGCTCCTCTAGCTCCCTTTCTTGTTCTTGCTTTTGCTTTTTTTGAGATATTTCTTATGACATTTCCACACAAGTGGCGAAAGGAGCTGTTCAAAGGGAAATAAAGATTTTTTTTCTATTTTATTTCTCCATCAAAATATGAATACGTAGTAGAGAGAAAAAATAAGAAAGAGTGCCTTTTGTCTGAAAATCCCCTGCTGGGGTGGAAAAGGTTTAACTGAAATGTTCCTGCGTGACTCATTTCTGGGCAGATCTTCACTGTCAATGGAAACTTGTCCGTGACAGATTTTATGTTATTTTCTAACCTGTCTGCAAGGAGGTGCTTTGTTGGTTGACTGAGGCAAAGGAGGCACCTGCTTCTCCTTTGATATTCCCACACGTGCCCTCAGAGGAAGGCTCCAGATTGCAATCCCTGCAATTGTAGATTGGAAAAATGATATTAAAAACCCTGTTGCCATTTTCCTCTTGTGTCTCCCATTGCTTGGGTTGTCTCTGATGGTGTCTGTAGCTATTGCTGATAATGAACCGGTCACAGTAACGTGCCCTGGAGAGCAAACACCCACGAGCACAGTTGCTCTGAGCACGGGCCAGCCCCGCTGAGTGGCTGGTGGGGCATAGCCAAATCCTCACTCACACACTGAATGTGGTCAGCTCCTTTCCTTCTGCAGCTCTCTGTCCCCTGTGTTGTAGCAAGTCATATGGTAAAAGCAAAAAAGATGAACATGAGCAGAGTCTGCTTCTTATCTGAAACCTACTCCTTCCAAAACTGGGAAGGGAGACTGTCTTCAGGCAGCTCGGTAGGGCCTGTCCTGCAGCTATCAGAAGCAGCCAAGTGATAGCCATGACCTTCAGGATAGTTCCTACTGATGGCCATAGCATGCCAATACCAATACCTGGACCACTGCACCCACTCTTGGTGAGGCTTCACACTGAATCCGAGTTGGGGACAGCTACTGTGAGTGCCGGTCAAGGATGGACTGGGTCAATCCCTGACTGTGTTCTTCATGTTTTGAGCTACTTTCCTCTGCCAAGTTATTGTGAAATGAAAGGGGCATGTAGGAAAATGATTGTCCTATTTCCTCATAAACAGGCATCCTGCAGTCAAGACAAAAAATATTGAACTGCAATCATGCAAAGATGTGCAGATTCATTTGATGCACAACTCTGGGCAAAATCAATGTGAAACATCTCCCTTTTTTGGCCATTTTGCATTAATGGTGTAGTTGCATAATGAAGCCAGTCGAAACAGTCATTTAGGACTGTGTAGGAATTGGGATCCCCTGTACAGATGGGAGGTTCATGAGCTGCCAGCAACCCGCATCTGCACTACTGATTTTGTCTGTGTTCCTCTTTTTAGTTTTTAACTCTTTCTTCACTTGCAGGAGTGATGGCTGGGAGCAGCACTATATAGCAATTACCATTTTCTCCTTTCTCATGTTCAGGATGGAAGGAGCAGAATCCTGGGAGCCTGATGGAAGGACCTACATCAGAATAAAACCGATGCATCCGTCCTGCCTCTTTTCCCTGAAGACAGTCATATTAAGGCATGTCAAGACTTATTTGCAGCTTTACTACCTTTCTACACTCCCATAAATTCATTCCAGGAGCTTACTGGACTCAAAGTTGCCTTCTTTGTGCTTACAATGACAATCACAAATGCTTAGATTAAGTCCTCCTCCCATCTCTCCTTCCTGTTTTCTGTTTGAGTTTCATGTTAATGTACGTCTTCATGTCTACTTTAGAAACTATATAAATTCTACAGAAAGCTGCTGAATTGTACTGAAGACGGAGGGGGTGGGAGATATTTTTTTTTCCACTTTCCCCAAAGATGCATTTATCACTGGGGCAACTTAACTTCAGAGTTCACTAAAAATTCAGACTCTTGGCTTGGATCCAGGAAGAAAGAAGCTTTATAGACTGAGCTAAGCGTGAATAACGGTTACGACTACGGCATTCTTTCATTCTTTCATTCTTTCTTTCATTCTTCAGTTCTTTCTTTTGTTCTTTCTTTCGTTCTTTCTTTCCTTCTCTTGTGTTGGTCTGGCACTGAAGCAGATAGAATTACTGAGTATTTCACAAAGCAGCTTTCTTCTGCTACTTGGCAGGTCTGGGAGGAACCCTTAGGGATTTAAAAGGTGGTGCCTCTGGAAAGGGCATTAGAGGTGGTGACGGTGGGGCTCACCACTCATTTTAGATCCAGATATAAATAATTGTCCTTTTAAATCATAGAACTGAGTGCCCAGTTTGGCTGCAAAACTCTCAAGAGATTCTTGTTAATCCAGAAATAAGAGTAAGGAGGTCCATTTCTCTCCTAATTCTTGCAGGATGCAATCTGGCAGTAAATTCAACCATTGGCTTAATTCCATGAAATGAGAGAGGTGGGATAATAGGAGTTCAGTCCTGCCCCCTCTCTTCTCCTCTTATCTAGGCATATTCAGGGCAGATGGATCATGGAGGGGGATTTCAAAACCCTAAAACTCAAAACCATTGTTTTCAATCAGTTTTCTTTACATGTTTCATTTTTCTTTTTCATTGCTTCAGTGTTAAGAGCTGGAGAAAAAAGGTCCTGACTAGTAAGCAGTCAGGGTATGTTTTTTTTTTGGATTACTGGATATTTTTAGATTTTGGAAGCTATTCTTGAGAGTCCCAGGCCCTGGTTGCTGTGTGGATCAGTTTTCAGGTGGGGTGAGATCAGTCCAGCAGTGCAAAAGGCCACCCACAGATGGCAAACTACTGCTGCCAAGGGAAGAGAGGGCAGACATCCTCCCTGCCCTGGCTGCCTTGGTCTCTTCTGGTGATGGGTCTGGCCAGGGCAGGTTTCTAAAAGTAACGCACCGCATGCTCCAAGAAAGTGGATCAACTGAGATAGATTTCAGTGGCATTCTGCTTCCTTATGCCAGTGGAGGATCTGTCCTAGTTCATCCCAAACAAGCAGTGTGTGCTTGCTCTTTCCTCCTTGCCTTATTCATCTTTTGCAGTCTTTAGAAATAGTCTATGGTCCTCAGAGGTCACAGCTTGAAAACTGATCCTCCAGTATACCCTGTTTGGTGACTTGCATAACATTTGGAAGTGCTTTGCTGACTGCTCTGGCAGCTTCTGGCGATGCTCTGGGGCAGGAGCGCACTGCTTTCATGCTGACCTATGCTGCTGGCCAGAGGTCTTGGGTGCCACTGTCCCTCATTGGGGACCTCAACTGGGATTGTCACTCGTGGCATATACCCAGGGGATCTTTTGGAGGGAAATTTTGGAGGGGATATCTGCGCTAAGCTAATCATGCAAGAAGATTCTTTTCATGTGTAACTGAGTGAAGCTCTTCTGTCAGCAGCAGTGGCTTCCCCAGAGCAGACGACATTGCCTGTCCATGCTATAGAGTTGGGCTAATCATGTAGCTTAACTTCAGCACTGTTACAGGAAGCATCGGTGAATTGCTGTTAGGATCATAAGGAACTTCAGGTTCCAGAGGACCTCAAGAGGTTATTTTGTCCTGCCTCTGGCTCCAGTAGCCTGGAACAGAGTCCAGGGCTGCCCACAGACTATGTGCTCAGCTTGTAACAGATCGAAATGATACAGTTTGTGAGTTACACTGGACTTAAATGTATTTCTGAAAACTCAGAAAAGGCATTTCCTAAGCCAGATACTTACCTGTTTGTTTACATTTTACCACTGCACTCATTTAGAGTAATAGAGTACATAATATTGTATTTCCCCCAGGAATTTCTCATGAACATCTGTCTGTAACTTCCAAAAGCTGATAATCTCCAAGGCTGGGACAGCTATCAGTTATTCCTTTTCTCCCACATCTGAAAACTGATTATGTCAGTTTGAGTTTGCTTGTTTTTCATATGCATTTAAGAAAAGAAAGAAAAAAAGCCTAGTTCAAAACATAAATGATTACTATAGAGTGTAATGAGATTTGATACGTTCAAACTTTCTGAATTTCATTGCAGCATGCCTGTAACTATATAAAAGTATATGTATAGATATGTTTGTGTGTATAAGGAGAGAGTGATTGAACAGGAGGCCTTTATTGTAAGAACAAACAAATGAGCCTGGTTCCACAAGTGACAGATACTTCATCCAGCTTGTTCTAGCTTCATCTGTCTTGTTTACCAGGCACTTTGGGCTTTACTAGGGCTTTACTTTGTCCACAGGGACAACCAACATATTGCAAGTAAGCACTGCTGCATCCTCTGCTACTCTTTACTTCCTCTCCACACACTACCCATGGGAGAAGAGCAAAGAGTTGGTGCCGATTCAAACACTGTAAGTAAACAGCAAAGTTGTGTTGAGCAGGAGTGGCCTGGAGTGCTAAGAGCTTTGAAAACTGGTTGTGTTCTTGCTGGGAAGGCTCCACTGTGCAAAGATTCCTGTCCCTTGTGCCCCTAGGCATTACAGCTTCTAGACTAGCGCCATGGGTATAAGCACCCATGCACTAAGACAGCTTTTGAGTCAATTGCTCTTTTCTTGTGGTTGAGACTTCATTGCCAATCAGCAATCCAACATGATGCTTTGCAGTTGGAGGAGCTAATTAAATCTAGTCCCATTAAATCTGCAATGACTCAGACAATGGAATAACTAGAGAGCAGTTCTGGTTTGGCACGGCAGCAGAGTACCTAGATGTAGATCCTAGATGGATTTAGCCCCTGTCCGTTTTTCTTGAACCAAAACAGACCAAGTAAAACCGTTGTCCATTGCCAGCCCCAGTCAGAATTGTGGCAGCAATGTTGCCCTCCAGATACTGCCATAAAACCCAGTGTGGATCTGCTTTCCCCACAAGACAGCAGGTATGGACTGTGTCACGCAGAGCCTCTGTAGCTGGGTGGAGGAAGAGATCAGGGTTAGAAACACTGGGAGGAACATGCTGCTCAGGTGTGTTGGAGGACTCCACTCCATCACCCCAGAGAATGAGGGCTGCTTGCAAATGCAGCCAAGGCATCGCTCAAATCGGCCTGGAGCCCTGCCTGACCCCATCCTGATCCTACTGCGTCTTTCACGAAAGTGGAGGAGCTCAGGCAGTCAAAGCTGAGGAGCTCCACCTAGCCATGCTGTCTGGTTTCCAGATCTGGTCCCTTTGACCCAAGGAGGACCAAAGAGACGTTGAGTCAAATTTCCAGATCAGCAGCCAATTCATTCCAGGGAATATTCCTTGGCCTCAGGTCCGCACTGTCTAACAGTGTAAGGATTGGGGAAAGGTGGGCAGCGTTAGCCAGCACTAACAGCTGCTGAAAATCCTATTGATTTCTTTTCCCTCTTGATCTTTTTCTGAGCAAGGCAAAAGGGTCTGATACGCAAGCTGCACATCTTTCCTCCGAATCACTCAAGCCCAAATAATAATGATTGCAGGAAACCGTATCTGCAGCCAGAGTGAGGCGTCTGTGGACTGATATCCTGCCGTGGAACAGCAGGAGGGGAGGAACAGGAAAGCTGGATGGATTACCACCATTCCCCTTTGGCACGGGGGATTCAGACGTGAGTGCAGAAGTGAGGGTGTGTTTCAAACACTCAGAGGGTGGCTCTGGGCCAGGACACCGGCACAAGGAACCGATACCACAGCTCGCCTGTTAGAATTGCCCTGGGAAGAAGTTGTATTTGATGTGATACCTTTTCCCTTGCTCAGACTCAAGGACGTTTTGTGCACGCATGTGTCTTCCTGCACACTTACTTCTCCATTTGTGTTTTTTATTTCCAAAGTGCTGTGCCTGCATGGTCACCCGATGTGTTCTCTGTTCATTTTGGAGGGTGCTGCACAGGGTGCTGTACTAGAGAAATAGCGTGGTGATGTTATTACCATGTAGTGCCTTTCTGCTCAGTCCCGTTCCTGCAGGTCTTCTCTATTCCTTGGCCATAATTTTTCATTTTTTGGTTTGCCTTTCCCCTCATTTCTAGTCTATTGCAACTTTATCCATCCTAAACAAAATTGCTTTCTTTCTCATTTTAGGCAAAGCATCAAAATGATGGATCACCAGGGGTACTTATCTCTGCAAAAAGGAAAAAGCAAGCACACAAAACTTTATTGTCGCATTTTACCTATGAGAAAACTTCTGGAGCCTTTTTAACTAAAAAAAAAAAAAAAAAAGAATTTTAGATAAAAAATAAATAATAGAAAACAAATCTATCAGGTGTAATGAGACAGCTTTCACATGTGTGACATATCTCCCCAGAGGTGAGGCTGGTGGCTGCAAGGTTGTTTCAGAGAATTGCAGGTTTTTAGCATCTCTCTTGGTACCTTTTCCTCTGCTGCTTGCTGAAAGAAAGAGCCCCCAGATCTGTTTACCGAAGACTGAGCTCTGCATTTTTTTACTGCTCCCATTTCTGGGATGAAAACTGTTTGCGCCACCAGACCTTGAATCAACAACTTCCTGGGGAACAGACCAGGTAAATCTGGCTTCTGCTGAGGTTTTCTGTTCTGATGAGCTAGCAGAAACAATATTTTGCCTCTTTCCTGCCTCACAAGAATTGCCTTCCTGAGGACTGTTCCAGCTGCTGCTTCCTCTGGAGCACCAGGTACTACCCTGGGTACCTTCCTCTGATTATTGCTGATTTACTGCTTTACCTGACCAGAGCTCCACAGGTTTCCTTTCAGAGACCAGGCTCTGTTTCACGATGTTCCTGGGTCCTGTGCACCGGAGTAATATTGATATGCTGTGTCATATCGACTTTCTTGGGTTGGGAGGGCTTCTAGGTGCACCTGGGCCATGACCTACCAAACCCCTGGGAGATGCTCCTGTTGGGCAAGCAGGCTGGCAAATGTGCTGGGTCCTGGGGCCATGGGCCAAGATTAGGGTGCAGCTCCAGGCATGACGGGTCCACACAGATGCCCTTCCTGGCTTTTGCAAGGGGCAAGGAGACGTCCCAGGATACTCAGTGGGTCCCCTGTGGGCTGGGAGGACCATAGGGCAGGGCGTTATGAGAGCTGCGCTCTCTCCAGGAGCCCAGGAGCCCCAGTGGAGCAGCACAGGGCTGAGCAAACAGCTGCGGGTCCCTCTCTATCTTGTCCACTTGTCCCTGTGTCTGTTTTAAACGCGGGCAGGAGGGACGCGGGGGCTGTTGCCTTCTGGCCTTTGCCCTCCTCCCGCTGAAGGGGCGCGTTGCAGGGAGGAGCGGGCGGCTTTGAAGGAGGAATCGCGCCGCCGCTCCACGGGCCGCCCAGGCGCGGGGAGAAGCCATCTCAGGAGGCCGGGGAGGATAAACCACCTTAACATGGGAACAGGAAGCCCTGCGCCCTGGCAGGCACCAATCAGGCCGGGCTGCGGGAGGGAGGGCCGTGCGGGCAGCAGTGACAGCCGAGGATGGCGGGTGCCGGCGGGCAGCGGGGAGACGCCAGGCCAGACCGGGACGCCGGGTCCCGCTAGGGGTCCGGGCACAGCGGGGCGGGAGGCCGGGGCGATGTGAGGGACGGGGTGCCCTCGAAGACGGTGGCAGATGGCCGAGGGCAGCCAGGCTGGCGGCGCCCTCCCGCCCGAGCCCCCGGACGGCCAGGACGCCGCCGGCATCCGAAACCTGGGTGCCGGCCTCGGTGCCTCGGAGGGACATGCAGGTAACGTGAGCTGAGCCCAGGGCCGCCGCACGCCCCCGCGCAGCCCGTGAAACTGGGGCTTCCGCGCTCGTCGCTGCCCATCGATCCTGCCCAGCCCTCCTCCATCACCTCCATCCCTGCCCCTCACCTGGGCAGGGGAGAGTTGCCCACTGGGGTCGGTGCACGAGGGGCTCCCTGGATGTGTCTGAGGAAGGACGGTGGCATGAAAGAGCCACATGGGATTTGCCAAGCGGAGCTGAGTGCCCCAGCACGCGCTTGGTTGGTCTCCCCGACTTGGGGTGCTTCCAGTCCAGGAGGTTTGTTTTGGATAGTGGTTTAGGATTGCGTGTGGGGCAGCTCGGGTTGCCCACCCCTCTGGCCACCCCACCGCAATGTCTGCTCGTTGGTCTGTTCGAAGTGCTGGTACAGACACAGACCCCATGCAGAGGGTTTGCTTGCATGATGATACCCAAGCTGGGGACCTCAGGTTGCAACCACGTTTCTCCACTTTTCTTTTTTTTTTTTTTTTCTGGGTGTAGCTAGCACTGAACACACTTTGGAAATTTCAGAAAAGTCCCTTGAGGTGCCTTAAACTTCTCCAGGGTGTCTGGTGTGTTTCCTAAGGAGAGATTTGGACCTGTGGGAGCATGCTGTGCGTCCCAAGTGCAGCCGGGAAACGCAGAGTTGTTGAGGAGTTCAGGCAGGGGCATTGTCCCTTCCATTCAATCTGTTCTAGTCATGGGGTGGTGGGGACATACCTGTTGATACTGTCTTTGCTTGTGCAGTGGGGACATCAGGCAGTCCCATTACCAGCAACTGCATGCTGGACAGCAGACCATTCCTTGCTCCACGCCTTTTATCCTTCTGTAAGTGTCTGTTGGATTCAGACATGGAGCAATATGAGCTGGAGCCACACTGGTGTCTTCCCACAGGAAGGCAGAGTCTCCCTCGTGCCATTTTTAGCTCTGACTGGTGATCCTGGGAGCGGTGCCAAGGCGCTTCAGCATTCGCCTCCTCCCGCAGCCTGTTGCTCGGGCTCAGCCCAGCTCCCCCTCTCTTCAGCGCAGGTCGTAATCTCAAGGAGTGGCTGCGGGAGCAGTTTTGTGACCACCCCATCGAGCACTGTGAGGACACCCGGCTGCACGACGCGGCCTACGTGGGGGATTTACCTACGCTCAAGAGCCTGCTGCAAGAGGAGAGCTTCCAAAGGTGAGGGACACGTCTCCCACCCCTTGCTCCATTAGCACCTTAGCACTGCCTCTGGAGGCCCTTACAGGACCAAAGGAGGAATCAGATGCAAGGTCTGACTGAACTCATCTCTGAAAATTTTGGCTAATGACTCTTTCTTCCTCTGGCTGCCTGCCCCAAACTGTGTCAGCCCCTTCTCCCTGTAGCCTGCTCCTTCCCGAAGCCCGTCCTGTTGGCAGAAATGCCTTGCTTCGTTTTTACAGGAAATGTGTTTGGGGGAAGATTGCTCTGTTTACCCCTGAAATTATGCTTGTTAGTCCTCCAGGAGGCAATCTCAGGCTAGTCCTGTGAGGTTCGTAAATGGGCAGTGTCCACAAGTAAATGCTCCTCAGATCATACTAGAAATATAACACTGTGAAAATAGGAGTCTACATATGATGGAAAAAACATATAAAAGGGATTACAATCAAATATAAACCTGAAACACGCTCTGTTACAAAATCTGGCCATAGCTAAGTCTGTGACCATGGGGACAGTTAATTAATTTTCCTGCACCATGGAGAAAACTGCTTAGAGTGCAAATATCTCAGCCTTAAAGAAAAAAAAAGTCCTTTCTGCGAGACTGAGAATGAGCCAGTCTCCCCTTCTGTCACCAAGATAGCTCTGTGGAGCCTCTTCAATCCCTCAGACAGAGATTTTTTCCAGTTTCTGTCCCATGATGTGTGGGAACTACATCACATCAGTGCTGGTTGGCCCTTCAAGGCTCTGAGTGAGCTGAAAGAGGCATCCTTCCCTGCAGCGAAAAGGCCAGGTTAGGCAGTAGGAGAAGTCTAGACATGTAGACCCATCATCAGAATGAGCAGAGAAGTGACTTCTTTGAATTTGGGGGCATTGAATTCGGAGATCCCCCGAACTCCTAGTATAGTCATAAGAATGCACAATTGAGGACTTGGTGTGAGGTTCATATTCTTCCTAAAGCCTAGCTAAAGAAAAAAAGAGGGGCTTTGTTTTCCTGACAAATGGCCTTAAACATGGCATATAAAAGTCACTTTGTCCTATTCAGATTACGTGGGCCTGCATGGAGGCTGCTAGAAGAGCAGACTGACCGCTGTACTGACAAAGGGACACGTTTTTCTGCCTTAAAGAAAATCCTGCCTGGGCCTTAAAGAAATTCCCACCTCTATGTGTGTTGTTGCTGAAATGATACTTGCAGTGATCTGAAGGGAATTTGTGTTCAAATGCTGAAAATTTATGAGAGTTTTAGGGCTAACCTGAGATTTGGATGAGCATGAGGATTAGTGCAGGTGATTTCAGGGGGGCATGTGAGCAGCCACAAACCAGAGCCATCTCCTCTATAAACTGAGCAAGGTTCTTTCTGGCAATACTGATGTCTACCAAGGATGCTAAAGGCCTATTTATGTTGTTCTGAGCAACACGCCTACCCTCCCAGAGCTAGCTCCTTCCTGGCAGGTCTTTAGGGAAGGATTTGCATTCATTTATGCCTACGGCGCCAGGCCAAGCGAGCACATTGCCAGTGGTGTGATATGAATGAATGCCAGCACTTTCAGGTGTCCCTCCACTCCTCCTGCTCTTTCTATTACTCTTCTGCTTTGGCATCATTATGTGCCTGTCAGAGTGGCTTGGAGTAAACCACCAAAACCATTGTTATAGCCTCCAGCTCTGTCTGGCTGCATGCAGCACCTAGCTCAACATCCCAGGTCATTTGTAGAGTTCTTAGGGGCTTGAAGTGCCAAAAACAGTGGGGAAAAGCTTCAAGGGGGACATTCAACCTTGTCCAGCATCTTTCTTTAGGTTTGGGGAGGCAGGGTGGCCCAGGGTGCTGTGAAGCCCTCTCTGACCCAGTGCTTCTCCTGTGATGTGCCAGCCGGATCAACGAGAAGTCGGTGTGGTGCTGCGGCTGGCTGCCCTGCACGCCGCTCCGCATCGCCGCCACCGCCGGTCATGGCCCCTGCGTCGACTTCCTCCTCCAGAAAGGGGCCGAGATTGACCTGGTGGACGTGAAGGGACAGACTGCCCTCTACGTGGCTGTGGTCAACGGGCACCTCGAGTGCGTCAAGATCCTCCTGGAAGCTGGGGCTGACCCCAACGGCAGCCGGCACCACCGCAGCACCCCCGTCTACCACGCGGCACGTGTGGGCCGGGCGGACATCCTTCGGGAGCTGATCAGGTGAGAGCCAGGCTGCACATGGCCCTGACTGGGGGAATACGACTCTGCTTCTCTCTGTCTCTCCATCTCCCTCAGGCTCTTTTCCCCATGGGGTATGTGGAACTTAGAGCATTTCTTCCTCTACCGTACCCTTCTCTCCATGGTGTGTCCAGTGAGTCCACAGACCTGATGAAGCTGGCCAAAAATGCTACTGATGTATGAAAACACCACGCCTCATTTCCTAGTAAAAAACTTTATTTCTGGCCCCACCATCAGAGCCAAGCATTGCAAACCATCCACTCCTTTTCCTCCATGGCTATTCTCCATCTCAATAGCCCATTGCTGGCTCTTTCTTTCATCTGTCTCCAGGCCTCTCTGTTCCATCCCACCTGGCTGAGTTTATAAGCAAGGTGGATCCCTCAGCTGGTCAAAAAAAAAAAAAAAAAAAAATCAGAAACAGATCTTTGCTGAGCTTGGCCTCCATGACCATTTTCTGTCCTTGGGAGGAGAGATGCCTGTCACGAGCACCATCTGTTTTTGACTGCCTGGTATTTGCCCATCACTTGAACAGCATCTGGGCATGCCTTTCATTTTCCCCTTTTGCCAGAGACCTGAACCACAGCTCCATGGCATATCTGGGTTACAAAGTGATAGAGATCATTTTGGGGAGCTGAAAGGTAGCCTTGTCCAGGTGGCAGGAGCTGGTACTATCTCTGCTGAATTTGTTTGTATTCAGCACTAATTTGGGGGCATCCAGGCAGCCCTCCTTTCTGCAGCATGCTGAGCCAAAGAGTAGCTTATCCTTGGGTATACAGAGCCATTCCCTGGAGGATCACTAGTTATGGATACTTTATCCACCTAGGTGGACCAACAACTTGCCCAGCAATAAGGGCTCGGGTTAATTCTGCAGTAGTGTCCAAAAATCATTTTCCTGGGCAACAAGGTTGACCAGCATGTAAATATTGCACAGCACCTGATGCCTTATCCAGCCTCTAGCTGCAGCAGGGTTCAGCCACGCTGTGGGAATACAAGGACCGTCTGTCCTTAGGGAGTTTTGTCTGTAGCACCAGCAGCAGACAGGGGAGTAGCAGTACACTGTGTGAACTTGGATTTTCACCTCTGTGGCATGCTGTGATTATTTCCTTTCTTCTAAATTGGAAATTCTTTGTATAAGGGACCGTAGTGAGCAACTACATGGGCTGTTGATGCCAAATAATAAGAGATTATAAGGGGCAAATATAGGTTGTAGGAAGAAATAGTAAACGAAAAGAAAGTTTATTTGGATTCCCACAGAAACACTCTCTAAAGAATCCCCTCAGTGACTGTAAATGCTAGAAAATAACAACAGAAAAGGATTTGGATACAAAAATTCTACATTACTTGGGGGTTTTCTCCTTTTCTTTTTGTTTATGGGGAAATCATTTTTCACAGAAATGCAGCTTTAAGGAAGCTGGCAAGAAAAAAGCAGGGGAGAATGTTCCCCTCCTCTCTCCTTGCTCCTTCTGGAAGCCGAGGCAAGGATGTCCCCATACCATGTACTTGTTGGCACAGGATCCAGGCTCACAAGCTGCATTCCTGAGAATCTCCCCTGATATATCCGCTAACACAGGATGAAATGTAGCAAATGGTATTTCAGCACACGGAGAGCTGATGTATTGATTTATGTGTCTACTCCTTGGGATACCTTGCCAGTGATATTAAAAGCAAGATTTTGGAAAACTTTCAGGATTAAAAATTAACTGGAGGTTGTCCAAAATCTTTTTATTAGACAATGTCTCTCCCAAGGCTGCTAAGCTAATACCAAATTGTCAGATTGCCCAAAATTCCTAATATCTTGGAGTACAGATTTCATAGATCTATTCAGAGTTTTGTACTTTAAAATGCAGCCGTATGTTACAAAGCTCACTCAAAGGTTTAGAGAATGTTGATCAAAAAGATTTTGGCAAGGAGGATGCAATGAATAGGACCGCTTTTACTGAAATATAAAGACATATTTTGGATTAATTAGCTTGAGATAACCCCAGAGTCCTGAAAAGAAAGCCCTGCCTGGTCAGGCTGTCCTTCTTTGCACATTCATTGCCCTGGTACTTTGCTGCAGGTGTCTAAACATCACCTGCTTCATTTTTTGTAATCATATGGTAGCACAATCAGGATTCACAATTGCTGAACCAGCTAACCAAGCAATAAGTGAAACTGTATCCATTAATAGTAAATACACGCGCAGCCACGGAATGGTGATCCATTTTATAGGCAGACTGGCGGAAATATTTACAATTATACTGCCAGGGTAGAGATTACTTTCCTAACAGCTTGTTATGTGATCATGCTGCGATGAGCTAGACTGCTCTGTTGTGCTTACACGTAGCTGAGGGTGACCCAGCATGCTAAGGATGAGCAAGTCCTCCTGCCTCACTGAAAGCACTGCAGAAGAGAGCTGAGAAATCACACCAGTGCTTCAGATGTGTAACTAACTGCGTGGAAAAAGGAGAATTTCATATTTTGCTGTAAAATGGGAATATCCACACAAAAAAGAAAGCCATTAGAACTGGGAACGTCCCTTAGGGCGCAGTGGTGGATTGGCTGTGTGGAGCGGGAAGTGAAGGTTGGCCCCATGGGCTGGTGCAGAGACAGCTCTCACTCTGCAGCGTCATTTCTCGCCCTGCTGTTCTCCACCCCACAGGTCACCTGGGAGCCTAACCGCGATGTTCCTGGCTTGGGAGATCTTGTGTGTACATAGCGTGCTGTTTGCAGCTCCTAGACAAGTTTTTTTGACCCTTGTTCTGTGCATGCTTAATTTAAATGAGCCTATTTCTGTTCTCAGAGTTAAAGCATGTGGTTAAGTATTTGCTGGATTGGGACCAACCCCTACTGGGTTCAGAAAGAGCTATACATGCCTTGAGGCAGAATTTGTCCCCAGGTGGTTTCCTTATATATTTTATTAACTGCAAAGAAGAATATTATGATATCTAGGAAGACAGAAAAACCTGGTCTTCTGAATGCATGCTTTGCAGTTTGAGAGAGGGACTGGTGGGTGAAGGGACATTTTATTACTGTGCAGGGAAAGAACAGGGCTTCTGATTGATATGTAACTCTGTAATTAAAAACAACTACTCACTTGGGGATTGTGTTCTCTCCCTCCTTGCTCCTCTGCAGGCTGCATGTGAAATGGATGCAGCTGCAGTGTCACCATTGCTTGGGTATTACCCAACCTCAAGCCAAACACAGATAGATTCTTATTTCTGTTGTCACTTCTTTCTGCAGCATTTCCATTTTTCAAATTCCATACTTTTCCAGAAAGAGACACTTAGTCTTTTTGTACCCATTTGCTTTGCTGCATTCTGCTCTTTCTCCAATATTTAAAAAAACAAGAGCTCCAAAGCTAATGAACCCTACTTTTTCCTCATTCTCTACTTGGTGCCATCTGTGCTTCCCAAAAAACATCCCACTGAGCCTAGATGCTGTGAATGCAATTTCTGTTGTATGACTCCGCTGACTTCTATTTGAGGAGGAGTACACCTTGCTCACTCACCTAGTCTGTGCCACAACAAGCCAGAGACGACTTTGCTGTCGTCTCTGGCTTGGGGATTATGGAGTAGTCCAGACAGCGTGGCACCATGTAGTCAGCATGTGAGATACTGACCTCCTCATGGAGTAGCATGAAGCAAGAGCTGGTTGTGAAAGGCTTGATTTTTTTTCTCTAACATCTCACGGAGGTCTTTGCTTCAGTTATTGGAGTGTTGGCCAGTGAAGTGTAGTCTCTTGTGCAGTGTCTGCTATAATATATAGTTGGTGAACCGAATGATGCAGAATGGATGGGTAGAGTGGAAGTTCAACACAATTATTTAGTATTTTTCCAGTTTTATAGAATGCCTAGATTTGGGAAATGCATCCATGTGGCTGAGCTGAATACTAGGAAAAAGGCTTGTGTTTGACTCTCTGATGGCATTTCAATCATCCAAGCTCTTTCAGGAATAGGATTTTGTCACTTATATATCACTGTTGAACACAGATTTGGAGCACAGATTTCTGTTCCATTTTCCAGCTGTTTGTGATAGTCAGATCCGTTGCCTGTCTACCTTCTTGGCCTTTTGCTATCCTGATGGGGAAATTATTTCACTGATTCCACTGCATCTCTTCAACTGAGTCACCTGGAAACATCTTCCATTCCCCAGCCAGCCAGTTAGAGACCAACATTATGTGCCCTTGGCTCAGGCTGAGCTGTCCCTCGTGCCAAGGCCATGCTCAGCACATCCTTTGGGAGGGTGTGACAGGGGAGAAGCCTCCAAACAGCCTCTTGTCTCTCCCATCCAGGTACGGTGCAGACGTGGACGTGAATCACCACTTGGCTTCTCGGCTCCCCAGCCCTTCCTTGCGGCCCCTCACCACGCTCGTGGTCTGCCCACTGTACATCAGTGCTGCCTACCACAACCTCCAGTGCTTTAGGTTGCTGCTCCAGGCAGGAGCCAACCCAGATTTTAACTGCTGTGGGCCCATCAATATCCAAGGCTTTTCTCGGGGCTCACCGGTGTGCGTGATGGACGCTGTCCTGCGGCATGGCTGTGAAGCAGCATTTATCCACCTTTTGATTGACTTTGGAGCAAATTTGAATCTGGTGAAGGTGGAGGCCTTGGGAGGTGAATCCACAGGAAGGGTCAAAGTCAACCCAGAGGCTCTGCAGGTGTTTAAAGAAGCCAGAGGTAAGTAGCTTTGACTTACTACAGTGGCTCTGGTTTTACCTTGGGCTGCATTCAAGAGGATTCTTTATTTGGTAGCTAGGGGTGGCTAGCTTGGTGGAACATACTGGGTCTATGGATTTATGTGTATCTGTGTGTTTTGTGCTTGGTAGCTATTTCTTCCTAAATATCACCACAGATGTCTTCTCCACTGTTGGCTTCATTTGTATCTTGTGCAAATGGCTTCCCCCAAATGAAGAGGCGGCAGCAGCAGCTAGGAAGGGTGGATTTTGTTCAAGTCTGTTCAGGCCCCTTTAGCCAGGTGTAAAAAGATTCTGCAAACAGGATAGACCCAACATAAAAGTACAAAGAATTGTAACACACACAAAAGATAGTGAGGACTTAACAAGCTATTTGGTGAGGCATTTCTGAACTCAACAAGCTCACCAGCCCTGATAAGACCTCCAGAGAGCCTTTGCTGGCCAGGCAGGTGTTGGTCAGGAGAGGACCATGGGGTTGACCTCTGTGGCTCCCTGGTACTTCCTTGCAAAGGAAGGATACAGTGGAGCTCCATGCCTCTAGCACTTATGTCTCTGTTCTCTTGCTCATTCAGCATTTGTGGTGCATCCTGCCCACAGATCTGGTTCGGTGAAGCCACAGAAATGTGCCCTCACTGCTCTTGAGTGCCCCTGTGCTCAACGGCTCCCAGGGATTCCCTGGGACTGGAGTGGTCAAGTGGTATCTGAGCAGGCTGCTGCAGTGACAGTCAGTGGTAGTGGTAGGACATAGGGTTTGGGAGCTCAGCTGGGGATGTAAAATGGTGGTGAAAAAAGCTCACTTTTTGAATTCTGCATCCTCTGGGAAGTAAATGAGTTATAGAAGATGAGAGCCAAAGCCTCAAGCTCAAATACGCCTGTGTTCACCTGCTATTTCTTTCACTTTTTAGCAAAAACATCAGCTCGGTGTGCACCCCTGTTTCAGCAAAGGTAGCACCTCATAAAACCACCAGGCTCTGGCAATGATGGCGAGGGCTTTGCATCAGGATCAAAAGATGAGTTTCCCTCTGAAACTCCAGACCAGAGAGATTTAAAAGGGATCAGAACTTGGGATGCAATGCCTATCCCTCACCCCAAAGTGTATCAGCTGTGCACATACCTGTCTCAAACCCTCCTGGGCTTTTGCATAACAGAGATGGGAATAAACCAGGGCAGGTGGTTTTCATTAAACCTGAGTTTAGGAAGCCAGTGGGATAGCCCTGCTTGCTTTCCTTAGGTACAGCAGTCAGGATAATGGGGTAATGTATTGGAGGTCCAATTCCTGAGTCAAAAAGAATACCACCATACTGTTCTCCTTGTGTTGGCAGAGCTCTCCATGAATTCAACAGAAGCCCTTGTAGGAAAGTTGGGATAAGCCTTGAGCTGGCTGCCAATGCTGGGACTTCTCCCCACAGCTACTGCTTCCCAGAGGATGGCTTAGTACAAAAGGAAAGTCTACACCACTTCAAAATTATCTGATTAGTATAAAGCCTCTCTCAGACTTCACTAGTGTGGATTTGGCAGGGATGTCTCGGACCCACTCTGACAGGACTCAGGTCCATAGTAACAAGCTCTTGCAGTATCCACCTTGACCTTCCACGTTGCCCGTGTGGCATTTGCGATTGCTCCAACATTTTTTTTTTTTTTTTTTTGCCAGAAAGTGTGGCCTCCTCGCAGGGAGGATTTGCACAAGGTCAGCACTGCCTTTCTGTTGCAGTGCAGAGCATCGCCTCAGCTTTTGGAGGAGGTAACGGGCTCCTCTGCTGTCAGCAGAGGCTTTGCACTGTCCGGAGCAAAGCACAATTTACATGCTGTTATGCCTCTCTCCTTCTCCCTCCATCCCTCAGTATTTCCTCTCCGCTTTCTTCATTGCAGGCCACACCCGGAGCCTGTTGTGTCTCTGCCGCATAGCTGTACGAAGAATACTTGGCAAATGTCGTCTGGATCTGATCCACATCCTTCCAGTCCCAGACCCCATTAAACAATTTCTACTTCATGAGCACAGTTAAAGGGCAATCGACTGCTTTCCAGGACAGTTTCATTTGGTAAATGGCTGAAAAAACAGGTGCCAATCCTGACCCCACGGTCAAATATTGTACTTGCTCATGGAGTGCACATAATTCCTGCCCCTGTGGTTTCACCCTTTGAATTTAGGGTGCAGTGATTGTGTGTGTCTATACTTAAGCTACCAGTTATCTAACTGGTAAATGTTTTTTTGCAATTGGTTGGGCAATGAGGCTAAGACCTGTATGTGGCTGTTACATGAGCAAATACAAAATATCCTATAGCTATTAACATATATCTGTTTGTTATTACTCTACCTCTGTTGTTGCTCCATGTTAAACAAATCCTGGGCCTCAGTGGTACTTCTGTGTGGGAAATGCATCCATACTTAAGCTGTGGGCTTTCATTTTCCTCTAGTGTGCTAGGAAGTCTCTCTTCTTCTTGGTAAGAGGTTTGCAATGACACTGTGCTCTTTTTGGCATCAATATCTGGCCTTTCCCTTCCCCATGGATTCTGTGATTGCTGCTGTGAAAGTGGGTGTATTTTCTTCTATCCTCTTCTGGTGTGAAATGCATCAAGTTTCCTGTCCAGTGCTGTGTGTTACTTGGAGAACTGTTTCTGTGTCTCTATGTGCTCCAAGATAGCTGCTGTCCTGGCTTTGTCCATGCAGGGAACCCATCGTGCAGATGGGAGAGTAGCAGAACACGTAATCCTATCCCGTCTGAGTCACTGTCTACAGAGCACCAGATGTGCCATGGCATCTTGGCTTTCCCTCCAGCACTATGATGGATGAGGCAAGGGGTGGCCAGTTCTCCCCATGACTTCCTCAGAGCGACCGAGTCTCACAACCACTGCCTTAGCACAAATGAAAAAACACATGGAGAGAAGAAGAAAAGGTAGTTTCACCTGGGAAAACTGATAGTTACGTGGCCTCTACAGCCTGTTGTAGTGATGTGATGGTCCCTGTGGGTCACCCATTGCTACTGTGTGAGTATTGGATGATAGGATAAGGACTGTGGTACTCAAATGAGGCCATGAAGTGAATCAGGAAGATTTCTGGTATATCTTTGAGGAAAATGATAGCCAAACTCATCTCCTGTTCACGCTGCAGGAACAACAGTAGAAGGGTTACTAGACTGAACTTTTGTGTTGCCTTGCTGGATGTTACTTGATCCAATATCTATAAAAAGAAACTGTGTGATTATGAAGGAAAAAACCATCAGAAACTCTCTCTACACAGCCTGCCTTGCTGCAACTGCAAACAAAGATGCAGAGATTTCAGAGATGCTTTCAGAGAAAGAGGAAGGACAGGAAGAATGGTGTCTCTGTTTTTATTTATTTATTTATTTATTATTATTATTATTTTGATTCTGTGGCAAGGCTGGAATGCATGGTGCTGGAATGGCAGCCAATGTCCAGCTAGCCTCCCATGTATTTGGCCTCTGCACAATCATTTTAAGTTAAAGTGATAAAATTTGCACTGTTGAAAGCTGTACTTTTGAAACAAGCTAAACTGTGGTCGTTACTGTCAGTGCCCAGATACCAATGCAAAAGATGCTTTCAAAATCCTCCACAGATGAGATATAATGGCAAGGATACATAGTTATGGGCACACTTACAGGGTGGCAAGGCAGCAATATTGCACTGTTTTCCTTTTCAGGCTTGCAGATGGTTTAGGTTTTCACCATGCTGGAGGCCAAGGCAGCCCCTGAGCTTGTTGCCTGAGACTCGTGTGCTTGCTTTATAGAAGTGTTAACATGCCAAAAAGATGCAAACAGGTTGTAAAGCCTCTTGTCACCTTGCTGGCAGTACCATAATGTTTTGCAGGAGCACAGGCCGAACATGCTTTCTAGCTCCAGGATATAGAGGCAGAAAATGAGGGAGATGATTGTCTTGAGAAGATGCCATGCCAACAGCTTATTTGAGTCAACCTTTTTCCCTCTGTTTTTCCCTCGATCAGATAATCTTGCAGACTAATGAAGCGTTAGTGCCTTTTAGGAGGAAGCGGTAGCATGGACATGGAGGCCATGTTCTTCCCTGGGGAGAGCTGGCTCTGTGGTGCAATGCCCCTAGAATGAGGTGCAGTGAAAAGCCAGGGAAAGTGGATTTCCCTCTTATCCATGCACAGACTCAATAACTGGTACAGATACAATTTCTGTGTGGGGCTCACTGGTAGGTCTCATCCAAGTGAAGTGGTTAAACACTGTTAATACACAGATCAACAAATCAGGAATCTTCATTGCAGAAAGATAAATATTAAATCTTGAAATAAATTCATGGTATTCATAGACCTTGATGTCCTGTCCTGTAGGTACCAGTACTTCATCTTCTGACTGCTTTATCACTTGGAGGAAGAATAGTCTTCCAGTATGATATCTGAGCAATAATATATGCATATTATATAGCTTTGTCCTATATAAGCAGCATTTATTCTTGCCTTAACTCAGATTTCACCAATCCCTCCTAGGTAGCAAATGTATTTTTGCTGTCCATGAGGTATGCTCAAATAACACGATGGATATTGTGAAGTCATGGCTAGAAAACTAAACCATTCTACAGCATACATCACATATAAGGAAGAATCCCTATTATATGTGTGAATAGTATAGAAAGTGTATGTTGAATGACCTTGCTATAAAAGTGGATGGAATAGGATGATGGTTGACAAGATTTGTAAAGTGCCTAGAGAACCAAGACAGATTTGACCTAAGCAAAGCAGGTCCAAAAGCAGGCTTTTCACCATGTACTGTCTTGTTTTTGTTGTTGTAGGGGATTTCCAGAGCACAAAAAGCTGATCGCTGGTTATACCCTACTATCATTTCCTGCCACTTGAGTGAGTTTTGCAAAAGGCCAGAGAATGATATTTTTGGGGCTGAAGTGTTTTTTTTTTTTTTCCTTTTCACACTCAAATTCAAGTAAATTCAAGTAAAGTACTTTTTGCACTCAAAAGCAGCCTTTGAGTTGTAGCAGCTCTTTAGACCTTCCTTTTCAATGAAGGAACCAGTCTAAGAACCCACCCAGGACACAGTGGAGCTGACTTGCAGGAGATACCTATTTCAAGAGCTGCTGTTCAGTGGTTTGTTGGCTTTGCTTGGAGTGGAGTGAATTTGCACAGCAGCAGGATTAAACCTGAGCGCAGACTGGAGGCATCTGTGCTAGCCCTGGGTCTGTTTGTAGCTGAATAAAGATGTTCTAGTGCAAGAGCCCGCCTGTCCATCTAATCATTTACCTCAGCACGGAAAGGGGAAATACTGCTCCGTAGAGCAGCAGAGAGCGGGCTGGGGACTTCTGGATACGCAAAAGCCTGAATCCTGCCTCAGGGCTTTGGCTTGGAGGCTGTAGCTGACTTCTCAGCCTGTTTTCTAGCCACTGGAGGGGGCCGGAGAACCGCGCTGCCTGCGAGTGCCGTCCGGGCAAGCAGGCAGAGGCTGGGCCCTGGCTTCCTGCACCACGGCCAACTTCTGCCCCACCAGACCTGTACAGCTCCAGGAGGGACATGGCAACTAAACAGAAACCGTGGAGCAGGTACTGTACTGAGGAGGACACGGAGGCTCCCCCCCCAAAGCCTCTGCCCCACAAACGTTTCCGCTGTCCTTTCATGGGTTCCTGAGCCCTTCCAGTAATGCTGGCCTTTGCTGGGGGTGCTGTGGCATCCTATGGCAGCAAATGGTGGCTGCTGTCACCTGCTGCTGGTTGAAGCTGTCTGGTGGTCCTGGCTTTCCAGCTGGTTCCTCAAAGCAACCTGAAGAAGGATCTTTAGACTTCTATTTTCAGACCCCCTTTCTTTATACAAGACTTGTTTTCTTTGATACAGTGAAGGTCCCCTCTCGCCATGGATCACTATCTGGATCCTGGTCTGCCCAACATATTTACCCATAATCTGAATGTGGCTCTTCATCCATTGTGCAATCCTCTGGCAGAGGGTGACTAATGTACCCAACAATGCCACGTCCAGAGAAGTTGCCTGCAAGGGAAGCCTTGCCAACAAGCGGCAGCTCTGAAAATCACTTATTAATCCATTCCCGTGGCAGTTCCTAGAGCTAGAAATGCATTTCCGCAGCTTAACATGGTGTGAAAACAGCTCTGAAGATGGTTAATAGGATTCCTCAGTCAATATTTCGAGTCATAACTTACCCTTTTCCAGCATCTTTGCAACTCCCCCTCCCAAAACGTATCTCTGATAGCTGTTTTTGTGCTTCCTAGAAATTAGCAGCTGTAGTGCAGACACTTGTCTATCATATCCAGACAATTTGCTATGGGGATTACCTTCCTTACCACACATGGTAGGAGAAGACCATTTGAGGGACCAAAGAATTTAGTCCTGGTACCCTCTCCAGTCAGGGGCACCAGTCCCTGCATTAGGATCCCTGCTGTTTTAGCTTGGTTAATCAGACTGACCTATCTAATTCCAGAATTTCCTCTAAAGGCAAAAAAAGATCATTCCTCCTGCACTGGAAGAGAAATGACCATACAGTTTGAATTATAGTGATTAAAATCAAAGATGAAGAAGCCTTAGTTTGAAATGCTAACACATACCAACCTCAGTGTTCTTCTAGCACAGAAATGGCTCACTCCTGCCTCTTGGTGCAAAAAATACCACAGACACTAATGCAGTAGCCACTGCTGAAGGGAGAAAGAAGAGGGATGGAGCAATGCTCAGAGCCTATTCCTGCTGGGACTCATTCCCGCTGGTAAGTTGGGAGCCTGGTGTCCATAACTCTGGTTGGGGGGATGGGTCTCCATTCCACAACTTATAAAGAACAAGAGATTTCCTGTCAACTGGGAGAGATCTCCTGTATATTTAACCCATAAAGGCTGGGACAATAAACATTGAATTGTTTTAATAGCTGCTGGACTCTAGCCATTATTTTGCATGTTATTAGCCTATTCCCTCTTGGTCAAGTCCTTTCTGGAGCCAACGGGCTGAGATTTCTGGCCACCTGTCATTGAACTTCTTGTATGACTGGGAAGAAGACCTCATTTGTGAGTCTGCCCTTGGTTTATATAATGGCATTACAGCATTTTCCGTATTACACACGCTTACCGATCTTATCTTAAGATCTAACTTCCCTTTTCTGCAGCAGTAAGGAAGACAAGAGATTGTGCTAGCCCTCTCATTTGAAAATCCTGCATGGTGAGAGCTACTTCTCACCTCCAATGGGGCAGCCTGGTTTGGGAATGTGGCTCTTTTTGCTTATACCATTCTGATGCTCCTGGCCCTGTGCAGAGGAAAAGGCAGTTCCAGCACCTTGAGACCATCACTGCATTGCAGGGCTCTTTAATCCATCCCAAGGTATGCTTATTTCCCACTTCTTCCAGCACTTTCCCCTACAACACACATGTGCATGCCTGATTTATACCATTCTGCTCTGCACTTTTTTTGCATTTCTTTTTTTGTTTATGCTTTGGAGACAAATGAAATCTGCTTTTGTTTACTGGAAAGTATGCTTTATTTTCCCATCATTGAGCATCTGGTGTTTGTAAAATTCACAACAAACCTTTTCCAATAGAAAATCAGGCCAACTGAGTTTGCAATGCCAGGAGTTCACGTGTGCCATCATCTTTGTGCTAAAAAAGTATTGCTGCGTCCAAACCCTAGAATGCAGCAGCCAAACAGGTTTCACGTTGACAAAAAGCTACAGTAAAATGCTGAAAAATCATGCTGTCCTCCAAGGGGTGTTTAGTGAAGGCTGCAAGTTACTGCAATGGCCAAATAAGCTTGTGCTTAAAAGCAACCTGCCCAAAGGATACAGTGACAGGCAGCGAGTCCCCTGTGATCGTAGAAGAACCTGCAAACATTTGTGCTCCCAAAATTAAATCTAACAAACAGCCTTATGCCCCATGTGGACGCAAGTCATTGTGGTGAGGTGACAAACCACTATCATTTTGAGGGCCACCATACTAAGATAGCTGGAGGTTGTGTCTCCAAGGTAGGCATGTTTCGGGACAAGTTTTTTTAAGTGTGTGGGGTGAGGACCACAGAAACATTCAAGAAATAACCATTACTGCAAGACTGGATGAAATTCTGCCACTTGGAGGTCAGAGGGAAAATCAAGGCCGTGATGGATAAGATACTCTTGGACATCCTTTGCCATTAATTAATGGCTTCAGCCATGCACCAAAAGGTGTCAGGATGATACCTTTTGGACATGACACCTTTTGTCCCTCATTTTTACACAGTCGGCTCCTCATAGCATAGACTTTCTACAAGCCTCCTAAACATAAGAGGATGAGGTGGGCCTGTTCAGTCTGGAGAAGAGAAGGCTGAGAGGAGATTTGATCAACATGTTCAAGCACGTGAGGGGTGATTGTAGGGAGGATGGGGCCAGGCTCTTCTCCGTGGTGGCCGGTGACAGGATAAGGAGTAACGAGTGTAAGTTGAAACACAGGAAGTTCCACCTCCATGTGAGGAAGAACTTCTTTCCTGTGAGGGTGACAGAGCCCAGAGAGGCTGTGGAGTCTCCTTCTCTGGAGATCTTCAAACCCGCCTGGATGCCACCCTGTGCCACGTGCTCTGGGTGTCCCTGTTGGAGCAGGGCGTTTGGACTAGATGATCTCTAGAGGCCCCTTCCACCCTCAACCGTTCTGTGATTCTGTGACACTTGTAGGCACGGCATTTTATCTGGTGGCATCTTTGCACAATCATCTGAAAGTTGCTGAGGGAATCTGGAAGCTGGTTTCCAGCCATGACTCACTTGGCCAAATCTGCACTTGCCTTCAATTTTAATAATTTGGCCACATCCATTTATTTAATGTTTTGCAAAGCAAGGTCTGCATTTACTCAGAGAAAATGAGAGCTGAAGGATGGTAAAATGCCTTTGTAAATTGGAAGTTAAATTAAGAAATTACTTTAAAAGCACAAAGTACTGTTAGCTCCATTTACCAGTGTCATTTATGACATTGTGAGATGTGGTACCATTTGGAGGCACGGAAGTTTAAGGAGGCACAGGGAGATGGATTGCTTCTGACATTTCTGAGACTGTTTTTATTTGCAACTGGAATGTATGAATAGATTCATAGTTTATTCATTTCCCAAAAAACAAGTTTTTACTAATAAGTTTTAATTTGAGAAAAAATCAGAATTTCAACTTTTTTTTCAGTATGAAAGCAGTTTCTGATTTTTTTCTGTTACATTTGATCATATCAATATTATTCCAATTTATTGTATCTTGTGAATTTTTTGTTACGTGGTCCAAAATTAATTATTATTTTATTTTATTTTATTTTATTTTAAACTTTATTTTAAAATTATTAATGGTAGTTGCAATTTGATCTTGATTGGGACATACTATTTTTCTATTGAATCTTTTGTTTGTGTTCCAATGAAATTGTAATGATTTGACAAGTAGTACATTATTCCACCCATATGATGAAACACAATAGAAAAGAGAGAACAAAACAAAACAAATTCAACCCCAGCAATTCTGCATAATAGCTACTGCCTTCTTTACTTTTTCAGTGAAATAAGTACAATACAGGCCCAAATAAATATGTTCAAGTTGTTACTTTTTTCTTGAATGAGAGCTGGCTTGCTCTGTTCATCAGTGTCCTAGTGAGAAGGATCAGGTTCAAGATTCATGCAGAGCAGACTACGGTGCTCTCTGATTTTGTGCAATTCTGAAGTCTTCCTCACATCCCAGTCTAGCACTAGGACACTCTGTTCCAGAGACTTCTCCCCCTTTCTGACCTGCAAAGGAATTTTGCTTTATAATTAATATGCTGCAAGGCTTTCCGTTGTGTAAAGGTGTTCAAGTCATTGCCTTCATCAAAGCAACCAAATAAGGCTTCTTATAAGTGCTACCTAGCAAGACAGAAGTTTTCAATTATCCCAGCTCCATGCCTAATACAAGTTCCTATAATCACCAGCCTCCATTTCTGCAACCTCCTTAAAGCAGAAACATCAAAGCAGAAGTTCTCCTTTCCCTTAGCCAGCTACTGCCACCAGTCTGAAGTGAGGCCACCTGCATGTTCATGCATGTCAACTGCTCTTTCCCCACGTGTTCTAGCAATGCTTTTGTGGTATAATACTGCAATACTGCAGCGCACTGTCCAAATCATGCAACATGCGGACCAGAACTGTAGCCTAAAAAAACCCCCAAACTTATGAAACCTATGAATTGAGAATTATTTTAACTTGGTAGCCTGAAGCACAGTCCGGTACATCTTGCTGGGTATTGTTTTTTTTTTTCTGGGAGTTCAGGGAGCTTTGGGTTTAATAAACCTTCTGTTTCATGATGACCCTAAATATTTCATGCATTGTAGACTGGGACTGTTTCAAAGATGTCAGCAACACCAGCTGTGCCAATGCAAACAATTCCAGGAAGTTTTACTCTTCCCATTGCTGGCGCATGAATCCCATTTCTCTTTGTGTGCATGTACAGGAAAGACCCAAAGAAATGAAGTGCGACAGGTGCATTTCAGTTCTACAGTGTTACACTTTTGTAACGTTGATGATCCAAAGACAAATATAGCCTAGTTTTAGAGAATATTTGTGTATCATGAGGTCTGTAATGCTGAAAGGAGGTCTGTGCCAGTCTGAAATCCTGGAAGATTTGTGTTTGATCCCTAAAAGAGAGTATTTAACACGTCACGGAAACACTGCGAGGACGCATCATTCCACCCCGAACCAGTGCAAAACTAGCTGCACAGCCTTGGCAAGAAGTTCTTGCATGTGAGACTCCATAGACCCTCTTCTGGGTCCAACAGGAATATGTGGACAACACCACCCAGCCATTTGGAAAAAATGACTTAAGTGGCGATGCATTTCCAAGGTCTGTGAAAATGGCAAGCTTGCTGGCAAACGGAACATCAAGGGGTGTCCGCTGTGAATCTGGCTCTTCTGATGTTCCTTTTCTTTGGTATGAAGGATGATTCACGCGGCTTTGAAGTACCCAGTCTTGTTAGCATGGGTCAGATGTTTAAACATAACTAAGCATATTATATGGGGTAATTGAATCAAGGCATCTGGCATTCATATCACCCTGCAGATAAGTTTCCATGGAAAAGTTTATTTGCCACAAATGTCATTAGAAGATTAGGTTACAAATCAAGTGGATCTTGTGCTCTGCCAGAGACCACCTCTCTTCCAAATGAGATTTAGACTACTAAATGGATCTGGTTAAATAGCCCTGGCTTCCTGGGTCCCTCTTACTCCACCAAACAGTTGGCATTTCAAATCCAAGCTGTCCCACTCTTCCCTACAACTTCTTCCTAGACCATGCCCTAGACCAAGGGGACATTTGTGATGTTCTGTCTAGACAGCTCTAGCTGTGTATTGGTACATGAGCATTTTGTCTTCAGCTATATATTAAAGGTCCATTTGCCTTCTCTAAAGGCAGGAAAAGGAAGAGAATGATGAACTCTGATTTAACATGGCTCAGGCAAGCCCGGTGCTCAGCTACATGATGGTCCTGCTGGTAGGTACTAGCCTGGAAACCTCCAGATGCAGGACAGACTCCTCATTTTCTCCGTAACTCAAGCTTTTCCTGCAACTTCCCTTTGTCCAAGTGCTCTCAGGTCCAAACTGGGATGATGGGGGCAAGTGCGGTGTCCGTGCCTTGTGATTCATCGCTAGCAGGAATGTGAATGACAGCACATGATGTTGGGGTGAAGGAAGTCTGGGACTAGCGATTCATTTCCCTGCAATCACCAGGCATTGACGTTGTTTTATCCCCATCGGGGCTAAGGAGAAAGGATTTGTTATGAAACCACCCCAGCCGTCGCAGTCGCCATGTGTTTCAGCGGTTACTCACGCTCTCTTAAAGCCAAGGTAGCCGCCGACAGCACGGATCAGAGCTTTGTGCAAGCCGGCATGGTCCGTCACAGAAGCAAAGCCAGTCAGTACCAGCGGATTTCAATTAGTTTAGGAATTTAAAAGCCCACCGGAAAACTGGGCTCAGACAAATACCATTTTATTTCGATTTCTGGGACAGTACTTTGTCTTTTGCTTCTATTTTTGAACCCCGCGTCCGCTTCCTCTTCACCTTCAAATTCGGCATGGTGCTGTGCATCGTGGGCCTCACAGGTCCACAGTGATCGGGATGGCTTTTCCTACAGTGAGAGCACAGTGAGCCCCCAAGCAAGGCAGAAAGCCCCACTGTGCTTCATAACGCCACAGATCAGCTTGCCCAGGCAACTTGCAGGTTAGGGTTTGGACAAGATGAGGCAGGTCATTAAACCAAGAGGTCAGTAGTCAGAGGACAAAGCCAGGGTCCCCGGGTCTCTGGGCTGGCGTGAGGCACACAGCATTGGCTATTTGGATGTCTTGGCTCGTGGGCCTTTAGTCAGCCTGAAGTTCGGCAGGATCTGGCCTGCTCCCAGCACTGCCAGGATCCAGGAGCTAATTGCTATTCCATGAGAAGGTCGGAGCTTGTGTTCCGCCAGTTCCCTGGGGTACGTACGAAGAAAGAAACTCTCCGAGAAATAAACACAGACACAAACAAACACCAGACTTGGCATGTGGCTTCGCAGGCAATAGGAATATCTTTCAGATTCCCGCCGAGGTGATTGGACTTCAAGGAAACATTAGCACTGCCCTTGGGCTCGCTGCATGGTCCCACTTGCAGAAACCTCTGTGGCTTCTTCGTCAGCTCCTGTACGGCTGCCAGTTAATCCCACCCTGCTGCTCCTCTGCCTGTGTTCCCACAAAGCTCTGCCTGGCATGGACTGGGGACGTTGCCTTTCCTTCTGCACCACCCTGATTCCCAAATGCTTCCACTATGCCCAGGTTTACTGCGTGGTCAGCAGTACATGTCATAATGCTACTCTTTCTTCTTATTCAACGTGGAAGTGACCTTTGTAGGCCCAGAAAGTGTTCACCGAGAACAGAATTTGAAGAAAACTCTACTGCCTTGCTCCAAACAAACGCTACCTAAGCAATTCCGGAAGATGTGCACTGAACCTGCTCTGCAGTAAGTCCCCCCTCTCCTCTATATTTTGTTCTTGCACTTGGTATTTTTCAGCAGAAAGTTTCCCCAGGTGTTTCTTGCACCAACAGCAGCTTTTCATTTCCACAGTGGATGGAAAGAGTTACTCTCTTCTGCTTTGCATTTTATTCCCCATAGCAAGGATGAGAGTCAGCCCCAGCTTGCAGATAGTGTTGTATACAAAGATCAGCATCAGCCTGTCTCCTGCTCTCACAAGAACTTGTTTCAGAAACTAATTTCAAGTATAAATGGAGGGAGTTAGTGCGAAAAATTGAGGTGAGAATAAAAAGGATTTATCTGTACAGAATGTAGTAAATACTTCAGGAAACAAATAGGCATTTTGCAGCTTAGATTGGAGATACTTTAAAAAATTTGTGCTATTTACCAAAAGCCAAAGGCAGCTTATTTCTCATTGATCTTTGGGCAAGAGCAGTGTTCCTCAGGATTCTCTCTGGTCTTGTATCCTAGTGCAACTACGCATCATGCCAAGCAAGGAAAGTTACACCCTATGTTTTTTGAATTATTAATGGGAAATCCATACTGTTTGGAATAAACACCACTGGCTGTTAGACAGTCTATTCGGTTACTATTTAGTTACAACTGCACGAGAAACAAGTCTAGTGGAAAAATAGAAGCAGCAGTAACAGTCAATCATCACTTTTTTTGTTTCTTTTGCCTGGAAAACTTGCGTTTTTATGCTGTAAGAACGACAAATTAGAATACCAGGCAACAGATAAAACCTGAAGCTTAAGCTCCACGTCAATACCTGTTGGCAGCCAGAGGGAGGTAGTTGTTGCAATGCTGTTACCCAGACGGGATCTTTCTGAGCATACCAATCAGATCCGCCACGTGGATCTGAACCTTTGGACAGACAGAGCCTCTTTGGGGCAGCAGCCACAGATGGCTTGAGGACTATTCTGAGGGCAAGTATCCCTCCCCAGGTTGCCTTCCCCAGGGTGGGGAGATCCATATGTTGTGGCTCTAGGTTTCTCGGTTGCACTGGATTTGGGACATGCTGGGCAAGGGGCTGTGGCTGACATGGTCAGTGTTTGCCAGCGCTGTGGGGTAGCAGCGGCATCCCCAACCTGTCCTGACCGTTCCTGCCTAGGCAAAGGCTGATGGGAAGACTTGAGCCGTCTTTAGAGAGGAAGCGGCTGAGCCTTTTGCCTTTGAGGAGCACTGGAAATGGAAGTTCATGGTCTGCTCTGCAGGCCTCAGATGGTGAAACTTTTCTATGCTGGGTGGATAGCTGTTTAAATAACTAATCTCTTATATTTAAGGTATGTGGGGTCTAGGGATGAAGGGAGCAGAGGAGGAGCAAACGGAGAAGTACATCCTAGATCTTATTTTAAGATATTTATGAGGTTCTGACATGGTCTTATACCCTAAGGATTCTCACTTCTGGCTTTCTGGGTAATTTTATGAGGAGTTGCCCAGCCAGGTTAGGAACTGTCTTTGCTGCCAGGAAGAGCTTCAGGCTGCAGATGTTCTTCCAGTGACCAAACAGGTGGTAAGAAGTGAGGCATCACCAGTAAGGAGGGCCTGAGACATCTGACCTGCAGCCTTGCAAGGTCTTAATGTGCTTCCAGCCCTGGGCCACTATCTGAGGAACCCGGGCCTCGCCTTGCACATGCACTGTGCATTCCCGCTTAGACAGACATCTTCAGAACTGCTTTAATCTCTTCCTCTTCAGAAAAATTAATGTTCCTAGATCACTTATGAACATCAGGAAAACCTGTCCTCTCCCAGGCCAACAGGACTATGGACTGAACTAACACATTTTATTGTTGAAGATGTTTTATGGAAGCAGCCCTGCTGGCTTCTCCTCAACACTTGGGCTAAAAACACAAGACCTGCGTGTTTGGAAGAAGGGCTGAGTTAGTCTTGGGAATCAGGAAGAGCTCACAGACTATTCCTTTTACACATGCAATTATTCCTGGAAACCAGAAGAGCTGTGCAGGGCAGCATGACACCTTTTCTAAGGTGGGGACTTGGCAGAATGGTCATCCTTGGAAGCAGGAAGAGCACTAGGAGAAGCCAGGGACATCACGTCCTGCCTTGGGTTTGTCAAGGCACAAGCCTGCTGCTCACACTTGGTCTCCTGAGGTCTCCTTCAGATTGAAGGCAGGACTTCAGATGAGATCAGAGCATCTCCCACATCATTCTTAAAAGTGCATATTTAAAAGATGAGAAAGCAGAGTGCTTTTTTCTTTTCTCTTGCCCTCCATGCCAGCAGCAAAGTTGGAATATAGCTTAAAGGGAAATACATTTCACAATCCTTGAGGATATCTTTTCTCTCTTTCTTTTTAATAGATGCATTCCTGGCAGCTACTCGGGATTTGAAAGATTAGTTTATGGATAGAATTCATGTAAGGACCATAGCAATAAGCCTATGGATTTTGCTATTTGGCTTGGAATCTAGTAGAGGTGGGGGTGTTGTATGTCAGTTATAAAAATTTCTTCCTTTTTTTCCATTAACCATCACCATTAGCAATTTTACTCAAACAAACAAACAAACAAATAAGCTCATTTAAGCTTCGGAGTTTTTTCTGGCCCCTCAACCATGAATAATTTCAAGATAATCACCACAGTCTGGTTCCACTCCACAAATGTTTCCAAGTTTTGTTTTCTTTTGAAATACTTCTGGGTTCCAGCAGTCTCCCTCTACCCTCAGCCCCCGCCCGCTTTTATTTTGGGAGGCAATTTCAGCCGGTCACATTTACTTACGCCTGGCACAGCATGACCAGAAAGCATGTGAGCTTCTTTAGTGCATGTCATCTTTGCAACAAACCTTGCTCCTGCCTCTGCTAATAGCCCAAGCACGCAACTTTCCTGAGCATGTGGCCCCCAGCTAGACCCCGCTGCAAAAATGGCAACATCTGCTGGAAGCACAAGTTTTCTCCCAGTTAAAATTTAAAACACGGGCAGAGCTTAAGCAGGCCCCCAAACCAAACCTTTAATTGGGTTAATTGCATGTGGTTGAAACCATGTTGAAGTTAGTTCCACGCCTGGCGTTAGATTTATGTGGTGCAGGCTGGTGCCGAGAGGGCCTTGGATGTGTGTGAAGGTCAGTGTTTTGGGTTCACCCAAGTTCAGGGAAACAGTTGTTTTTGTTTCGGCATACCTGGTTTCCCTCTCTGCCCCTTTCTCTTCCCCAAAGTTTTGCTTTGTGCTTCAGCTTCACCCCAAAGCGAATCCCAAGCAGAACACAGCCAAAGTTTGCTTAGTTTCAAGCTCAAATGGGAAATGACTGAATTTCAGCTGGTTTTCTCCCAACGCAATAAATCACCTGGGCTCACGTGCTGCACGGTGCAGGTTTATGGAAGGCTGGGGAACCTTTAGGTAGAGCAGGCAAGAATATCAAGTTCATAATGTAGCCACAAAAAGGATGAATTTTCACCCAGTTGTACAGAGCTGCCTTTATATGGAGGCAGGAACTTTCCTTTCCCTCACAACCTAAATTTTTGTTGGGCTCCAGGTGTCCAAAATGAAGGTTTCCCTTGTTTAACTGTTGGAAAACTCACCGGTGCCTTAACATATCATCATATTGCTGGATTCAGGAAAGGTGGGGTCCAAAGACAAGCTGTGTTATTTCACTGCTGACATTTTTATTGTGTAATGTTGTGTAATGCTGTGGGAAAAGCTGCTAAGGCAGATTCCTTGGGAAGGTTTTATAAGGGCCTGCGTCAGCTACCTTTTCTAATAGTATCCTTTACTTCCCCCTCCCCTTAAGTACTCTTCTCTCTCCAGGGATGTCTGTTGGGAATAACACTTATCACTTTGCTGGTGTGATTCTCTTCCATTTTCCAAATATCTTATTTTCCTTTTTTTCCCCATTTTTTTAAAAAGTATTCTTAGTTTTTTTTTTAAAAAAAGGTGTTTTCTTTGTAAAAATATATACAGACAGGAAGCTATGTGGATGCATTATATATAATATATGCGTGTGGTTAAAATACTATGGTATTATTAACACTTCTGGCAGTTTTTTCTTTTTATTGCTGGACCTCCTTGGATCCTGGCGTACTGGACAGCAACAAGCCGCTGTCGGAGCCACTGCAGAAGAGTGGCCCAAGGTACATCAGAAGGAAGGGAAGGTGGTGACCCCTGGTCACTGGAGAGACAGAGGTGCTGTGTGACTGTGGAAGCTGCTTACGATGTCAGACCTGCCCTGCTCCCTGCCACACTGGCATGGCACTCACCCTGTGCCCCAGGACTCAAGGTGGGACCTTTGCTTTCTTGCAAGACGAGGTGAGGTCCCCGTTTTTCATCCAGCAGCCCCATACGGCATGTTAGGAGGGACCCTGCCCAGGTGCCCCTGCATGGCTGGGTCCAGAGATGTCTCCAGGAAGATGTTTTGAGCCACAGGTCTTCTGACTAGTCCCCCTCCCTGGGAGCCAGGAGAGGGGCTTGGGGCAGTATGAGAACATATTAATGCTGCTTACTGTGTATTGAGTGGTGTCCCATGAAACAAGGACAATGCCTGGGGGTAAGATGAACTTGTCATGAAGCACAAGGATATCAAATGCCACAATTTCACCTAAGCCCTAATCCTGCTGTTTCCTGGAAAGGCCTTGAGCCAGACAGCTGGCCAAGGGCAGTAGAAGACCAGTGATACCTATGAGTGACCAGACTTAGACAGACAGGAATCAGGCACAGGTCTGATTTATAAAGCAATTCATGGTGATGCAGCACCACATATGCACCTTGGCAGCTAAGTTCCTCCACAGTGTGGCTGGTTGCATATATCCAGTTTGTCACTTTTTTGTTTGTTTGTTTGGATTCTTGATAGGGAATTATAGGTTTGAATTCTGCAAGGCATTTCTTTTGAGGCACCAGCAGTTACAAAGCTGACTATAGGCATCTGACCTGTCTTTATATCTGCAATAGTTTTACGTATCTCCAATCTGCTTATGTTTCAACTTAGAGATGGTTTTGGTTGTCAACACGTACAATTTACTCTCACCCTCTCCAACTGTGGATTTCCTTGCTGAGATCAGTCTTGGTAGAGCTTATCCAGAGATTTGTTTGTAGCTATTTTGAAATGAATATTGCATTTGTCTTTACAGATCCCTTTTTTTCCCTTCCTTCCTTTGTCCAGGTCCTTTCTGCCTCGGTGTCAGTTTTTTGAACAGCTGCAGTTTAGTGTTTACTCAGCTGGATGCTCAGCTTTATTCTCTGTCTCTGCTACCCTACATGTTGTCAATACATGGGCTGACGGCAGTGTCCTCCCTGCTCTGTCTGTATTGATTTCTGACCCAAGTTATCTTCTGGCAGAGCTGCACTGAAGTTAGTGTGCATGCAGCAGTCCACACAAACATTTTCTCATGCAGCATTTTTCCAGTTTCATTTAGTGGAGACTAAACAGTGTTCAATACCAAGGGAGAGAAATCTGGAATATTTGTCAAGTTCAGAGAAAACTATTTCTTCTTCCAGCTTTTATTTCCCTTCTGTTAGGCATGTCCCCTTCTTCTCCTGCTCCACTAGGATTTCAGGATTTCTCTTGATTCCTGGGCCTTGACAGATGAGTCCTTGACTTGTTCAAATCAGGAGAGACCTGTGCAGACTGGGGAAGCTGCACGTATCTCTCGTGCTCTAACAGTGATGCCCAACCACAGTGGACTCACAAATATCAACCCTGAAGAGGAGAAAAAAATGTATCTGAGGTTTTGGGGCTCTCCTGGTGTCCTCCTATCAGAAAAAAAATATGTATAGGACATCTGCTGTTTTGTGGAAGATGTGTATAGGACATCTGCTGTTTTATGGAAAAGCACGAGCCCAAGTGGCTCTGAAGTCTTCCTCAAATCCACACATGCAGCTCCACAGAGTTTCTCCTGTGATGTGGAATAAACAAGATACTAGGACAACTGAAGGGCCAAATGCTGGTATTTCCCATGTTTTTCTTCTGCCCACCAGGAAGTCTGGCAGACGCAGCCAAGACCCAGGACCATACTGGACACCCTGTCCAACTACCTACTTCTGACGGGGCCACTGTAAAGAAAGCATTTATGACACAAGCATGTAAGAGGTTATATTTAAGGTGCCTCACAACCAGTTAGTCGGAACCTCTGAGTCTTCCAGACTTGTAGTTTTGATAGCTCTGTAGTACTGACTAGGGCAGTGTTTTGAGAAGATGTTCTGAAAGAGAGGAAGATTGAATTAAAGGCTGAGTGGTATTGAAGCATTGCAGCCTGTGTGTGGGAACGAGTCTAGTGACTGTAAGGAAAAGTATTATTAATAATTACAAAAAGAAGGTGAAGATCTAAAAGCAGTACAAAAAGGATGCCAAACTTAACAAGTGGAGTAAAGATTTAAGGCAGTGTAATTCTCCAAGGGAAATTAAATAGAGGGAGGGGAGTTTCAGGATGGACCTTGTTTGGGGTCACTGAGCAGGATCACACTGTGACACCAGGAGTGCAGCTATTTCTCAGACTCGTTAGTGCCAGGGAGTAACTCCAGCCTCCAGGCAGATAATGTCTGGAGCCCTCCAGCACTGCCCGCTTGCTGCATCGGTTTCTACTAATAGAATAAGCAATAGTGGATGAATAGGAGACAGTGAGATTTGGACCTGTAAACTTCAAGAGATTGAGATTTTTACAATAGCTGGAGAAAAGAAGGTGCCCAGGACTGATTGACCTGATGAACAGATAGCTCTTGACTGTCTGATGGCCTAAATATTGAATTATATTAGACTGGGCAAGACAGTGAGTAATGTGATCTAACGTTGGGACTAGGGAACTGAACAGGTATGACCAGGAGATCACTGAGGTCTTTTCCAGTGTCAAGTCCTTATCATTATACATGTCTGAGAAAGTTTTTCCCAGGCACCAGATCCATTATGGAAATCTTATCCTTTGGTAATCTTATCCAGAAACACCAAAACCAAGGTTAATCCCTAGCAAGAGGTGATTGCAAACAGCTCCAGAAAGAGGTGGATTCAATTGCTGACTGAAGATGCATATTTCGGGCAGCTCTGGAGGAGTGAGTTTTCTTAATGAGAGAAGCCCTGGATTCTTTCATCTTGCAGGGAGCCTGTCTCTGAAGGATTGGCACACAAGATTTTTTAGTTTTGGCCCAAAATCTGGGTAGAATAGGCATCACTAGACACCAAATCCTCACTAGGCATGAGGTAGAGAGGAGGCTTAAAGCAGTGCCTGAGCTCTGAGGTGCCTGCTCGCTTGGAAAGGACCCAGTTGGGTGCTTCTGAATGTGTCACCCTAAGTTTGTGATAAGGAACCAGTCACAAGAGCCAGATGGATACCGCAGTTCCATACACTAAGCAAGTTATTGCTGTGACAGGAGACATGGCATCAACTGCATTTGACAGCGGCAAAATGCCTGTAACATTCTGCCCACTGTTCATGTCAGCAGCAGCTCACGTGGCAATTTCATTAGTACAAAAAGCCTTCAAGTAACAGAAGGTGGGAGCTTGTCTGCAGAATGGGTAAGGCGAGGGCATCAGGATTCAATCAGGGAGACAGGACTTACCCTGGAAAAGACCCAACAGGATGCTGCACTTGCACTTCATTTGCTTTCTGACCTCTCAGAGGAAAATTTGATTCTGTTGAATTTCCCATCCAGTGAAACTTCTACTTTACCATTGCTCTTTACAGCCCAGCTTTCTTCTATCTGTGCACCATTTTGACTGATTTGTTGGAAAAACAGTAAAAGCCCTATGGTCCATTTTTGGCAGTGCCTATATTCCCTCTGAGTATGGGAAACAACGGTACGAAGACAAATTCAAAAAGACCAGGTGGTCATAGGCTAACAGGGGAGAGGCGGGAAGAGACGCGCTCACATCCCACAGCAGCTGGGGGAAGGGTGATGGGTGGAGGTGAGCACCCGGCTCCCCAGTTCAGCGCTCCCCAGCCACCCTGTTCCCTCTCTGTTATTTATCCTTAGATGGCATCTAAGGAGCATCTAGGAGCACTGACTCCCATACGTTAGATGAGGGTGACAAGTGTTTGATTCCTTTGTCCTGCTTTTGATAGCCCAGAATGGGCTGGGGAAAATTGTTTGGGGAAAGTATATTTGGACAAGAAGAGGTCCATTTTTTTTAAGGGTTCTGGGACATGCGTTAAACACAGATGCATTGCTAATGGCTGCTTAAAGAAAATGATAGAGTAGACCCTCTTGATTTATCCTGGTGTCCCGGGAGGCTGCGATGCCGAATCCCCCCACTCCCATTTTGTCTCTTTCCGACGACTTTGCAGTTTCTCAGCTGTGCTCTTTGCAACCCCCTGCTTGGGGGGCAGCACGGCGCCCTGACCACACACTTGGGCTGCCCCGGGAGCAGCCCCGGCCGTGAGCAGCGAGCGCGGCGGCTGCGGTGGCGCGGGTCAGCGACACTCAGCTGTCCAAACAGCAGCAGCGTGCTGAGGGCGCGCGCAGGCCCCAGCGGAGGGAACCCACCGACCCGGAGCGCTCCTTAGCTTCGTGGGCAGGAGCATGGCTCACTGAACCTGCCCTTTCCTGTGATCCTAGCCCTACCTTCTTCCCTGTTTGTTTTCTTCTTGTTTCCTTCTAGGTGGCTCTGATCTCTGCTTTATTTCAAGTGCTGATCTTCACCTTAGAAGTACAGCCTGGGTCTTTTAAAGGAGTCTGAGAGCGCGTCTCTCCCTCAGAGGTAAGCTGTCACTGAGATGGTGCCCTCATCCCATCCCAACACTCATTCCCTCTATTGGGGGTCTTCAGCCCACCTCAAGAGACCTACACAGGGCATAGAGGCAGCAGGGAAACATGACTTTTATTTTATTTTTCATATTTTCTGCCGTATTGTCTCACTTACATTGTGGTCTGCCTTATGAAAGCACAACAGAAGTCGTGTTTCACTCTGAGGATCACCTCCTGTGCTGAAGTACTTCCATTGCCCCATCTAGAAAGCAGCTCCCTCCAAAAATAAAATGGGAGCCAGCTGCTCTTTCTGAATAAGTCTGATATGCTGGAACAGGATGCTAGTTCCAGCATCTAATACATTTGTTTCTAGTTTAAACCCATTCAAAATGAGACCCAGCGAGGACATCTGTCTTATTCTCCAACAGTAGGTTAAAAGAAACAAATCCTGCTGGCTCTGTGGGAGGGAAGTAGATAAATGGGAGCTGGATGCAAGAAGTAGACTTCCAGAAGCTTTCATCCATGACCAGCTAATGGGACTCAGCACTGGGAAAACATACAACAGCCCATTCCATGTTCTGCCAGGGCAATCAAGGACATGGACCCACCTTCTGCAGAAGATAGCTGTCACCAAGACTCATATATACCTTCAGACACATTCTGTGGGCTCTGACAGTCGGCACTGTTGGGCAGTGACTGGAACCTTGATTTAACACACATTATTTGGTTAAAATATCTCTTAATTCCAATGTTGAGGTCTTTAGTGCAATTTTAAAAGTAGAAACTAAGACAGAAAAGTTCAGCAGACTGTTTTAAAAGCTCAGGATTGGATGAGATCAACATTATTTCTTTATTACTTTTCCTCTAAGTGCAATTAGCTTACAACTGACATGCTCCTGGGAACCTCCCTCCATGGGATTTGGCAAAATCTGTCTGTTTGGGACGATGATTAGGTTCCTTGAGACAACCAAGACTGACAACTTCTCCAAAAGTTTCTAGTCATTGGCTGGAAACAAGCTTTCCTGTGTAGCTTTCAGTAGATACCATTTTATTACAACATCAAATTATTTGGGAGGCTGAGCAAAGACAGTATGACAGACATGAATGCTGCAGAAAACAGCCTTCCTGGATGCAGGACTCACTGCAGCTTGCAGGTAGAAGCTGGAGGTGGAGAATCATGTGAAAATGACCCGTTGAGAGAAGAAAAATAAACATAAGGATAATTCAGCTTGTAATATATAGTAAACAGTTAAATTGGTTCCTTTCAGTTTTCTTATGCATGCATGCATGCTTGAGCTCAGCTTCAGGACAGAGGACCTTCAAGCTTTTGTGCAGATTTCCAGCCCTTTCTGTTTTCAGAAGGAGGCTGCAGGAGAGTGAGAATGTGCATACATGATGGAGATGGAGGGGAGGGAGGAGGAGAGCACGGTGCAGGATGCAATCTGAGTTTCCATGCATTGCTCGAGTGGTTTCTTCTATTTTTCTCCTCTTTCATCTGGTGTTTATATCTGCTTCATATGTTCCCCTTTAATGAAGGAAGCTGGGAAGTTCTGTGCCAGAATTATGACACTAGGCAAGGGAAAAGAAGGCATGGGAGAGAGCAAAAACTGTAAGTGAAGTTTCTCTTCTGAAGAGAAAAGGACTTTATCAAAATATTAGCAGAGTGTCAGCTGGTGTAAATCAGCATTACTCAGTTGGGTAAGAGTTTTTCATTTACCTTGTGCTTTTTGTTGTTTCCTGGGCTGCACATGGCCTTTCCCAAAGCGCCAAGATTTTGGCTACCAAGACTGATCTGCTCTTTTCCTTCAGTTTCAGATGAGGCCAGTTCCACGGCCATTCCTGGAGCCCTGGGAGGTCTTGGTCTCTTTAAAAGCCCAAGTAGTCTGGGTCGAGGCAGGAACCAGGTATCACTGAGTAGCCCACCTGTAGAGGCTTGTTAAGGCACGTTGGATAATGAGAGATTAAGGGTCATGAGCACTAAAAATATGTTGTGCAGATGCTTATTTAACCAGCTAATGCAGCTAGAGTGCCTGCATCCCAAGTGTTGGGTCTTCAAATGCAGCCGGGCTATACTGCCTGCTACACTGTCAAGCCACTTGAGAAGTCCAGTCACAAATCGTCTGCACATCTGCAAGGTGCTTCTGCATCCTGGACTTCAGCCCGATGCCTCATGCCAGGCCCTTGCTCATTCATAATTTATGTTTTTAGGAGTATTATCCCTGAAAATACGGAATCTAACCATGTCCCAAAATTATAGGATAAAGATCTGGCTAGGAACTGCTGAACTTGAGGACTGATAAAATGGGAATTGCTCTTAGTGTTTGGTCTGTCTTAGGCCAGCAAAAGCTGAAACTGCACCTGCTTTAGGTGGAAGTAATTTTGTGCATCCACCGGAGTCCCAACAAATCATCTCCTCTGGGTACAGGGACTGCCAGGGCAGGGATTTTTTCCAATTATACCAGTATGTGAGAACTAAAGGATGGAGGACATGCTGGATATATAACAGATTGAGAGTCAGACATGGGACTGCTTTTGATGTGTATTTGTACAGGGCCTGGCACAGAGGAGCCTGAGTCTCAAACTCCCAGCTGGAGTCTCAGTGCCGAAAGATCTGTATCACGCCAGGCTTGGGGGGCTCCTTCATGAAGGTTCTTCTTTGGAAAAGCCATGCAAACCTCTGCCAGCAGCCTTCTATTCCAGGCCTTCCTATAAAATCCTGTCGTCTCTGAAGCTCCGTTTTGCCCTGTTTTAATCAGCCCGTTTCCTGCTGCTGTGTGACTGGGGAACTGATCTCACACAGATAGCACAGACCTAGTTTCCTTCAAGCATTTCTGTAAATACCTTGAATTTTCAGACATGCGTTCCCAGAGCATCCCCCCGCTCATGTCATCCCTGTGCTGGCTTCGTAGAAGCCTTCATTTGTTTTTGAAGCGTGACTTTACCCAGCACTCTTTGGTCCCTCTGGTCATCCCAGACCTATTTTTAAGCATATCTGTTCCTGAAAGATGCAAACATTAAGGCCGTGCACAAGAAGTGCTGCTGTCTCAGCAATAGCCCTGCAGGGTGCCAGCTAGCTGGTCAGAGCATGTATTTCTGTCAAAAAGGAGTGCCTAGAAAAAGGGAAAAAAAAAATGCTGGGAAAGTGAAATTTCCAAGATTTCTACCTGCCAACGAAGCTTTCTTTCTTTCTTTCTTTCTTTCTTTCTTTCTTTCTTTCTTTCTTTCTTTCTTTCTTTCTTTCTTTCTTTCT
>JAWLRI010000111.1:650237-674535 GCA_034781795.1 Crypturellus tataupa | reverse complement strand
GCCTTCTTTCCTTCTTTCCTTCTTTCCTTCTTTCCTTCTTTCTTTCCTTCTTTCCTTCTTTCCTTCTTTCCTTCTTTACTTCTTTAACTCTTTCCTTCTTTCCTTCTTTCCTTCTTTCTTTTTCTTACATTTATCTTAGTCAATTATTTTGTTTGTTTGCCCTGGAAGTCCATCTGCGAAAGGCGAAGGAAGGAGAAAGAGTTCCCACCACCACCCCAATAAAACAACTTAAGTGTTAAAGCAGACCCTGCAAGGTAAAACACTGGGACGTGTAAGTGGGAGAGAGGCTGGCAAGAGGTTTCATTCTCCAGTTCTGCCTGGAGGCTTTTCCCTTTAGAGCCCGTTGAAGGCCAACGGGGAAATGATTCCAATTCCAGGCTTTCTAGCTTCCACGCTAATTTAACCCGAACCATTTCCTCCTCTCCGAGAGGAAGCAGGGATGAGGTTTGCAGATTCAAAGGGGGTGGGGAGGGACTGAAAATGATATCAGCAGTTTTATGGCCGTTTCTTTTCTTGGCTGGACATGAGGGAGAACGTCTCCCAGCCTCTAGGACCGAAGGTGGAAGAATGCAAAAGCTGAAATATTTTTCAGTTTGTCCTGATTATCTTTCCTCCCCCACCACTTTTATTAGGGTTCATAAATTCATTCTCAGAGCACATATTCCCTTATGCATTTTAACCCTTGACAGCAAAGGAGAGTCGCTGATTCTCAGAGCTTGCTGGTTGTCCGCCCAAACCCACCCTTCCCCATCAACGCTGACTCCAAAGTCTGCAGCCAGCAAGTGTGTGGTGGCCAGAGACAGTGGAAATCACTAGGAAAAAGTGGGTCTGAGCAAAACACTTGCATTGAGCTGCTTTATTTGTCACAGCAAAGACTCATGTTCCCCACCTTCTGCCTGTGGCAGGTGGCACATCCATGGCTTTTAAACCCTGGAGTGACATTGCAGGCCCTGTTGTCACAACTGCCACCACCTCCCCATGCAGCCTCCCATATCTCACTTAACTGAATTCAGTTTTCCATACAAAGAAAGAGGAAAAGGAGTAACAAACCTGCCTTGCTGCTCCTGTTGTCCCAATATAGCCATTTACACCCGCGGCATTTGGAGTGAGGGATATCGCTGTGTTTTTCCAGTTTGGAGTGCAATGAGGCTGAGCGCCTAGGGCACAACTGTAATACAAACAATAACCCTAGAAACGAAGTGAAATCGGTAGGTGAAGATATGACTGAGGAATATGATATTGTCTGTGAGGAATTTCGGTGCAATAATTCCAGTGCTCCCTTGCTATGGCAGGAGATGAGCGGAAAATTCCACAGCCGGAGCACGGTGCTGCGCGGCGGTACCCTCTTGTAATGGATAGCTGCTGAGGCACCAGCAACCCCTTTGGCAAGGGCATTTTCTCTGCAGCAAGGCAAAATGCATCCAATAATACAGGACAGTGAGTCCCATAAAGCACAATGTAGTAGGAACCTGTTAACCTGATAACCTGCGGGACCGGCACTGAGAGACAGCACTGATGTTTAATGGAAATATTTTAAAGCCAGGGATCTTTAGGGTAACTTATCCGGGTAGCAGGGTTTTCCTTTGTAATGGGAGTTCGAGTATGCATGGGAAGTTTAATCTCTTAATAAATGTATTCCTTTCCTTAAGCAACCAACTCTTGTTTGTTTGTTTGTTTGTTTTTCCAATAGGACACCAGGCATTAGGAATTGCATGGCACTAAAAAACCTACCTGGAAAAAGCCAGTTATAGGCTAGTTCAAAGGGATGGAATTAGTTGGTAAGAAGATTTTGGCATATTAAGATTTGGTACATTGTCACCAGAAGCTTTTGGTACATTATTTGCTTGGCATACGCTACAGAAGAAGAGTAAGTCAGAAAAGTACAGCAGTAAGCTCTGCTGCTTTGGAATAAAATGTTTACATTTTTTCCTCATTTCCCATAAGGCATTTGCACTTTTCCAAATGAGACATAGGAGAAGCAAATGCTCAGTGATCTGTGCATCTAACATTTGCCTAAGTACCATGACATATACGAATATGTCTATGCACAAACAAAAGATATTTTAGTTCTACTATTTAAATAAAGGGTGGAATACCCTTCAGCACTGCTTTTCTCAGCATATGTATTCTTATATTCACTTATTCTTTGTTTCTGCCAATGCCTAAATTGGGAATACTTAACAGCCACAAAAATGTAGCTAGTGGAGACATAGGAATTCATCTGGAAGGAGAGAATTTTGATCTCATTTGGTATGTTTACTAGGGAAGGAGTCATTACAGCTGGAGGAGAGGAGATTTCTGTGCGGGTGTCTGTCTGTAATGTGTATTAGGGCCCTGTTTTCACTAGTGCCTCAGGGCAAAAGTGCAAGTTTTAAGTGGAAAATAGAAAGCAGTTTCAGTGCCACATCAGGGACATACGTATGTGTATATACGCACCCGTATGCATACATGTATTTATGTATAGGAAACACCTGTTTGCAGCGAGTTGACGCCGCTGTGAGTTTTCGCACTTCGGCGGCAGCGCCACAATGCGCAGGGGAGCGGGAGCCTCCCGAAGGGGCAGCTGGCGCACGGTGTCGTCCCCGCACCGCACACAGGGTATCCGGCTCTGTGCGCCGGGAGCCTCGGAGCGCCTGAAAGAGCGCGATCGCTGGGTGCGTTTCCACCCTGCGGTGGTGACTGGATGGAGCAGGAGCCGATGGGGATCAAGGCTGGCCCCTGCGGAGGTGGCCGTGGCTCTAACCTGCCGCGCTCGCTGCGCAGCTGCCGACATGAGGCGCGCAAAGCCGGCCTGTCGTCACGCGGCGGGTGCCGCGATGAGCAACGAGCTGGGAGCGGGCTGGGAGTAGCGAGGAGAGGGGGTGGAGGGGAACGGGCAACTGCTTCGGTCCCGGGGAGCGGAGGGGAGGGAAATTTGACACAAATGCAAGTGTTTTACCTTCTAAATCACCTTAGCTCTCTGCGGCCGAAGCGCTGCTCTGGTTGGGAGCCTGGCGGCGTGGAGCTTTTGGGGGACTTCGTGCTTCTCGGCCTCCAGCGTAGGAACCCATAACTCTTGTCATGCTGCTCTGGCTCTGACGGCACCCGTTTCTCTGAAGGGCCGTGCTATGTCTCTTTGATATCCTTATCACGCACTTTCTGAGGCTGCTTATGAGCCGCTCTAGAAGGTATCAAGCGTCAATACTGTGTGACCGGCTCCACTAGTGGATTCCTCAGGAGAACCCCGGGGTCAGGCTCCCCTACCCGTGTGCTCCCATCTCCAGCAGCGACCAGGCATTGGGGGAGTGTCACTAGCATGTAACCCCGGGGCTCATCAGCCCATGCTGGGATGGATAGCTGAGGCAGGGAGTGAGACAGAGTCCATGGAGCTAGGGTTTGGGGGCGCACTGACCAGTCGTCTTTGAGCTTCTTCTGTAGCTGATGGGAATAGCACCATAATCCATCAAGGTAACAAGCTTGGTAAATGGGGAAAAGCATTCCAGCACACCCCAGCTGAGAAGAGAAATGAAGGCAAATGGACAGAGAGCCGGGAAGCAGGTTTGTGGAGGAATGAGGGACAGAGTGGAGCTGTTCCACCTGCTGAGGACCTGTGCCAGCCCCTGTACTGCAGGACACCGAGAGCACAGGTCCGGCTGTCCTGGCTGGGATTTGACTGGCTGCTTTTCAAGGAGAGCAGAACGAAACATGCAACTGAGTTGAATCTCCTTCCTTTATTTCAATTGAACTTCAGAGTTGCCTCTTCAAACTCAGGTGAGTAAGACCATGTTGGGATGACACAGCCAGGCCTTGTATTTTCTACTCTTTAGGAAAATGCATGTTCACAACTCTCAAACTGGATATTGGCTCTCCAGATGTTGTTTCCTTTGTCCCATTGGCCTTATAATCTTATTTTGACACTATAATTTTATTTTTCTAGTCTAGTATCACAAGCAAAAGCTCCTTTATTTGGGAGAGAGAGAATGGATTTTGAGGTGTTAGTGAACTTAAGGCATTGTGGAGTGATACAGTTCATTGATCATGCAGTGAATGATGATGGACATACTGCTCTGGACTGCTCTGTTTCCTTTGAAAGGGAATCTCATCTCAGCTGGGGATGCCTGAAAGTCAAACGCCCTGCTGGTAGCCTGTGATTCATGTGTCACATCTATACCTCAAACTATATATAATATGTTTAATGCTGTGACATTCAACTCTCAATACATGAGGAAGAGGAATACCCGGGCTGTGGAACTCCTTTATTTGGGATGGAGATATGTATTTTGGGGAGAGGCTAAGGAGTTCTCTCTTCTGCATTTACAACTACCTGTATAGTTCAAGATGAGAACTTGCATTTTGTGTTTCTGCCTACTTGGGCTCAAAGCAATAGGATATAAGGGACTAAAGTTTTCTTCCCGGGTAACTTTTGTACTCAAACAGCCCATGGCATCCACCATATGAACCTGTGCCTCCCCCTGCTTCCCTGGGCAGCACTTGCGAAAGATCAAAGCATGCAGCAAAAATAGCAAAAGGAGAAAAACTTGTGGGTTTGACATCTGGAGGCCAGAAACTGCTCCTGCTTTTGAGCAGGCAAAAGGTGAAGGAGGAAGGGTAAAAGTGGGTTTACAGTCTCTTATTTTTTTACTAGGATTAAAAACTTCTCATAAAGTTATATGATTTGCTGTTACTTGGGATAACATTGTCTTAGGCCTCTGTAAGACCCCGAATTCAGAAGTAAGGGTGCTAGTAACGCTTTAAAAATAAATACAGGTATTTTCTGACAATGAAAATACTGATCTATCTGTGATGCATCATCAGACAACTTTATTTTTATTCCATGGGGTGTTAGGAGGCACCTGGGAAATGTCTGTATTGTTTGTCTGAAAAAAACATGTGTTATTTCCTTTTGAGGCTGGAGGTTTTCGGCTATAAGTCTCAGAACCTGCTCCAAACCCAAAAGGATGCCAGCGTCAAAGCCCATTTTTTCAATGTCTTTCAAATGCAGACAGCTCTCCCAAATGGCTTTGTAAAGTCCAACCTCTGGACGATACTGCCAATACGTATGATTAAAAATCATGCCTGGGTTCCACCAAATCAGAACGAGGCTTAAAAAAATAGATTTTTTTAATAAAGATATCAATGGATTTAACTGTGCAGAGGTGTTAAAGTGTGTTGCAATATAGGACTTACTCTATATGGGGAGTAAAGTGGGAAGAGAATGTTACCTAAAACATACATCTGAATCACTAGAGTTGGAATATTTTCTGGTGAAACCATTTACCAGAAAAAAATGTAATTTACAGTGGATGATTTGCACCCAGTGGGATGAATAATCGTGGTCACAGGAGAAGAAGCTGGGAATGTGTGGGATGAAAGGTGGTAATGAAAACAGACAGTTTTGATTGCTATTATTTGAAAAATGAGGCCCAAGAAGTAACCAAACACTTCATTTGGGATCAGATAGATACAAAGCTGGTTGGAGTTCTTTGATGGCCTTTCCTTTCTCTCTCCCTTTCCCTTTTCCTCTCCCCTCTCCTCGCTCTTCTTTTTCTTTTCCTTCACTGTTCATTCTCTTGAGCCCCAAACATTTTGTGGCCCACAACATCAGAAGCTCTGATAGTTACTCCTAAACTCTCTCTAGTTCCTTCTAAAGTTCACTACTATAACTGCTTGCTCCCTACTGCCTACATGTAGGATCACTAAAACAGAGAATAGCCCTTATTTACATGTGTTTGACCTATGCTTTTGGTGGTGTCTTTTCTCACCTAAAGGTATGGTTGCTGGTGCCAGCCTCAATGTAGACTATGAGACACATAGGTCATGATGATGCAGACTCCCATCAGGTTGCTTATTAAGTGGTTGCACTTTGCCAGTTTCATTAGGGCAGTGATTAATTATCTCCTGGTGATGAATCCCCCTTGCTCATCAAACACTGGGCACCAAGAAATCACAGAATTGAGCAACGCTCACCAGAACCCCTTAGAAAGGATAGGGGGAAAATATCAGGTGAACAGAAATGACTGTGCAAGCGACTGAGGTTGGGTTGGGCAGGAATGAGACAAGGCAAAGATTGCTGTTTGCAGTGCTAAGTGCAGACAGGACGATGGCTGCTTTCATGTGAAACTGGAGCTACATCCAGGGATGGAATTATGTGCACGGATATAGCTTTCAATCAGGATGATGTAAACACTGCTGCAGATTTTTTTGACCAGTCTGTTTGGGAAACGTGATGGATTAAATATGACAAACAAGATTCCTGTACGTTTATTTATCCGTCTTTTCATTTGTGCCAGTTTCATGTTAGGCAAGGCTCTGGCTACCAGAGCAATCCTAAGCCTTGGGGGCAGGCAAAGCTGGGGGAAGGGAGCCACAAAGAGAGTGTTTTCCAAGCCTCATCTAATTTAAAGCATCTTTTGCTGAGTGGTGCAGCGAAGAGGATGTGGCTAACACAAATAAAAAAATCATAAAGGGATCAAAGTGTGTGTGCAAATTCATTCCTTGTGGCAGGAGCTCTGCCAGTTTGCTTGCTACTTTTTTCTTTTAAATCCAGCCCCCAACAATCCCAAAGAGGGGTGAGCACTTGCATGTCAGAATCTCTTCTGGATTTTATAATGGTTTCAGCATTGATGGATGTTTGGGATGACACCAGAGCCTGTACGTTTGTGCATGAGATCTGAGCCACTTCCCCTCTGTTCCATGGTGACACATGAAACAGTTGCATGAACTCAGTCTATTTATAAGTGGTTCAAAGGCACCACGAATGGGGGTAGATGCTGGATTGAAGCATCAGGCCACCAGGAAAGTTCTCTAACACTTGCAAGAACCTGACGTTACCCCAGAACCAGAGTGATTCCTGGAGCTGCGGAAAGTGAGGAAAGCTTGTTTGAAACAGAAAGAAAAAGAAAAAGAAAAGACTCTCTGGACCTAGCATGGCTCCGCAAGCCAAAACAATTTGGATGATTGGAAATGCTTATAAAAGTGCTCAGGTCAAAAGGCATTAAAATAACCAAATAGATAGAACTAGTATTGTGTGGTAAATCTCATTGGAAAGGAAAGTGATGATGGAAAGCACAAAGCAGATAAGAAACAGACCTATGTATGAGAATATGGCCCTAGACAATCTGCAAATTCACTTTACTACTGAAATTAGTGTTGCTACTTATATGCAAGCTGTGGTGGGAGATAAGCATCCCTATGTTCTGCTGACAAACAGCAGGAAAGAGCTAATGCTACAGCCCAGTTTAACATCTCCATGATTTGCAGTGGAGGAGTCGGAGCCAGAGCTAAGGCCTTTTTGCAGGGCCCTCATAGCTCTGCTGGAGCACCTCAGTGGGCTGCAATAGTCCCAAGCTCTGGCTCTTCACCATTTCCTGCACGCCGCATCCTGACCAGATGATGACTGTTCTGCATAAGGTTCAGAAAAACTCTCCTATGGGAGGGGACGTGGGACACCAAATTGCCTCTTACAAGCGCCTTGCCCATGTCTTGGCTTCCGTCGGTTCTCCTGCTCTTCCTGAGACAACTGTGCAGATGGGCACAGCGGGGGAGAAGAAGGTGCCCTTCAAGGCAGGCACTGAGTCTCTGGCTACTGCCTGGTCTCCAGCCATTTTAGCAAAGCGTGTCCTGCTCTGGAAAGCACACAGCCTGCAAGGCCATAGCTGCATTTCCTACGGGAGCACCAGCCTGCTGGAATAACATCCGCAGAGAACAAAGAGCAAAAACCTCGGCAAATCTAACGCCGGAAAAGAGTCATTCTGAAAACTGAAGGGAACATGCCTTTAAAAATCCTGTGGCATTTATAATGAAAAATAAACATCCATTTGCATCTCTATAGGAAGAATGAGAAAATGAAGTCAAAGCACAAGGTCTTGTTCTTATATTCTAGGAATTTTCTCCATTGAAAATTGTCAAATATCGCATGCCAACACTTGGGAGAATGACAACAGAGTCTTTAAGTGCAATGAATCAAAGAGCAAGAGTAAATTTTTATGGAACCCATACTGCTATTCTTAGAAATCACGCAGAATCAAAAAAATAAACAATTCATCAGTAAAAGAAATGTTCAGACTTGCAGAGGAGATTAGATCTCATCTGAGTGGAAACAAAACCTCAAATGGGCCACATCTCTATTCCCACACTTATCTAATTGCAGCATTGCTCAAGTGGCAAAACCAAGTAGTTGGAATTAGGCAGTGTTGGATGGGGTAGATGATGTCTTGAAAGACAAAAGGCATTAAATGAGATTTTTTTTTCTCCCTTCATGACTGGTTCCTGAGATTTTGTTTTGTACAGGTCGAGGATGGAAAGGTAACAGATGGACAGGGTGGCCCTGAACAGAGGAAGGACTCAGAAAGTGTGCAGAAAAGAGATACAGGCACAACCTGAAATTGGGAGTCAGACTATATATTTGTCTTAACTATATATATATGCTTAACAGATCATTCTGAAACTTCTCGTGCCAGGGCATTGCTGATGGCAGGCAGCTCTCTACTTGAGCAGATAGGGGCATAAAGACATCCAGTCTTTGGTGCATAATGAGTTAAACCTGGCAGTGGGATACCAAGACTTAGGAGAGCCCATGGCCAGACTGGTTAGCGAATTGTGGATTCTTCAAAACAAGACATCTGCAAGTGAAGATTCATTCCCTGCCCTCCCACTCCCCTAAAATTAGCAAATCACAAGATAAGATTTTAATGCCTAGAACTACCAAGTGAAAACACACTACCTGTTTCTCGCAAAAAGAGTTGCTTTTAATGAAGAGCATATGCCCGTGCGGGCTCACGGCATGGGAAAACACGAAGCAGATTGCTCCCAGCCCTGCAGGATTCTGGTTCTCCATTCCTAGCCCAGTGCTGAAGCTCTGTTGGTGTCAACACTCATGATTCCAAGGATGCTGGAGAGGGGCAGCTAGCTGTCTGGGCTATGGAGAAGTCATGTTGCATGTAGCCCTTCCTTGACTTGCTCTTCTGTATGTGAATGAAGACATCTTGAGACCATACGCGGGACGGTCCTGCCAGGAAAGGGTCACTTGGGAGTCCTGTGTGGATGAGAGGGTCTACGTCTGATCGCTGCAAGGTTCTGAGGCAGCAGGAAGATACCTGCTGGCTCAAGGGTGAAAATGCTCATTGGCTACTACCAGCATTTGTTACCTTTCCGGAGCAGTTTTAGAATGTGAACATCAACTGAACAGTTGCTTCTGTGGATAGCCTTGCCCTGAAAAACCTTCATTTTGCATAAAGTATTTCCTCCACTGAGAAAAATAAAAAGACAAATTTGCACTAAATTTGCATGCAGTTGGCATTAAAAAATACCCCCCCTCCAAAAAGGAAAATTGTATCAAAATTATAAAAATATTATAATAGAAAAGGAAACACAGTTCACACAAAACAAGCACTAAAAGGGGCTAGTTCTATCATGTACGTTACTTACAGGTATATTCACAATGATTTCCTTTAGGATCATGCAAGCACCAACAAAATCATTAAAAGTCATTTCTTTGCTTTTATTAGCAATAGCCATGACGATGATTTAAACCACATTCAGTTCTCAGAGGGAGATTTTGATCAAAGCATTTTTAAAAACAGATGAAGGATATATTATAAAAAATGTTCATGCAATATGAGTCAGGAAGTGGAAAGGGCTATCTCAGAGAAGAGTTGGGAATATACCAGAATACACATATATATTTATATATATTTATATATTATATATGTAAAATAAGCTGATATAGTGCAAATATAACCACATAAATAATGTCACGAGGTGAAAGAAGGATTTAAAGAGTCTCTGCTTCTTGATTCCTAGGATGAAGAATTCAAGTACCAATTTAAAATATGGTGTATGATCATTTAGTGAATAGGCATTGTTATTTTAACCTTGAATGTTGTCAGGAAGGTGACAATATCCCAGATCTGGCAAGACCGACCAATCATGACACAATCAGATTCTTCTGGATGGGACTTTTTCTTGTGAAATAAATACTTTTTTTTTAGCCCTCATAGTTACAGCTCCCAAGGGCAAAGAGAGTGCAAACTGTCCTTAGTGTTTCTCATTTTCCTAAGCATATGAGATATTTGAGTGATGATTTGAGGGGAGCAGATGTCCTTTTACCACTCATCTCATGCAGGTGGTAATTTGACAGGAAAGCCTTTTGATGTAAGGAGGTCCTGGGAGCCGGTGGGGAACAGAGCTGGTCTGGGTGTGCAAAGTTGGAGGAGAGACAAAAAGTGGAAAGGAGATGAGGGGTTTGGATCAGGAAAGACGAGATGTGCAAAAATGACAATGAAGAAGTGCATATTTTCTTGCGGAGGGACCCCAGAGGAGATCCCAGCAGACTGATATGAAATTCAGCTTTGCTAGCAGGGATCTGTTTACGTTTGTGTTGTTTTGAAGACTTCAAGGAATGCAATTAAACACAGAAACCCTTCATTTAAATTTATTCTAATGGCCTTTTACCTTTTCCTTGGCAATTGGGAAGATACTGTGTTGAATTTCCCAACACTAAATGGGCTTCACATTCCCTTTACCAAATGGCACCATTTTAGGGTTTCTTTGCACTCCAGTGTAGATGTAGTTGTTCCAGCATTAAATGTACTCACTTGGGTCCTGGAAGAAGTCTAGCCATGGCGCTCAAAGCTGCCTAATTTACTCTGTCAAGAAAACTTCCAAGACTGCCAAGAACTAGACAAAATTAATCTGTGCTGAGCTCGGGCTTTGCCTGAGTCCCTGAGCTGCCTTATTTAAAGAGAACTTGCATTCCCTGTGCTTGGCTGTGCTCTGCTGTGTTGTGGTGAAATCCAAGTATGGGGGCGGCCATGTCCCATTGGGTTCTCCTCAGCATCATCCTCTTGCGTCTTCCTTCAAGGTGGCTTGAGAGAGCTCCTGTTGGTGGTACACTTTGACTTCAAAGTATTACTGTGTCACAAAGATGAGGGTTTTTTTTTGTTTTTTTTTTTTTTTTTTTTTTTTTTTGGTTCATTTGCAGCTGCTGCAACTTTGCCTTTCTCAAGAAATAATGACTGTGCTTAAGTAGATAAAAGTATCCACTGAAGCCATGAGTTGCAGTTCCGCATACATGCACTTAGACCTACCTTTCATCAGGAAATGCCAATCTAAATCTTGATTTGTCGCTTCCTGGGAGAGCATTTTCCCACTTATACATTTTCCCCCTGTAAAGGCAGTAGACAGAACAATCCCTGATGCTCCCTGTGTCCAAGGTCAGCCTGAGGTTTTTGCACAAATGTGGCATTGTTCTACAGGTGCTTTGGACTAGACTAGCTTTGGTTTAAATCTCATCTCAGTCACATGCTAGGTATAACCACTTTAAACATCTATATATTGCAGACTAATTAAAATTAAAATTGCTCAGAATACCTAAGGATGACAGAAAGCTGTTTGCTTTCTAAATCACTGCCTTCTCTTGCAACTTTGTGGCTGTCAAAGGACTCTCAAAGACAAGCATGATGGATCTGAGTGGGATGTTTTAACTTGAGCAGAAGTTTAATACATGATCACTCTAAGTTTAATACAAAATCATTTTAAAAAATTTGGAAATTTTAATCAATAAGACAATAATATTCAAAAAAATGTACAACCTGAGTGGCTACGATCTCAATAACTTCAAATTGAAAATGATCTGAAAAAAAATCAGTTAGTGGAAATCAAAAAAGTGTTCTTCTCTGTCTGAAACAATATGCTTGGCAAAATTTCTGTTTGTAGATCCAAGGCAAAGGGAGATGGACTGTGCTGGAGACCATGTCTTCTAACTCTGCAGCTCATGACATGCATTTATTACCAATCTCAAGAGGCTGATGTAGTTGTAGGACAAGAGCCAACAACTTTATTTTAGAGATGAATGAAATCTGACCATTCTGTGCTTGTTTGTGAAATATAGATGCACAGCTGAGCAGTGCCTCACTGGCCATGGTCTTGTTCCGCTCTTGATGCAGAGTGGAAGAGAGAGCAGGGGTCCCACTGCCCCAGCGTGCGGTGTTGGTGCTTGGGAGACATGGGGAAGAAAACCTTGATGAGCTTTTCTTTCTTTTTAATTTCTGCATCATTTATTCATGTATCTGAGTGGTTGCTTGCTGCCTGGTTGCTTTTCTATCCCCAGAGGACTCTAACATCTCTCAGAGGAATTGATTTTTTTTATTCAAAATTTCCCTTCTTTTTTTTTTTCCCAAGATAAGTGGTTTTCCATTGAAAGTATTCTTTCTGGAACACCGTTTTCGATCAGCAACACCCTGGAGGGACAACAGCAAGAACAATCCTCTCCTGAGATTATCATCAGAGGTGTTTTGTGGAGATGAACTGAAGAGAGAGCCAATAAGGAAGGAGGTGTGCATGAGAAAGTGGAGGAAAGCATCCCAGGACCTGCAGAGGGGCAGGAAGAGTTTTTGATCTGCTTAAGCCCCGTCAGGAAGATCAGGGCAGTTTCTTATTTCATGTAAGCGCCTTGCCCATGCTGATTTATGCTGCCGATAAAGGGTCTGTTTTCTTTTAGACTCCAGCGGCAGAGTGCCCGTGCATTTCTCCATCCATCACGGCTCAGCTTGGCACGCATGTGGCCGGGTGGTCACGGGGAGAAGCCAAGTCGGACGATCTACAGCCTTCTGCGAACGCACTGTTGCCATTTGTGTTTTATTGGAAGAAATGATTAGAGTTTATTTTATTGCCAAGAAAGGCTGCCAGCCTTTATGATGACAAAATTGCTGAGTTTACTAGGAAGTTTATTTATGTAGGCCTTGAAAGACAGACAGTGATAAAGACCTGGGCTTGCTGGTTCTTTCCTTTCCCCAAATCTTTTCTGCCTACATATTAACCCTTTATTATTATATGTTCTTACTAAAAAAAAAAAGGGGGATTAAGGGTACAAATAGATATGAAATACTCTTTTTTCCCCCGGGAAAAATGAGTACTCCCAAGGGTTTGAACAGGAGATCCAGACCTGAAGGAACAAGTGTCAGCACACCTCGGATCCTTAATGTCAGCTGCTGGCATGAATAACTGATTTTAGTGAGAATACTCTCATTAAAGAGAACAGTACACATCTTCCCAGGAACTCCCCTTCTTGGGTATTCCATGAATGAATTCATTTCCCGAATTCAGGTTCAAAGTGAAATGAGTTTTAAGAAGAAAAACATGTTTTATTTTCTTTTCAGGTATCAAAACTCTACACATAAGCATTTTAAAAATGAAAAGGTTCCACTTGGGAAGTTCTGATTAGAACGGAAGAGCTTTGCTTTGCCTCAACTCGTAATTTTTGTTTGTTTTGGAGAAAGAGAATACTCTGATTTCTACTTCAGTTCATGTCTAACTTTATTCTAACTGGCCAGGTGGCCAGTGAGCAAGAGAAATCCACCCTCTTTCGTCATTGCTGTCTTCATCACCACCTCAGTTCTACCACTTGGCCATGATAAAACCTTTTATTGTGCAGAAGTGCTGTCAGGCAGTTATCCTCATTGGATGAGTGAAAGAAGAGGACCCAAAATACAATTTACAACTGTGTTACTCCTATAAAAGAGAGCTCTGTCTTTGCATTAACTCTTGCATCAGTGCCACATATGTGCTCATGATATTCATCTCTTCATTTCTGTTAACACTAGGTTTGAGATACTAATACCAGCTTCTAACATTTTCAAGAGGTAGGCAGCTTTCAAACAGCTGCCATATTTTAAAAAGAACCAGATCCAAACCTCCTTTCTGTTCTTTTTTTTACGTCCCCGCCTTTTTTTTTTTCTCAAAACATGGAATTTCCCCTCCATAAAATTATACGGACATATGCTCGAGTGGGCAATGTTCAGCTCTCAAACAGAGGCTCATTTGATGCTTCACAAGCTATGTGAGCTTGAAAACCCACAAGCAGACAGGCTTTCTGAGTTGGGTTTTAGAGTGGGCTGTTTAGAGCATGCTCTTGTACTGGGATGGTCATAAAACATTAAGAGCAGGGGCATGTAGTGAAGTGCTCCCTACAGCTGCCTTCCTCCTTACTCACTTTTGCAAAGTTGCATTTTTATTAAGCAAGTGTCTGGGATTTCCAGGAAGATGAATACATATATGTGTGTGTGTGTATAAATATATATATGAGTATGTATACCCAGTAATTTGTCTTTTAAACACCTCTTCACTTGACTTTATGCAACACATATCCATGTTCTGACTTTATAACAAACTTGTTAAAGGGCTTACTGTCCTCTGACTAGGTAGAAAATCTGAGAATTTTGAAGATCAGCTTTGTGTTTCTTAACCTTTTACCAGCTATATTGGCATTTGTCCATATTACTCACAGCTTCACAGGTTAAGACTTTATACCACATTGCACCTGAAACTTAAGCAAGTACTCAAAGTTAACAGCTTTGTTGAATCAGGGCATCTTTCTTTGAGGAGTTGAGTCTTCTAAAGGTGCTGAGCACTCTGGCTTCCCTCCAGCAGAGCACTCAAACACCAGCTTACATTTCATTGTGCTCAAGAACAAATTCAAAATTAAGCATGTGCTTAAGTGCTTTGCCAAAGAGGAATGGGATTACTCACATACCAAAAGTTAAGCACATGCTTGAGGTGTTTTCCTGGATTCAGGTTGGAACAATCGAGAAATAATGATGCTGCCTATGAGTAGACTTTAAAAAAAATAATAATAATTGGAAAAAAAGGAGGCATCTGCTTGTTCTGATAGTGGCAGAGTCTTCCACCTGAAAGCAGTTTTATCTAACTCTGTCCAGACCCTGAGCAGTAATTAGAAAGGGAAAACCAAAGCTCTCTTGTACTAGTATAACTCCTATTACTGTTAAATTTAGCTGGCAGCGCTGCTGGGCTGAAGGGTAATATTGGTATCTCCATGTCACTGTTGGACCTGTAGGTCACCAAAGGCCATTGGAAGAACTCTGGGTAAACTGCTAGGTGACTGTATATCGAGGGGGCAGCCTTCGCCTGCCAGGTATCCCACTACTAGCGCAACAGCTTGATCCATAGGAAGGGAGGAAGGACTCTCATCCCCCATCTAACTGATCAGATCCCGTGGACAAGAGTATTTTAACACAGCCACGCTGGCTCTGTATTGGTCACAGGACTGCTGAGAGTGCTTTCTCTTCTACAGACAAGGCAGTTGTTTATCAAAAACCCACACAAATAGGTCCAAAATGGGATCCAAGTGAGATCCAAACCCAGCTTTGGGATGAGCTTGAGCCATACCTCAGGCATCACTCCCTTCTGCGGCTGCCTTTGTGGGAAAACCAAGGCAGTCTTGTAACCTTGCCTCCTGCACACTGTTTGGGTTGTAGGAGAAATAAAAACATATGCTGTTGCGCGTTGCTGGAGAAACACAGGCTACGTGGTTGTGACACACAAATGTAGCAGGATCAGGAAATAAAATGTTCTTTCTTCTGAGTGAAATGGTCAATCAATGTCAAGCCTACCCTGAGCAACCCAGTGGTCAGAGCTGTGTAGAGACAAGGCCCCGCTGCAGCGAGGTAGACCTGCTAACCCTGCTGAATTTCAGTGGCCGAAACAGTTACCAAATCTGAAAAATAAAGGTAATGAAGGCCATGGCTGATACCTTCCTTCTCTTCCCCTCCTATGTTCCCCAACAGATCACAGCGAGTGACAACATGTCCTAGCATGCCTGTCACTGCAGCCAGTAAGCACCATCTTAAATGGTACCTTTATTTTTCAGATTTGGTAACTGTTTTGGCCACTGAAAAATTCTGAGGGCGGAAGGCAGAGGTACTTGCTTAGTATGTGGGGAAAGCTTTTGGCCACATAGCGTAAAATGGCCAGGGGGACATGGCAAGCATGAGTCTTCATTGTGCCACCTTTGGGAAATCTGGATCAATATCTGTTCATTCACGTCAGTGCTTGAGGAGCTGTGTAGCAGGTAAAACTGAGCCCAATTTCCTCCATCCTCTATTAGAGTTACTAAAAAAAATACCGCTAAATTAGGTCTCAAATTCCTGTGATCCTCGTAGTGCTGAGCGGAGATGAATAGATTTTGATAACAGCCGTGGATTTCATGGTGTGGGGAGATTTATTTCCTGATCTTTTGCCCATCAAATCTTTTTCTGATCTTAATTGTCAATCACATCATATGATTTCTCCAGAGAAATGAAAATAGCAGCTATTTGTCTTGAAAATCCACCCTTTGATGTCAGAATTCCAGGAAATAAAACACCTTTATAGTTATGGGATCCAGACCTGTCTGACTGGGATGCATTTCCATCAAGACTTGTGTGGGTTTGTTGACTCGGATTTTAAGACCTTCTGCATCTTTTACTTGGATCCACAATAGGGCATTCACGGCATGTTCATTTTTGTAAGAAATAAAATACCCAGGGTGATTTGTCTCCAGGATCACGCTCTGAAGCCTACAAGCCCCCCTCGTCCAGAGCGGGCAGCAGCGCTCCACAGCTGAATGAGTCCAGACCCTACCGTGATACTGAAATAAGCGCTCGGACATTCAAGCCTGCTCATCTCAGCTGTTCCATGCACTTCAAGCACGGTTTCTAACAGATGCTGCATCCCCATCACCTCTGGCACGTGGCGCTCCCCTGCAAACACAGCTGCTGGGTGTAGAAAATTTCAGACATCTGCTTGGAAGTACAAAATTCCGATGGACTGGCACAAAGGACATGCCACTGTCACCATCTCCTCTGTCTCACTGAAAAGCACAGTCCAGAACCAGAAGCACCTTAGCAAAAATCACATAGCCCCTAGGCCCTGCCAATCACTTCTGGTGGCGCAACGCTGCTTCCAGGATGTGTGCTCTTCTATCCCTCTGTAGTGAGCGATCGGGATGGCTTGGCTTGTGTGAAGTGGGTTGGCAGATCCTTAGCACAGTGCTGCTCTGCAGTTCAAAAAAAAAAATAATAATAATAGGAGATTTACCAACTTCTTCCATGATCTGGCCTTGATGATTAACTGCTTTCTCTTGAAATCAGCCTTTTATTTCCAGGTAGAAATTCGCGCATTTTCACCTCCTGAAAATAACATCTCACATCCCCCTTTGAATGCCAAGCTGAAGATTTGAATCTTGAAGAGGGTGATAATTTATTAGCAGAAAAGAAAAAAGAAAAAGAAAGAAAGAAAGAAAAAAAGAAAGAAAAAGAAAAGAAAGAAAGAAAGAAAAAAAAAAAACAGCCACAGAACCCACATTGAGCTTCCCATGCACTGGCAAGTGGGAAAGGGTATGCAAACCCTTTTCCCCAAAAAACACCAGTGGACATGCCCCCAGCACTTCATTTGGATAAGAAATACGTTGCTATTTTCAACTTCTCTTTGTTCCTTCAGAAAAATGCTAGCTGAAAAAAAATATTTCCTAGAAACAGATATTTAAAAACTATTCAGCTAGCACGGGTATTCAGTGACTTTTATACTTCCATGGACTTGTCAAATCCAAAAAGCAAAATCATCTCAGTTAAACCTTGTGACAAGAAAGTTTTCCACATTTGGGTATGCAGCAGATTAGGTGGAGTGTGGCTCAAGTCCATGCCCAGTCATTGGCAGAAGATGCAGGTCTCTCAGGTCCCAGGTGGACAGCTTCATTGCACTGCCTAGTTTTGCTTTGTGGATGTCAAGAAATGTGAAATTTTGATTCTCCGATGGATCAACAGCATTTTTTCACTCTCAGAAAATATTTTTCACTCCCATTTTTTCACTCTGAGGAGATAGAAAACCATTCCTTCTATATCCTACTATATTGAAATAAGAAGGAGAAAATAAATAAAAGTTGAAAGGTTTTGGTCCTGTTCTGAACTTTTCTAGAGTGAATCCTTGGTGTATTCTGAGGTGGAGATCCAGCTCAGCCCCTTACAAAGAGCAGAGCCAAGCTCAGCCTTGGAGGCTCTCAGAGAGGAGAGCACCTTGGCTCCAGATCTCAGGGCTGGGCACAGAGCTGAAAATTAAAACACAAACAGCACGCACCCCCTCGCTGCATAGTTTTACACTCAATTCTGAAGAGGTTAAACACTGTGCTCGCAGCTGCATGAGAAGGGGTGCCAGCATTTTAAACCTGGGAATAATTGATTTGTGTTTCCAGAATCCTTTTTACTGAAGGAGGGGTGAAGCGTGTGTGGGAGAGAGAAAGAGAAAAAGAGACAAAAAATGTTATTAAAAAATTAAACCGTGAAGCTCGAAGCATCTGGTTGGCGGCTGCTCTCAAGTTGCCATGTGGGTTGTCCTGCTCTGCCATCAGGTTGCTGGTCACAGGGCCTATTTGTTGCCAACCAGCAGGATGGCTGGACCTGCCTTTGATAAGGCTTTAAAAAAGCTAAGACATTCCCATTTAAAATGGTTTTAAAAAGCCAGTCTACCTGCCAGTGGGTTCTTGGGGAGCACTGGTGGAAATGCACCTAAATTAGATAAAGAGCAAAAAAAAAAATATTATAGGAGCACAAATTTTATCATGGGAAACTAGTCTAGAGAAGGGGGGATCTAGACTTCTTCTTCCCAACAGAAGTTAATATAGAAGAATGGCACAGTCCAAACCACACAACAGCTAACAGATAATTTTCCCAAACCCACCACACTGCTATGGACAAAACAAGAGAAGATCTGGAGTTGGGTGTCCAGACTCCTGGACATGTTTAATTGAAGCACAGAGCCTGGGCAGCTGCCTGTGGGGGTAGATCTCAGCACTGCAGGCAGGAGAGCTTCCCAGCGTCTGTGAGGTCCCACTGAAAGATGACAACAGGGGATGGAGTAGGGAATCACACAGAATTAGCTGGAAAATGGGCTACATATTGAGAGTCAGGGATATCTTTATTCTTTTCTTCTTTTTTTTCCCAGAAGCATTGTTTGTTTGTTTGTTTTCTAAACTGATTTGTTAGCACTGAAATTGTTTTCCATAAGAAAAAATAAAATAAAATAAAATAAAATAAAATAAAATAAAATAAAATAAAATAAAATAAAATAAAATAAAATGATGTTCTGGATGCCTACCTTTTAATAGTTCCAAATTGCTGAGATTTTACCCTTGTATTTTTGCAATGAATTTTTTCAGATCCTATGTTAGAAACAGACTTTTCTTTTAAATGGGAGATGATTGCATTTTTTACTGGGAAAAAATGTTGTTCAAAGAAAAGACTTGTCAGTTAAACAGAGTATCAGAATTTATCTGAACTAATCTTTTTCCCCTTTGCAGATTTCAGTTGATTTTTTTTAATTCATCAAATTTTCACTTTGCTTCCACTTGCAATAGGGTTGCTTTTTACACTCCTTGTTCTCCAAAATATTGGCATTTCTCACAGAACAGGTGGGAAAACTGTTGCCTGGTCAGTCAGTGAGATCCACTTGTCATTTCTGTCACTGCCTTCCATAAATCTGTGATTATGAAATTAGTCTTTAAACTTCTTCACAGAGTAACATTTATGACCTCTCAACAGAAGAGCCACAGTGAAGGGGCTGGGAATACAGCATGCAGCTGCACACTGTTTGCTTTTATCAGCCTGTAAGTCGAACACCCTGTTGAGTTGCATCTCATGGTACCTTTTCCATCATAACTGGGCTTTTGGAGAACCTCTCAATTTAATTTAGTTTGCTTACTCTGTACACACAGAAGTCCTGCAAGGGCCATCTGGTTTGCTACATGTCAAGTTGCTCAAGAGTTCTGCAAGAAATCTATGGAAAATGAAACCCAGAGCTTTCCTTCTCTTGGTTTGGAATTTGGGAATAGATTTTCAAAATTGAACTTAATCTTGTGCAGAGAAATCTGATTCAAACTTGTCCATGCATCTTCAATTCCGAAAGCTTCAAAAATCCATTTTCTTTCATTTGGATGGCCTCACACTCATACTTCTCCCCAGAAGCAATCCTTTTTCTATACAAACTCCAGAAGGAACTTTCATTCAAGTTCATTGAGTTCAGGAGCTTTCATTCATGCAATCATGCATTTTGTCAGTGCATCTGGCAAGTAATGCAGAATTTTATAGTTCTCAACTTGTGAGTCCACATTTGGCCACCAGGAGAGCTTTCTTATTTGGTTCTGATGATTCCATGATGAACTTCATGAGCGAGAGACTTGGCTTGGAGTTGTGGAAGGGTAATAAGACCGGGAAAGAAACATCTCATCTCCACTATGGGACAGGAGCTCCTTGGAAGTGTACGAGGACTGAATCAAGATGTTTTAGCTGGATGGTGTTTCTCTCATATGTTCCAATATGCCTTTTTGCCCTGATGCGGCTAGTTCTGGAAATAGGGCTACCACTTCAGCACAGCTGCAAAGCATAATTGAGATAATATCGTACAGGTTGTACTGTCATTTAACATAAGCTGCATTACCCATGTCCCTGAGAAAACCATATTGCCCAGGGTCATGCGGCAAGTAGCAATTTGTGCTCCCAAAGTAAGATATTCAATGGCCAAAAGCTACTTCCAACCCTCTGCCTCTGGGTGTCAACAATCAGATCTCAAAAAAAAAAAAACAACGTGGAGAGTCTACTAAAAGAATAAAATTCTTCATCAGTGGCTAGGCCAGTTCCCTGTTAACCAGATCCTAATGCACTTAAAATTTATTGTCATGTTCATTGCAGCAACAAACGCTGGTATAATGCTCTCCATCTTCATAGAACCAGAGGCATTGGCTGGATAATACAAGGCAACTACGTGTCAGGTTAGGAATATTATATCTGCCTCAATTCATAAGCAGGGAAAGTGAAGTGAATAAAAAAATAACCAGTGCATCTTGTTCCTGCTACCCCATCCGCTTTTAGACTTTTAGCTTTTTAGAAAATGAAGAAAAAGCTTTTAAAACTGATGCATGCGACCCGCTTCTTGGAAGAGGAAATGGATTCAGCACATGCTGGTGTGCACTACCAAGGCAGTGTGTTAGCAAACTTCACTGCTAGCACTCATGAGGTCATCTACCTTCACACTGCAGCCCTATTTCTGTACAAACGAGAGCAGGAGATACAAGCCAACACAGGCTGTGCAGATATTAGAAAAGTAGAAGAAGGGAGGGAAGAGGGGGATATGAGGTCATCTGCATTGACAAAATGTTAGGTACTCACATTAGAGCAGAGAACAGAACCATTTACTTTATTGAACAAACTGCCAACTGGTAATGAGGCTTGTTCTTCCAGTTATTAAATTAAAAGAGCAACATCTGGCCTGGAGCCTTCCAGGGGCCAAATCCTTCCCTGCTGCAATCCTGTCACGCTCAGCAGAAGAACACCGGGGTTAATTCAATTGCGAGGAACTAAATCGATGAGAGGGGCAAAGAGTTTGAGGTTCCGCTAAAAAAAAAAACAGCTCTTCTGCAGCATAGGCCAGTTATCTGAGAATAAAGAACATCACACCTTTAATCACTTTCTCATACGCTCACACTGTGTATAACAAATGGGCATTTTTTTGATTTTCAGTAATTAGCAGAGGAAAAAAGCAACACTTGTGTTTCCCTTTTCTGATTTATTTCATTGGCAGTCAAGCCATGAGATCAGAGCAGAGACACTCATTATGTGGGCAAAGTGGGGAGAACATTTAACCTGCTTCTCACCTCCTTGCTTAAAGTCCAATAAAAATACGGGAAAGGGAAGGGAAAAATATTACAATTTTAAAAGCATTTGGTGAGCTCCAGCAGTCACAGTTTATGGAGCTTTCCATACTTCATTTCCAGTCCTTGTAAGGCATCCAGAAGCCATGGCAAATCTTTCAGTGCCTATGAAAGCTGCCATCAACTGAGAAGCGATGCAAAGACATTGAAGAGAAATGAAGAAGACATTACAAAGCGGAGAAACCCTGGACCAAACCACTGCCGTGAGTAGCACCCAGCCCTGCTTCTGTTTACCTGAATGACACAGCTCAAGTAGACAGTTCTGCTTTATGCCACCAGCGGAGCAATCTGCTCCATGTCCACCTCCCAGCTCCGCTGTGTGCACTGCTGTCGGGCTGCAAACAGGCAGCAACCTGCCGGAGCAGTGAGGGCTTCCCCCAACACCCACCCGCAAGGGTCCCCTCGGCGCAGGCTGTCAGACCGACCGCTCCGCATCAGCTACTGTGTTCGCTTGCTGCTCGTGGAGATGCTGCCTGAATGCTGACATTTTAACAGCACGGTCCCTTCCCTGCACATGATACGGCGCGAGGGAATAACAGGATGTATTAATGTCATTTTAGATAATAATATTCTTCTCAAAGTGGGCTTTCTGGCACCATATGTCCCACTGCGAGAGAACTCTATCCGTATCACTCCAGCATTAGCTCTGAGCTTGAAAGCAGTCCATTTGGGCCATTAAAATGACTTGTGAAATGTGGGATAGTTATCAAGTAATTAGGACCACATTTCCTTTCTCTCTCTGCCTGGAGCGCTGCTATGATCCCAGTTCACCCTCCGCTTCTCTTCACCTTCCTCTTTATGAGTGCCAGCTTTCTGTATGGTGGTGGTTCTCCTCCTTGCCCATTCTCATTTCTCTTTCAGTTGATATTTTTAACCTGCTGCATTTATTTCATGTAAAAAAAATATAGGAACTGAGTTTAGAGGTATGCCAGGAAAAACTTATGACAAGCATATTCCTCAGCTTCCGTGTCGTGCAAAGAGGGTGCTCTTCTACCTCCAGCTGAAGAGATAGCTACAGCTGTAGGGAGTCCAAGACTTGTCTCCCTCAGCCAAGAGAGACTCTCTTGGAAAGGCCTGCAGATATAAAACCAAAGGAGGCTTTTAAAGTCATATGTTCCTCCGTGAGCTGGGGATTACCACGGGGCTTTGGAAAACATGCCTGCATACCTGGCTTTGCAATACGGCTGGAGTCGGACGCAGGGCTGCGTTCCCTGCCGGGCTGCATTTCAAAGACCTCTGCTCCAGGCAGTGTTGGAAACTGCTGCTCACTTGAAAATCGCAGGGCCTGGGATCCCATCACAGCGTGCAGAGCACTTAGACTACAAGAACACCCCTTCCCATCCCCATAGCTTCCCCAGGGCTGCAGGGTCTTTGGCTGGAGCCACAAACCAAAGTTCCTCACACCCTTCGTACATGATCTTTTTCGCCAACATTCTTCCCTCCTCCATGTTCACAGATCCTCTCTTCCAAGTCCAGATGACAACAGCTTTGCAAGGGCCTGCACTAGCAACATCTCTATGCTGGAGAAGAGCCTACAGACACTAATACTGTCTCTTGCAGGAGATGTGCACTGGCTCCACAGCCGTTGAGACAGGTCCTCAGGCCTGGACACATTTCAAATTGTCCAGGTTTATCCCTGCAGGTTTGGCCACTCTCTCCCCCATGCTTGCCATAGGACACCACAATGAGCAGCCCCTGCTGATGGACTTTATTCCATCAGTAAGAGAGTGCTCTTCCAGTTTCATTCCCCCAAGGGCTTGGCCATCTTCCAGCTCTAACCAAGTTCTGACCAAGGAAGCTAAACCTCCCTGTGCTATTGCGCCTCCACAATACGAAAGGCACAAAGTCTGTGCGCAAATATGCATTGCTGCATCATTTTCCCATGTTGCCTGAGAAAGCGAGCCCGAGACCCAGCTACATCTCCCAGTTGTGTTTTGTGACTTAGATACAGTCACTGTCATCATCTAGGCCCTGCTACATCTCTTATTTACATCATCCTTTCTCTGGTCCTTACAGATACGGGCCACAGGATATTTCTCAAAGGTTTATGGAACCCCACCTTCTACCTCTGTCCTCTTGAACCCCTCCAGAAAAGTCTCTTGACCCCTCATAGAGGTTTCCTCTGCACAGCAGAGTTGTGCCAGCTGTTGTGCTCCTCACCACCCTTTACTGTCTGCTTTCTGGTCTCAAACCATGGAGTTAGTATGAAAAGCAGCAGGACTGAGGACACCAAGTCCCAGAAGCACCTGGCTGCAGCCAGTAAATGATTAGCTGGGAATGAGTCATATTAGCAGCCTAAGCCCGAGAAATACACCCAGATCCCTCTGCACAGGACTAAAATAGATTATAGCTGACTGATTAAAGGTCCTGGCCAAGTCCTGGTGAATTAGAGCAGTTTACAGGGGGATGCAAGGATAAGGACTATTATTAGCCTCACTATTTATTATTTGGGTAGTGCTCCTATTGTCTAAAGCGGTTTCCGAGTCATTAGCAAGACAGTTCCTGCCCTAGAGCAAAAAGTCATTTGGATCCAAGGGTGTGAGTGGAGATGAGATATTAGCTTTGGTCTGGTTATGTTAAATCTCATTTGACATGGTGGGATGATGTGGACCATTGCATCCGAACACAGGCAGTCTGAGAGAAAGACTTGTCACACTATTTTTCTCACCATATAGTGTCTGATACCAAGAAACATAAGGCAAGATCAGGAGTAGAATCATAGAATCATAGAATCATAGAATGCCTAAGGTTGGAAGGGACCTCTAGAGGTCATCTAGTCCAACCCCC
>JAWLRI010000111.1:549011-650137 GCA_034781795.1 Crypturellus tataupa | reverse complement strand
GTTCTGTCACTGGCCACTACTGAAAAGAGGCGGGCCCCATCCTCCTCACTGCCTCCCTTGAGGTACTTATAGACACTAATTAGAGTAGGATGAAGTCCCAGGGTGAGGTGCCAAAGACACACTGCAAAGGCCAGAGGCTTACGGTTTGTGCACCTGAGCAAATTTCCAGTCTTGAAATTCTTAGGTGATGGTTTTCTGCTTCTTATCTGGAAGAGAAATCCCACGGAGTGACCTGAATCAGATTTTGCCCAGCAATGGTTCCTGTCAGGAAAATACATAAGGTAGAGAGAAATATTCCACACAGTAGAAGTGTTTTGAAAAAAGTTGGGACATTAGGCCAGGTGCACGCACCTGGAACCTCTTTGGAAAATAGGAGAAGCTATCCCAAACTTGTCTTGGACTCACAAGCTTGAGGGGAAGTGAGCAACTAGGTAGGACGTACGAGCCAGGTAGCCCTGCCAGATTTTGCTAGGCGGTCATGAGGCTTGGGCTTTTTGGCATGGCTGTCAAAAGTCCTGCTCAAAAAGACCTATTACTCGGTGCAAATCTGAGCTTTCCACTGCTAACAGAGTGGAAGAGGCAGAAAATATGACCCTAGCATAACCCAAAACTTAACAACACACAAGAAAAATAAAAGCTTATTTTTAAGAATCTCATTGCTCATAATCCACATGCCTGATTTTCACCCAAGTCCCAAGCTCTGGAGGGAGAGAAGAAAACGAGACAGATAACTGGTCTTTACAGCTTTTCGTATGAGCCGTGGTATCTCCCGGCTCCTCAGTGGCGGTGGCGACATGTCTAGACACCCTGGGAAACATTCAATCAGGAGAATGAAGAATGGGTCCCGCTGCTAGGAACAATGCAAGAAGAACAAAACAGCCCGTTTTTATTCTGTGCAGCTGTCTTGTAAGAGGACAATTAGGTCACTGAAAGTTTTAGTAACAGCAAAAATAACTCAAAAAACAACAAAAACTGGAAATGAAACTGTATATTTTGGGGGATTTTTTTTTTTTTTTTAGTATGTTTCCCTTCCAAATCTTCTCCAACTGACTTTTTTCCCCCCTCTTCAAATTTAATGATTATTAATGGATACATCACTAATGTACCTGGAAGAAGCTCATTTAAGAACAATGTTTTTTGGATTATAAAGTATCTGAAAGCTATTTTTCTTTTCTTCATCCAGTAATTGCCCAGCTTTGTCAAACAGACCTAATTCCATGCCATGACATTGAATACTCCTGCCAAAACTCTGCTGAGAAGATAAACAGGAAAGGCCTGTGGCCATCCCCTCCATACACCGCTCACTCCGTGTGCCTGTAGCAGCCGACAATTGGAGAGAGGGGAATTAAGGACTATGCTGGTCCTGGAGGACTCACTTCAGTTCACTGACAAGCAATATCAGAAAAACCTAAACATAAGAATCAACCTTTTTTTTTTTTTCCCCTCTCCTGTTTCTCAAAAGCAGAGTCTAGGAGTTGTGGGAAAAGCTGTGGATAGCCATAGATGTGGCTTGTCCATCTGGAACACGTGCTGTGGTTTCCACTGACCATCTTGCTTTGCAACAGGCCTGCAGGGCTCCCAGTAAAAGGGGGACTTGGCCACCAAACCGCCTTCAAGACATCTCTGCACCACGGCTGGAGGGATGCAGAGGTGGTTCCACACATTATAGCTTTTCAACAACAACAAAAAAATCCACAACTAACATGGTTTCAAGTCACTGAGGAAATGATATAGCTGATTTGAGCACCCAAAACTAGGCAACTCTCCACTGTCTTGGGTGGAAGACAGTGCTCGGGTCTTCCAGCCCAGCATTCCCTGCCCAACTCAGGGGTGGCAAACTGCGATCAGCTGCTCAGCTCAGACATGCCCTGCCATGGACTAATAGAAAATTCAATCTAACTATTCTACACATCATTGTAACCCAATGGAACGACTTCATTTTTAGCAAACAAAACTTTCCTACCTGTGCTGAGATATGCTCAGTGCAAAAGATGTAAGCAAATGTGACTCAAAGCCAGATTCTGACTGCTACAAGTGCCAAAGGGAGATGCCTACGAAAATATAAGAAACAGGGAAAGGACGGAGTCAGCTATTCCCTGGAAGACCTTGCAGTTTCCAGCAAGCTCCCAGATCACAGCCAAGGCCTGGGACGATGTGGATGTGTGCCTCCAACATCTGCCAGCTGCCTGCAGGCCTACCTTAGCTGCCCTTCCCATTGGAGCAGATGTGAGGCCATGTGGCACAGGTCCTGCCAACTTTATGCCAAGGACGAGGAAGAGGCGGATTTCTCAATTTCAGCAGTTGGAGTCAGACTTCAGCCTCGTTGCACCTCTCAGGTGACCTCCTGGCTCATTACGGTGTAGCAGTGATTGCTTGCACATGCCCCGAAGTCTGTTGTTGGGAGCTGACAGAGCAGCAGAGCGTTCCAGGAATAGCTTTCAAGGCCCTCCCCAAGTGGCTAGAACAAGGAGTTTCCCTGTTTGATCTCCAACTCTTACTCTGCCATTTGAAATTTATCATCTCCCTTTACCTCAACAGAGCAAAAACTCAATATGCAGTTTAATGCAAAACAGTGAAATGAGAGCTTTCATTTTAAGGAAAAAGCAGAAATTGCAGAAGTAATAGGACTACTTCTGTTTAAAATGCTATACAAAACATGATGGATGAGCAGAAATAGCAATAGTGGAGTTCACTTTTCTTTCATAAATCTACTTCACATCTATGAACTGAGTGCGGTGTGTCTTGGACACTGATCACAGTAATCTAGCAGATCGGAATAGCCCAAGGAGGGGAAGGGTACAGAACTGGGGGAGACTGGTGATTCTTCAGCCTTTATTGACTTTCCCTGCTTACAGGGAAGAGGCTCATGGGCAGTGTAATCCAACCAGCTCTGCATGCATGGACACGAGGTCCATCACTGTTAAAGCTCAGGGTTCTCCAGCAGTATTCAGACCTATGAAATCAGAGCATTTATGGTTCCTCCTTAAGTCGTGTCCTGTATTTACTATTGGACAACATTTTATAGCAATTGCAATGTGATCAAAACTTCTATTTTCTCTCCTTTTTCTCAGGAGTCTAAGAAGTTCAGTGCTCCATTAAAGACAACAGTTATCATTCATCACTGGACAAGGATCCCAACCTCCATGGAAACAGGGAGTTTCCAGTTTTCACAGAGGTAGACACTGCAGTGTTAGAGAACTCTAAAAGCTCAGAAACTGTCAGAAAAAATAATATGAATTTCCTTCTCACTGTTAAAAAAACTCCTAAAATTGTGCAGTAGTAGCAAATTCAGAGGCCCCTCAGAAATAGAAAGTGGCGAGATTTCTAGTAGGCATGTCCATAATCAATGAACAAAGAACTACCCCTGCTCTGTGTAGTCTGGTATGGAAGGGGATCTGTATTTATCTAGCTCACCCTTTTCTTCAAAAATTTGTTTTGTCAGAGGGGAAAAAAAAGAAACCAATTGAATTTCTGCTGGAGATAAGGGAAACAAAACAACAGCTTAAGGGCTGTCCACAATTTAGCTGAAAGTTTGCAGAAGAGGAGGAAAACAACAATTTTCCAACTTACAAAAGAGGCTATTGGATATTGCAGAGAGCACGAGGCCTCACAGGCTGCGAGGTCAGGAGTTTGAAAAGTGGTTCCTTGGATTTTTTTTTTCCCTGAGCTGATTATTCTCATGTTATAAGACTACACTCAGGAATAGTATTTTGGGAATGGTCTTATGCACAGAGGAACCTCTACTAAATGTTTCAACAGAAATCCTAGAGGAAAAAGTCCAACAGGAATCGTAAGTGAAAGGTGGAAAGAAACATAAGGACTATCCCAGTGCCACGTGGGGGACACGTGACTGGGCCAATACCAGAGCTGAGACTTTCCAAATCTCAGGCAGACTTTCAACTGTGAAATCGTCCTTCTGATTCCAGCTTCCTGACCTGCCTACTGTGCTTACCACTTTATTTGGCATCCAGACCAAAACTCTGTTCTCTGTAGCATGAATTAATCCTTTCTTCCTTTTCTCCTGATGGTACTTATATGCATCACAGTCATCACGGCTTCAATGCAGCTTATAGTAAACATTCAAAAAAGCCAGAATTTTGAGACTTATTTGTTGAGAGATTGGTGACAACATTAAGAAAGATGAAAAAGATCCAAGTGTGCCATGTCTCAGAAGAACATGGGGAAACTCTAAAGTGAAAGAATAGTTGTGCTTCTGGAGAAGCTATAGATAAGACTTTGGGTCAGGAGGCTGGAGCACATGATCTTTGGAGGTCCCTTCCAGCCTGGATCTGCGGATCTGTGACATCGAGAAATCCACAGCAAACACAGCCTGGAGCATGGGCAGATAGAGAGCTCCGAAGCTGTGAAATGCTGAGTTTTGCCTCGCTTCTGTCCAAAACAATGAGTCTTTTCTCATGGAGATTTCTCTAAACTTGGAGCAAATTTGCAGAAACGTTTGCCAAGGCTCCACAACAAGGTTCAGGACGGATGTGGAAAGCAGGTGTGCCGTGCAGTGTGGCAGAACTCTGCGGTGCACAGATGGGGCAGAAGACCCAATAGGAACTTGCAGTCCTGTTTCTTCCAATGAATTTATTGAGTCATTCGTGGAAGCTCAGTCTCCCATGCTACCTCCGTGACACCTTCCTTGGAAATATAGAAGCTCTGTAAAATAATCATAGGTAGCCATAAATTCTTGATTAGAGAAATCAAGCTGCTTGACTGACCAGAGGCTCTAGGTAAAACAGGGAAATGTTCCCCAGTTTTTCCTGTTCACTCCTAATGAAATCCCAAGACTTCCTCTTGTTACTTTATTTTGTTGGAATATACGTATTTTGCTTCAGCCAGCACCACTAGTAGAATCCCCTCAGTTGCTTGGACTATTAAAAAAAAAAAAAAAAAGCCACCACACACCCACAACCCAGAAGATTGCTTTTGAAAATAAGCATTTTCAGGGCAAGCCATTTCCATTTCAAAGTATGCTATCTCATTTTTAAAGGAATGCAAACAGAAGGAAGAGAACATGCTTCATTTGACCTGCGGAATTAAAAAAACCCCAATTCCCCAGGAACCAATGAAAAAAAATTGGAGGATCTGGCCAAAAAAAAAGAGAAAAAGAGTAACAATCACCAAGTGCTTCAGCGCTAAATCATCAGCATCTCTTTGCGCCTTTCTGCTTTTCTTTCTCTTCCCTACCTAAGACATAGTGTCACACTTTGGTGTGAACTAGAGTGAAAGAATATTCTGAATTCGCATCCTAGAGCAAATTCTGACATTTCAGCATTTACTCTGTTCCCTGAAATGGCAAAAAAAAAAAAAAATGTTGAAATTATATCTCTCTCTATATGTGTATAAATATATATATTTATGTTATTTAGAAAAGTATGAATTAAAGTTGGATGGTTTAACATATTGAAGACAAAACACAAATTGAAATGACTGAAAAAGTCTCATTTTCTTGTCATGCCAATATTAAACCTAATTTTACTGTATGCCTTGTCTTGAGAGAGTACACAGCCTCTAGCCTGCTACTGTCTGGAAATACAAAGAAACTTAGGAGAAGGTCTCAAAATAGTTGCTCTGTTTCTTATACTTCTTCCTGTAGCGTTCACACTCCGTGATTATGAAGCACTGGGGTACGTGAGCCATTTTGTGTCCTATAGTTACTGGGGGCTCTTCTCTGCTCTGGGCATGGGTGCACTTCCACTAACATTATTCCCAGGGAGCAGCACATGGTCAGCCAGCACAAAATTCACTCTTTCCCTCATGGGTATTGAGGTCCTCTTGAGAGTGCAGCCATAATAAAGAAAAAGAGTCAGAACTGCACTTCCCCTAAGGGAAGTTGAAGTATATTCTGAAATGATTTGAAACCAATCCAGTCAAAAGAACGAAATATTCCCCGATAGGGTCAAACTGACCAAAATGAAGTGTTTCATTTCAGGTTCCTCTCACCCCCACCCCTCAAAATAAAATACAATAAAATATAAAAAGAAGGATGTGAAAGTTTTTGAGCACAATCACATTTCTTCCCTATGGAAAACATCAAATTTGTGAAAATGACAAGTTTTCTTGAAAAAAAGTCAGTCTCACCAGCACTTCTGAACTCTCCACACTATGAAGAGCATCCAAAGGTTCATCACTCTGATTCTTGGGCTTCCCAGGAATTATTGCTCATCTGGCTCTTGATTTAACACCTTACTCAAAGGCTCTGCACCAAAATCCATTGTAGACCGTGAAACATCCCTAGACATCATGAGCCTGAAATCATGATGGACCCAAATTTTGGCTCTACCAGGAAAACTATGCAGCATTGTGCTCCCAGAGAAGGAGACATTTTCATCTTTCTTTCCATATCTCTACTTGCAACACCACCTCAATATTTTTCATATACTTATTCTCACAGTCCTTGTGACAAACCGGGTGCAGCTATCAGCTCCATTGCCTTTGCAGTGAGCATCAAGAGATGATATATTAGGTTTTCAGAGATACCTGAGAGCAAAGGACAGGAATATGCCTTCCCCACGCGTGACCAGGAATGCTGTAGGCAATCAGGAAAGGAGGTGTAGCTGACAGAAGATACCTGCCAGCAGTCAGCCACTGCCGCACACCTTCCTTGCTACAAGAAAAAGCTGCCTTTGAGAAAAGCCTTTGGTCCGTGTCAAACCAGCTAGCCAAGGAATTGTGCAACTGCATGTCAAACATGTTTGGAGAACAAAGTGTGTAAACAGATGTAATGCAAAGCTACGGGTTTATTTTTGAATGTGAATCCAAGCAAATCCATCCACGGTTGCTTTGTGAGATGAATAAGAATTACCAGCTAAAGATGTCTTACAATATTTCTTTTGCTCTGCCTTTTCACTAAAGACCTGGGATGAAATGTTTTTAATAAAACTCTCTTTTTTATTTTAATTTTTTGGGGTATATACATGCATCAAAGTTCAAATAAATATTTACTATAATAAGAAGAATGCAGAGAATTGTAAACATTTAGAAAAGGTCACATCTGACCAGCCTCTACCCTGCAAGGTAGAATTTGATGTCCTACAGTTTATAGCTGTACAAATAAAGTCCAACTCTTCTGTATTCAGATTGACTGTTAAAGTTGTAATGATGTTTAACTGCTGAAAAATGAATTACAGGTGGAAAGCGCATTGCCCATTTAAGACAAAGACTGTTTAAGTTTAAAAAAAAAATGTTTTTATTTGATTGGGTCTTTTTTGTTTTGTTTTGTTATGTTTCTCTTTAATTCCCCCAAGCAAACAGATTAAGGAACATCATAGCCTGTCAAGTAATGCATGTTTGTAAAAACACCACATCCCTTTGATGCGTCCATCATGAGCCGGAGAGGAGAGAGAGGGGTTTTCTTTCACTTGCAGTGGAGCTTCTTTTTATTTTTTTGCCACTAATTATGGAATTTCTCATTAAAATAACAAGAAGCACGTCTGGCTGGGATTCCAGCACATGTTTTCACTTTTGGGAACCAATGGGAACCGTATGCTTTCTTCCTTCCCCTGTGTCCCATGCAGCAGCGGGCAACCCGCGTCAGCATCCGTGCGCGGCTCCGCCATCTGCTCCATCGGGCACACCGGGAGGCACAGACCCCTTCCCCAGGGCAGGACCAACCGTGCTGGGCACTGGGCTGGAGCCGTGTTCACAAGCTAATTATAAACCTTCATAAATCGCGTGGTTCCACATTTTTTTTTTTTATCTTATTTTTATTTCTTTTCCCTCTTAGGCCTTTCTCTCCTCTTCTGCCTCTCCCCTCCCTCCCTGCCCCGTTGCATTTTTCTCATGGCCAAGCTAATTCACGCAGACCTGCAGTGGTTATTTATAAACTCTCCTTCTTGAGTGCCAAGGGGCCACGAACAATCATTTCCCTCCAGTTTACAGGAACATTCAAAGTGCTCTGAAACATATTTTCGACATAACTCATCACTTTGAAGATGCGTCCAAGCTTTTGTTCGCATTTATTGACAGGAAGTTGTTTTTCATTGCTTGGATCAGGACGGGGAAGATGTGGGGGGAAAGGGGAGGAAGGGGCTTGCCAAACAGCGAGTGTGGTGCCCTTCAAAACTACTCCTTGCACCCTTGGCGCCTGCGTTGAGTTGCTTCACCCATCCATCCGCTTGTCCGACTCTCCCTTTGCCTTGCCTCAAGGCTAGATCTAGCTTTTACCCTCTTCTTCTCAAGGAGGAGGTAGAAATTACTGCTTAAAAACGGGTAGATTAGAGCAAGGATGGATCCAGGCAGGCGGGAGGGGACGAGGAATCTCCCTCTGTTGTCCAGCACGGCTCTGCAAGAAGAGGGCATTTCTGGGTCTCAACTCCTCTTGATGGCCCTGCAAAGCAGGGCTCCCAGTTCCAGACTGCTGGGGAACAGGCCAGCCCAGCATGATCGTCCCTTTCGCAACTTGTATGTTTAGGGGAAAGAGTGACTCATCTTGGGGAGGAGCAGGGAAGGGGGCCCTGGCTGAATCACCACGCTCTGCAGTGCCGAGCTCTCCAAATCCAGCTCCAGGTGTGGGATACACGATGGCCTTGCTGGACAGCCCTCCATGGGCATTGGCAAGAGGTCTGCCAGGTGGTCAGAGGAGGATGAGGTGTCCCTGAAGCTGAAGGAGACATTGTGAGGAACCAGGCAGGCACTGATAGGAGAGGGACAACTCAGATGGCCACGTGCCAGGACACTGTGCCAGGAGAATGGAATGATCACCTTGCTCATTTCTGCCTCAGCTCAAAAGAAAAGACTTTGGGCATGTTTTCTGCTGGCTTAAATCATGATGAAGTCCAGTAAAAAGCAGCATCTTCTCTTAAAGCTCGTAGTGATCCTTCTTTCCTGCTCCACAGGCTGATGTTGGTGGAGGGAGCCAGAAGAGGAGCAGGACAGGTCCCCAGGGCACACAGGGAGGAGGCAGCAGAGCTGGAGATGAAGATCTTGACCAACAAAGAGGACCCAAAGAGGACTCTTGACTACAAAAGGACACCCCAGGAAACATCGTGCTCCAGTTGGTCTTGACCTCATGGACACATTTGAAATTACTGAGCAGCCGTGGCACAAATTCACTGCTATGCTCTCTTTAACAGGGAAAAAGGAGTTTAGGAGTTTTTTTTTAAAGGAGGTTGTATCAAGGTTTTTATATTGACAGTGGGACTGGTTATTACATACTGTGCACCTAAGGATCTTCCACTGTAAGGAGCGTAATGCAACACTGGGGGCAATTCTTGATTCCACTTACTCCCAATTATTATTACTTCTTGGCTTGTTGTTACACTATATAGTGTAATGTTATTGCTTGGAATGGCATGTTAACTTATTTTTTACCAATACCATGTGTTCTCCCTCTTTTATCCTGGTAGTATGTCAAGAGCTGTTTTTCTAAGGATGGTCAAGGGAATATGATTCTAATATTACTATAGATGATATAAAAAGTTTTATAGACAGTATTCCACGTTTGAACTGGGACCCCAGAATTCAAACATGAGGGCCTTAAAAAGACATTTGAATTGCACATTTTGAAGGCTTAGACTGGCCAGTGAGGCAGAAAAGGCACTTACTTGATTACCAGCAATTGCCAGTTTGAACATTGACTTGCTAGAACTGCACTTAAAGAAAAAAAATCTCTTAAGAATAAGCTTATAATATGCAATTTCAGGCATCATTTGGCTCCAGAAGCAAAATTTAAAGTACTCTGAAAAATACATGGGACCACATTTGTTACTGTATTATTTTCATGAGCTGACCCCTAAAACTGGGTCAGTTAATGTGACAGTTGCCATCTTTACTAGGGTAAAACTGAGATCTTCAAAACACAGAACTGAAGCTTCTGTAAGGGTTATGGAGCAAGATGCCACGATGCTTCCAAACGTGTTTCATAAAATACTGTCTTGCCTGGGCACAAAACGTTGTACACAGAAGTAGACTTTTTTTTCATGTTGTAATGCAATAAACACCAAATGTTTGGAAAACATTAGGAAAGAGGAGAATCAAGGACGCATGGCATTTGTCATGATGGCTCAGGTTGCTGAGCTGGACTTCTAAAACTTTCTGCCAGGATCTGCACTGGCCCAAGGATTGACTACTGGCTTATCTGCTTGGTGTCAACATTTGCAATGCTGTTTCTTCCTAGGGTCCACATCTGGAGTTTCAGTCTGCAAGCTACCCGGTCAGCTGTCCCAGTTCCTGTGAGCAACTGGAGCAGACTGGGACTCTGCAAGTCTCTCCACAGCATTCAAGAGTTCTGCTGTTTACTACTAGCATCCTTTCCTTATCAATCATCAAGACATTTCTAGATATATTTTATAGCAGAACAAACCCAGTGTGCAAAAGGAGGGGATTTTGAAGGCAGATAGCAACAACAGGCAGAGTTTTCCAACTCCACCGAACTTTTATGAGCACTTCCATAATGGCAATTCCAACACTTTGGGCCATGACTGCAGCGACAGTTGGCGCCTAATACATCATAATCTGCTTTCTATTTAAAAAAGAAACAACAACACTGCTTTATTTATTGCAGGTGATTACCTTCGCATGGGACTAACATGTCTGGAAATTCCAACACCTTTGTCTCAGCAGCAGGCGGGTTTCCGCTGTCCGACACTGTGTTCATCATTGTAGTCATCATAGGGGCTACGCACTGCTAATTTTGCAGGTTGCTTCATTGCCTTGAAATGCCACATAGTCACTAGTGCCATGATTACCAGAGTCTTAGTGCTTTTGTTGGTGCTTTTAGCACCCTCAAGTGTGTCTATTTTTGGAGATTAAGGAGCAAACATTTGCCTCTAGCTTGGGACAGTTTCAATTGCGCTGCAGCTGGCAGCACATTTTCCTGACTTGGTGACTGCACACTCAAATCCAGGCAGACATACATCTGTTTTTCTCTCTCTGGACATTGGCTCTTTTTCGCTTTTAAAAACTCATTGAAGCTAACTTTAGGGACATCCTGTACTTGTCTGTGATTTTTTTGCCAGTTGCTCGTTGCAGTTTGCAAGGAGCACAAAGGAACAGGAGCAATCCATAGCTTATGCTCACTAGGAGCACCTAGAAGGGAGTGACAACGCAGAGGGTGGATGTGGTGCCTCAGGAGGGCCAGCTGGCGTGGGGCAGAGCAGCAGAGGTGAGCCAGGGTGATGGCTGGAAGGATAAGGTCTTCCTAACCAAGAAAGGGCAGAGAATTGGGGAATGGAGTGGAGAGAAGGTGCTCCAGGAGGAGAGAGGGGAGAAAGGTGTGATGTTGGTCAGCTCTGTGCTCAAGTACCCTTAGGACAAGGAAAGATGGGTGACAAATCCTACAAAAGACTTTAAGGCCTCTAGGGTCGTAAAGGGGGTGGCTCAGGGCATCTGAAATGTCACGAGACAGGCACAATTCTACCCTGATCTCTGCTCCATGATGTGTCTCCAATCTGGAAAGATGATGTGCTTCTCACAAAGAAAATGAGTGAAATCGTTAGACCATAAGCTTCAACCAAGTCACTGGCTTCCCAAAACGCAGCTAAGCTGATATCAGCATGAAGACATGACCTAGAGGTCTCCCAAAGCCAGAGGGTTTGGCCCAGAAAATATATAGTTATCCCCAAATACTCCTTTTCCTACTTCATCCTTGAATAATAGTCTCTGTTGAAAACCAAATGAAACCAAAACCAAAAACACACACAGAGAAATGCACACACCTAAACTGTCTGATCCATACAAGAAAGGTACTCTCATGCATCCCTATCTGGCCTTTTGAATGTGTTCCCTCTCTCTGACCCATCTCCTCTGAGGTACTAGGTACCAAACTGGGGAGACCTGGTGTCTCCAGCACTTTCAAAAATCCAGCAACAATTTTTATTCCCTCTCACAGACTGGCTATTACGATCTATTCTGCATTGACATAGCCTTTGAGTATTACAAACAAAAAGAAATCAGCATGAGGACAGGTTTCAGCAGGCAAATCCCTTCACTTTCTGCAGAAACAAAGCTCCTTGTTTCACCCCAGCTTCATCAGACCATGGGGAGCTCATGGGCAATGAAATCTTAGGTTTGGCAACCAGCAGTTTCTGGCCCTGTACGTGACCTACAGAAACCCTCACTGGCACGAGCCAAAAATACACCACCGGGAGTAGAGACCCAGACAAGTTCTGCTGGGGCCCCTTGCCAGCTCTCCTCCCTCCTCTTGCCTTCTAGAGACTGGGATAAAATCACTACTGTTACTCAAGCAATCTCTACTGGAATGTAATGGACAGCGATTCCATCCTAGATCACTGGAAGCCTCATTTAATTCCTTAGAGAGGTGATTTTGTTTTGCAGTTCTTCCCAGCATCCATGCTTGGGGAAACCTCAGACTTGTTTTTCTTCTGCACTATTTGCTTCCAATTGCTGTACCTTATTTTTCCCACCTGCAAAATCAAGGTAATACTTCCAAATTCTTTTACAATTTACTCTGAACTCTCAGAAGAAGAAGTCTGAGGCACACTGGTCCAAAAACACTGGCCTACAACTTCATAAACAGCTAAGAGCCTTAAGACAGCAAAGTGTGAAGAACAGTCTAACTGCAAGGTTATAGCTACTGCTCCTGATTTCCCTCTCTTATGTCTCATAAATGATATAAAGTTCAATTTAAATGAGAACAGTTTGCAAATGAATGCCTGTGCTTCTTAATGAATGGAAAAAAAAAAGGGAAAAAAAGAATCTACATGCATATTTGCAGCCAGCGATTGCGGAGAGAGCTTTTCAAAGGTAACTGAGATCCAGGATGCACAATGCATGTAGAAGTGCATGTGGGAACAGGGAGGGCCTTGCGTGATGCTGGGAAATACTGCTTTGCTATATTTATTTTTCAAATGAAAGCCTGACCTGGAAAGCATCAACATTGTTCCAGTATGAGGAGGCATTTTTCTTGTTGGGCCTGACATGCAATTTTCTGAAGTTGAAATTGAAATTTCACGCTGCTGAGAGGTTGGGACATCTTTTATGGATCAAACCAGTGCTCATCTCCAATCCAGAGATGAGTAATGAGGCCAAATGGTTTTTCTGGAATTAACACAAGGACAAAAGGACATTCTGCTGCAGAGCGCGCATTTTTAAATAACAAATTGGATCTTTTTGTTATTGTTGCCATTAGGTTCAGCTATGGGGTGGGGGAGGCTTTGGAGCTGGGGGAACATCCTCCTGGTGATCTGGTAAAGGCATTATCTAAACACAATCTGCTGTAGCAAACAGGCGAGCCAAGGGAGATGAAGGAAACCACATTAAAAACATGATGAAAGTTGCCTCCAGGCTCCTTATGTCACACTTGGGCTTTGGGCAGTTGGAGTTTTTATTTCTTCCCTTTTTCTTCCGTTAATAAAGCTCAACCTCGCATTCTTCCCTTTGGTGTTAAAGGCTGCGAAGACCCCTCGGCTGCTCCCCTTCGGCACCCGCTCGCACAGGCCCGCGTGCCTACGCGTGCTGCTAACCTCCCGCCCCATGGGCAAGCTGAGGGCACCTCTCTGCCTCGCACGTGTCCCAGGTGTTCCAGGCGGCACTGCCACTGCAGAGCCGTTCAGCAGGTGACCTGCCTCCTGGAATGGAAAGAAAGTGACTTGCAAGGAAACTGCTCAGCAACTCGGAGAGAAAAAGAGCAGGGTTAGGTGGACCCTCATAACTCAGTACTGGAGAAGGGAGAGAAAGGACCCCCAAACAGTGCATCGTTTCTGCCCCACTGCGGACTCCCTCCAGCAATAGAAGACTAAATCAAACCCATACACGGTTTATTTTTGGATTAAGCCCCCTGGTTCCCTTCCACCCTCCCCACCCCCTAAAAAAATTTGATTTATGATTGTATTGTTCTGTATTCCAAACTAACACACCACAAGCTTTGAGCTTCGCAGCTCCCCTGCCTGCTCCTGCAATCACACAGGTGTAACTGCTGTAAAAGCAAAGGCAGAGGGAGAGGAAGGAAAGGCAACAGGAGAGAAAACGGGGAAAAAGTTGAGGCTGCAGATGCACACATCTGCTCTCTGACTAATTCAGGGTATGGCACACCCGTATGGGTCCCTTTTTATTGCTAACATTCCTTATAAGTTAGCAACATTTTTTTACCCCCCCTCTTTTCCTCCAAACTTCAGAGTCCCAGAGGAATGTTTAAATTATTATGGAATCCCAAAGGAGTTTGCTGCTTCCCTTTTTAATTTGTTCCATGCTCGTTGCTGTTTTTTAAAGCAGTGCCCAGTTTACTCTTTCCTAAAGACAAGCCCCGGGCTCCTTGCTCAGGCTCTGGCACAGAATTCATTCTAACTTTGTTCCCAAATCCCTATGGGTTTATAGCATGGCTATAATAATTCACTTGACGTTGAAATTTGCCATTACCTGCTCTGATTTTTGAGCTTTCATTTAAATAGAAACACTAAAAGAAAAGAGCAAAACCAATCAAAAAAGGCATTATTTCACTTGGCCAGCTTTCATAGGAAAGCTACAATCCTGTAAGTCCACATGAGCTGCAAAATGCACAGGGTGTTGAGCCTTAAGTTTAGCCTGTTGTCTTCACAGAACTGAGACTCAGCTAGAAAAAAAGAAGTCAAAAATGAGCAAAGAGAAGATTGGAACCAGGTCTTGACCTTTACATCTCAGCAACAGCAAGGATGCGAGATGCTGACACACGATAGGGGAGCTGGCTATCCTTACCCCAGCAGTCCAAATTTGCAGGCAAATGGATAGAAGACAGAGACCTTTGCTGGTAATACTCATACAGAGAAATTTATAAGATTATCCTATTTCATTTTGCTGCTTCTGTAGTCATTTCCCGCATCCTTTTTAATATCAGCCTTTAGGTGGACAAATTGAGGAGCCGATCCGTGAGCCGTGTTCTCACACGTGCACACACACACCCGTGCAGTTAGTTAATTACCCTGAAAGGTCGCCACATGGTTAAAAAGGGGATCAGCAGGGCTTCCAAACATCCCACTTCTCTGCTCTATTAACGAGGCTGGAAGCACAGAGCAGCTGCCAAGAGTCTTGCAAACCAAGTGCGTGCAGGCCTGCCCCACCGGGAATAGCTGTTGGAGAAAATGTTCATAGGAAACCAGGCACTTTCTCTCTCTCTGGACGGCTGTCATTTCTAGAGAAGGATGCAGCCCATATATACATATACATATACATATATATATATATATATGCTATAGATCTATCTAGGGTCCGGCATGGCTTGGACTTCCCTTCTCCTAGGGAAACGGTGCAAACTTCCTGATGTTAGTTAGGATGGGGCTTTCCAGGGAGCTCTTGGGAGGACACAAAGAAGCTCTGGTAAAATCTGACATAAAGCACCCCCACAAGGACGACTTTCTTCTGAAGATCTGCCAGCTTCTTTTGACGCATGGAGAAAACCAGGAGTTTCCCTGGCAATACATCTGACCTCGACTGCGTGCTTGTATCAGAAGTCCTGGTTGCCTGGGACTTCAGTTGGTCTGGTGCCCCTTGGATATTTGTGCAGAGAGCAGACATTGCTAGGGTCTTTTAAACACATTTATTAAAGGAAATTAATAGCCTTAGGTCTGCAAGACTAGAGCAGCTTGGTGCATTTCTGCCCACATAATTGAGATTGATCTCACTTCATACCCTCTCAGAATTAAAAAGAGACAGATCAAACCTAGTACCTGAAAATATCTTCTGATAATACCCTCTGCCAAGAGAGACTACTACTTTTCTACCATCCAGAAGATAGCTAGCAGATCAGTTGACTCATGTTACTCCTCTCAAAGCTCAGTGAGGAAGACCCCAACAGCACCTTGGCTGAGTGAAGTATTTCCCTTGCCACTCAAAGCCCCTCCTGCTTTCCTACTTTCACTTCTTATTTACTCAACTCTGTGCCGGACTTAGGTTTAAAAATGTTTTGATCAAATCAGCTCCGTTAGTTTGGCATTTTTTTTATGTTTTTTTTTTCAGGATAGAGGCACATGCCTCTGTCCATGTGCTGCTCTGAAATGCTCTGTTCACTGGTACCCAGAATCAAAGGTATGGGTGCGGGAATCCCCGGGAAATGAACATCCACAAACTCTCCTGTGAACTGAGACAGCTGAAACTGTCCTTTCCTTTATGGGGAAAAATAATTTTATGTATAAATCTCCCTTCTATTTCTATGTGTGGTATCCATGTTGTTTCAATTTCTCTGTGACAAAATGTATTATTGATAGGAAAGAGACCTGTGGCTGCTTTAGTACTTATATATCTAAACACTTGCCTGCAAGTACCGTCTATCACCAAAGTGAAAAACCATGTCACTTGCAATGTCCTTTGGGGAGGAGAAAACCACAATTCTTTCAAGATTTCCCAGTTACTTTACAAGTTAAGCCTGTCAATTTAGCACTAAATCTTAGTCTTAAAATGATAAAATGAAAAAAAAAAAAAAAAAAGACCCTTGTTTCTAAGATGGCAAATTGAGTTTGTCTAAGATATTTTATGTTTGTGTTTGGGACTTGTGATGGTGATTTATGGGTTTGGGAGTTGCGTGTACTGACAGTTCCTGGTGTCCTGCCTTTACTTCTCAGGCATGGATTAGCTCTACTTTAAACAGGCTCAAAAGAAGAGAAGGGTGACCTACTATCACTTTACTATCACTTCCCACCTGCAAGCTGTGGTCTCTCCAAGCAGTCAGCATTGAGCTTCACAAGATAGGTATGGATTTCCCTACTTGCCATTAGGCCCAGGCAGATGGCTTGAGCTGTCCATGGCCACCCAGATCACCATCATAATTAAGACCAGAAACTTACATCCCCTCTTGGATGGAGCATAAAACTTTTTGTGGGAGGAGAGTTGGACCAAAGCATTTCAGGATGTCAAAATCGGAGCAATAGGGGTCAAGGAATATGTGTCCTGGCTGCCAAGCACAGCCAGAGAGCCATGCCAGGCAGCTGTGGTCTCTCTGCCTGTCTCTCTCTCTCAACGTGGGGGGATTTTAAGCTTCCTGGGAGTGCAAGAAGGACCCAGCAGTTTGCTTCCTCTGTGGCTCAGCTGCACTTTCATCTGGTTATTTGCAATCCCTTGGGAGGCATCAAGAAGACAGACTTAACGATCCTCTTTTCTCATCCCTTACCCTGGCTTGTGACAATCACGCTGCAGGTTTCCTGGATGCAGACGGATCACTTCGGAGAGCATCACGGTGCCACCAGAGCAGTGAGATGGAGAAGTGCATGCAGAATCACATCTTTGTCCTCTTCCTTTGCAAATACACTAGCCTGTGGGCTTTATAAGATCATCTCCAGACATGGACACCATCCCCAGCCCGTACACTGACTGACTAGCTCAAGAAGCTGTCCAGACTTTCGGCAAATATTTAATACAGGGGCTGCATCTGCTGTGGGTGGTGTTTTCCACACTCTCCACTTTGCCCTAAATGAGCTGTCTTTGAGTCAAGTAAACACTAAGTCTTTCGTCTTGTATCTGCCAGAGAAATCCTGGCATGGGGAAGGAGAGGATGAAGCTGGGGAAAGGAAGAGGATATATTTACATTGCTTCCAAGCAGGAGGGAAACCATGAGATCTACATTTGAAAGGAGCGGGTCAACAATTTTCATTCACAACATTTAATGAAGAACAGCCCTCCCTCAGGACAATTTTCACAGAAATGTCAGATTTTAAAAGTCCATCTTGTCCTTATTAGTATCCACAATCAATGAAATAATAAAATCCCTCTAAGTTTCACTCCTCTAAACAAGAGGAGTGAAAGGAAAGAAGCACTTGTTTACTGGAGGCGGCTTTACTTAATTTTTTGCTTTGTTTTCTCCAGGTCTAATGTCATTCCAGTTGCAGTTTCTAGAAGGGAGTCAGTCCTGCTTATTTTATAACTCCTGGGGGCCTAATTGCCATTAGACCTTAATTGCATCTGGGCTTTCTTTGCAAAGTGAAGAACGGAGCAGCCTGAGCTGGCCATTGGGTTCAATCATCTGCCCTTTTGATAGGTATGTGCATATGTGTGTGTCTTTTTTAACCTTTCATCTCTATATAAACAAGGAAGTAGAAGCCACGGTGATCCTACCGCACCTGACAGCTTTACAGTCCAGACAGCTTTACGGCCTCTTCAAGAGCTCGGGCTCCCGAGACCGAACTAACAGCACTGCACAAGGCTACGAGGGAAGCTGTCAGAGCCAGACACTGCCTTCGAGCTGAATGCTGACTGCTTTGTTTTGCCTTTTTGGTTTTTTTCCTAATACCCCTTTTGTCTTGCTGGCACCCCTGGCTGCAACATTCAGCAGGCGCTGCTCTTCCTTTAGTAGCATATTCCTTTGAAAACACATCAAAAACTTCATTAAGTCTGATAACTGAATGCCAGGCAGGCATAAAAAAAAGGTGTACAAAGGGATATTTGCTTAGAAGATATTATTTTGCTAATTAACATGTATAATTTTCCATCACTAACAACCAGAAGTGGCCACATGAGATGTGTTTTTAGAAGCAAAATGATCTGAATAAAGCTTCACATTTGGAGATAGATAAACTCTCCTGCTTGTACCCGAGGGCAAGTTTATTTCAGGGGAGAAAAGACTGACAGCTCAGAGCAAATGCAAACGACAGCTTCCCTTTATATCATTTAAAATCAGAAAGTGACCACTAGATGCAGGAGGAGGGAGTGACTGCTCGGAGCAGGGATGAGCTGCCATCATCCCATGAAACTGGTTAGTGCCAAACCATAGGATCCACTGCAGGATCCAGCTCCCTAGAAGGAGCTTTGCTGCTCCAGGCAGGCTTTCCCTTTATTGACTGTCATCCTTCCCTTTTTCCCAAATCATCTGTGCAAACATGAGTGTCAAGATGTTTTTTTATCACAAATTTCTTTTCAGTTAATTACCTTTTTGGGTCTCTTTGGGATGGGTTTAAACCCTGGGGTCTGCTGGTCGCGAGGGTTGGTCAATACACTGACCTCTCCCTGCTCAAGGGGATTCTCCTTGCCGAGTGGCTTGGCTCCCATTCCTCCCTCCCTGCTACGAGCACATGTTCAGAGCAGAGCTCTTGATTTCTAAGGCTGTGGTTTAGCCTTCTAATGATGCATGAATGCTGGGGGCGAGCTGTATTTTTATAAATGCACGTTCTGTTTCCTTAGGATTTCTGGCAGTTTACACTCAGCATTTCATGGTGGAAAAGAAATGAAAAATAATTATCAGTTTGTGATTTTATATAATAGATCCAGGGAAAGGAAAAATATTCCCCACTCCTTGCTAATAAATAAACAAATAAAAAGAAGCAACACAGCATTTCAAGAGCAGTACCAGTAGCAAAGCCTACAGTTCTTTCCCCTGTGGCTAAACAGGCAGGGAAAGATGGCTGGAGACCCACCGTGCTGTCTAAAATATAGATGCATTCAGGGAAATCATTTTCATAATGGTGTTAGCAACACAATGCGGGGGGGTGAAATTTGCTCAACACACCATTTTTTCCTGCCCCTTATTTAGCCCTGCAGAGTTCTAATGGTGTTCCTGAACCATCCATATCTGGAACAGGTTCACCAAGCACACTCAGACTTGAGCATGCACTCCAGGCCTCCCTGGGCAGGGATTTTTTAGGTACGTATACACGGCATTCAAAATCAAGAGTGCAAAAGAAAACCTAAGTAAAGGCGATTTCCTACTAATTTCAGTACAATCAAGAATTTGGATCTTGCAAGAAGATTGCAGCAGCTCTCACAGCTTCACACATTAGCGTAGAGCTAGTCGGCACAACGTATTTTCATGTCTGCTGGTGATGTGTATGGGAGGCAGGAGACAGGCTAAAAACACTCACCGCTAGGAAAAATATTTTTTGATCGTGCCTAGTGTAAACTTTTTTTATCAGATGCAGCAAAGGATTAATATGCAATGGGTGGCTTTTGGCTGCCTTCAGATGTCAGAGGTGCAAGGGGTGCCCTTATTCCTTATGGATGCTCTGTGCTCACATGAAGGCGGAAATTCTGCTTCATCAACGTAGCTTTTGTTAGGTGAGGTGCAGAAATGGACTGCCAGATCTGCGATGGACGATCCTATGCTGTGAATTCTAATTACACCTGGAACACCTGAAACCTTCCTGATTTCATGGCTTCATCATAGGGCTGAAATCTTCACAGTTTATGGGGAAATTTAATGCATTTGGCTCTTGTACATGATTTTTTTCTCTTTTTTTGTACTTATTTCACATTTTACATGACTTTTTGCATATTGTTTTTCTCAATGAACGCCTCCCTTTCTCGTAACACAAAGCTTTATTTTTCTGCATTGTGTCCAAGTAATCGTGGGCCAAACATTCCCTTTTGGAACAAAGGGAACGAACTTCTCTATGTGTCTCATGATGGGCAAAGTCCCGACAGCACGTCGGGAACATTCCTTTGCCATGGGCCAAACAGACTTTTCAAACACACTTGGTGGGCTGCACACCATAATAGTAACATAAACATGCACAGAAACCCAACAGCGTGATGGTGGGCCTGGGCAGTGACTTGAGATGAATTCCCCTCACATTTTCACACTCCTGGCCTGTCCCCGACCTCCTAACTGTCTGCCATCTCACATACTGTGGTGGCATGTGGATTCTTGTGCCTGCCTGAGCTCGGGACGTGTCCCCAAGTGACGACAGTGTGGCTGGAGGACGTGGCAGAAAGTTAGAATGGAGACTGTATCAGACTTCTAGCAAAACTCCTCTTTTCCTGAAGACAAATTATGTTTTAAGATGCTATTTCTAATGGTGTTCATTCCCATCAGTACAGCTCTTGCAAGTGACCTCTGATTTAAGGCATGCAAAGAACTATGGATGACTGGTAGGATGGAGGAGGAAATGTCATATACACTTGTCTTGAACAATAATTTTCCTTCAGTGGCTACCATTATGAGAAGTGTGCCTTTAGTCTCCCACTGCTCAGCTGCTCTTTTCAGATGTAATCACTTTCTGCATATCTGTTAGTTAGGGGAATAAATGATGCACTGAGCTGTGCAGCCTTGCCAAGACAGACGTGGCTTCAGGGCCATCAACAAGGAAACCTCAGATGCATAAAGAACCTGAAAATGTTCTTCATCCATCAGTAGTAGCTGAGCGACAGTTCCCAAGAAAGTCACTTTGGGTTTAGAGCACCTAAATTCCACTCAACCTCAGATCTGCATCCTTCACGAATGGGAAAAGAGGGAAGCACTCAGAGGTAGCAGAGAGAATATAAGTGCGTATCTACAAATCTTGGGACACATCAACTCCTTAAATTTAGAGCAGTTTCCTGCCTGGTTCAAACTCTCTTGCATACATGGTTATTCACAATTTCCACAACATCTTGAAGTTCCAAAGTGTTTAAGAATAGAAAATATACAGAAGACAGGACTGACCTTCTGTGCAATATTAAATACTTTTTATAGTATCCTGGAGAATATCCTGCCAACACCTATGTGTGACTTGCAGTTTTGCTTTCAATTCTGAGTGTACCAGTCCTTCCTGAACGCTGACTGCAGCACCCCAAGGACCATACCTGATTGTTAGACCACTGTATACAGCAGGAGATTTAAAGAGTTTGATTATTACAAGGCTAACAAAAGTCCAAGAAAATCCTGAAATGTCCTGTTTCCACAGGAAACATGGCCTGAGTGTCCAAATGTGCTCAACACATGCACACACACACACATTTCTACCCAGGCTATCTCGGAGAAAAACAAAGCAGCCCAAAGTGAGTGAAACCCCAGAAGACCCAGTTACCCACAGCATCAGATTCAGACAAAAGCAGGACCACAAGCCACAGGAACGCAGAGCTGTGCTCTTCCCTCCTGAGCACAACTGAAGGAAAGCAGGACACTCCCAGTTACACGTAATAATAAGAAAATAGCAGGGAAGCCCCAGTTCAGATGAGGGTCTAGTTATTGGGAGCTGTCCAGACAAAGAGCGAGTGAATGTTTAAGCCACGAAGAGTTCCTATTGAAGATAAGAAGTAATTCAATTCTGTGGATGCTTGTACAGCAGCGCTGCTTCTAGCTGCTTCCAGGCTAAAGCAGATATACTAGGAGTGGGACTTCCAGAAGGACCCAGCTGCAGAATCCTGGCAAGCAGCGGTGTGGAAAATCCCATTCCGACTTGACTGCAGTCACACAGGAAGGCAGGAACAAAGCAGAAACTTGCCTTCATACTTCAGTCCTGGGGCAGTGTCTTAACAACTGATCTAGAAGCCTAAACTTCCCACATGGGAGTCCAAATGTGCTGTCCATCGCACCCACACAGCACCTATTTCTAGGAATAGTCACTGCTAGCAAAATAGTATCTTCAGTGTGTGTCTGCTGATCTGTTTGCATTGCTTTGGCTACACTCTATCAATCTCCTGAGGAGCCGGCCTGGCTGACGCATCTGCACAGAGTCAAGCAGAGATGACGCACACGGCCCTCCCTTTGGCACATTTAAAGCTCGAGGTCAAACACAAATTGTTGGAGAAAATTTTGAGCAGGAGCCCTTCCACAACTGCAGTTTAGAAAAGGAAAATAAAGTAATATAGTTAGTGTGCACCTCCTCCTCCAGCAGAAGCCTTTGCAGCGTGCTTCGTTCTTCAGGCACAGTTAGGGGACGGGAATTGCTCCTCTGATGTGGAGGGAGCACTAGAGTGCTTTCAGGTCTGAGCAGGGAGAGGGGGAGAGTAATCAGACGGATCTTTAAAATCTGAAGTCTAACAGTTATTTCAGAAGCTCGAGTAGAGTCGGTCTGCTATGAAATGCTGGCTCCTCGCATTCCTTCGTCAGGTCCTTCATCTGGACTTACCGAAATGGCCATAGCTTCCCTCCATTTCAGAGAGCTCCCAAGACTGGCCTTGGTCAAGGTTCAGCCACTCTGACCTACTCTCTCCATGCGGTTCAGGGATGTGGAACCCCGCTGGCCAAACGCTCCTGCCCACCCAGCCAACCAGGAGGCTGTAGGGGCTGTGCTCCGAATTGCCAGTGTCTCTTCAGGGACACAAGGGCTGGAACAAGCTTACAGACTGCTCCTTCACTTCGTCTCTGAGTCAGCCTTCCTGGATTGGTCTGTCCCCTTTCCGACAAACTTCATTTTTGAAAAAGAGGGTGAAAAAAAGACAGATCCTGTCCTTCTCATGACTCCTCGATCAATCCCATCCAAGCCTCGCCAGCTCTTCTTTTCTCACAGAGGTTCAGACTGTGGCTTCTTCCTGTGCCTTGGTTTATTCCCAGCCATCCCAGCCATGAAAGGATGATCAAAGCTGAATGACCTCCATTGTTTTCCCTCCAATAGTTTCTCTAGTCACCTCCCTGGGTCCTCTCTCAAGGGGACCCAAGAGTCAGAACAAATGGTAATCAAAATGGCATTTGCTATTGGCATACACAACAAGTGCCCCGAACTGCAGCCACTTCTAAAAAAGTTCTAGGTTAAAATCCTTGTAAACACATGGAAAAGATCTTTCCATCCCTAAAATAAATGTGGCTTCTGAGGAAAAGGAGACCCCAGCATGCCCGTCACCATAAGCATTTGCCCCTGGACAGATGTCTTTCCCCCAAGGGGGACCGCAAAAGAGAATGGAAGCGGAAAACCGGCATGTTGACAGTCAAATTAATTAATCCTGTCCTCGAACAAATTCCTAGTAAATGCTGTAATGAGCCAGCTAAGCATGTTGTCCGCAGAGGAAACAATAAAACAAAATAAAAAAGTTACAAAACAAATACTCTTGCAAAATCCTTGCCCATGAACTCCAAACCCACAATAACCTTTGGCTTGCATCACAAAAAAAAAAAAAGGTACCTCTGGCTTTATCTTTCACCCAACACTTCCCTCATTGCCAAGTATTCTACAAGCTTAAAGCAATGTGCTTCATATGTCTCCCAGACTTACTTCAGGCTGTGAGGAGGGGCTGGGAAGGCAGGGAAGTGACACTGCGAGGCCAGCAGATGCCCAAATGCCATTTGCTCCATGCACCTCTGCTACAGGTGAATTTCATTGTGGCAGTGACTCCGCTGGCAGCTTCTCCATCTGCTTATGTCTTAGAGTTCCCCACAAAGAAACCAGGTGTCCTATCTGAGTGCTTACATGCAGGCAGCCACCATGCATTCAAAATAAAAATTTCCAAAGATTTCAATATATATTTCATTGCATTTCCAAATATAAAGCAAAGGCAACACATCAAGCCACCATCTGTCAGGTTCAGATATTCCTAAGGTTTTACAGCTCAGTGTCTACACTTCCGTCAACTCCCCCAACATCCCTCCTTCAACTACCAAAAAAATGTACCTGTTTTTATTCATTTTAACATGCCTGAAGCACTGTCAGTTGCTTCACTTGCTATTGCCATTGGAAGGAACTAACAAAGCTGGGGTTGTAATGTGCAAATTGCACCAGGTACACATGGAAATCAAACTGGAAGCATATGGATGAAATGTACTACGGGCACTACAAGAGAAGCACTGGAAAAGTTGCACTGCTTTTCAAGCTTGACCTTTAGCCCTGGCTTTCATCTCTCACAGTCCTGCTCTGCTCCACACCACCCTTCCAGCACCAGCTTCCTTCTCACACAAGTTCACTGTTCGCAGTAACACCTCTTCTTGCAATTCCCTGATCAGCGTGATGGTTTTCACCTTGCAAAGGGTTGTGATCACCGGCCGACCTGGATTTTTCTCACTTTAGCTGCTGACAGTCTGAAGAAATACAAGAAAGCAATGCAACTTTTTTTTTTATGTTTTTGCTTACAAAACCCAGAGCACAAGGAGGGAGTCAGCAGAGAAGGCAACTACTGCAGCCGAACATGTTGAATAACTGCAGCCTGTGCATTCATCACTGAGGAAAGGCAGGTCAGGACAGTGCAAGTTAAAGCCAATAGAGATTGGAGCACTGATATTAATGAGCAGTAAATCAAGCCCAGGAATTTCTTCCTATTTTACACAGACCTGAGACTCTGCTCACATAAATCCAAAAGCGATTTACCAACCTGCTGCTCCCTCCTCCTTTAGTTTTAGCTGTGCTGGCAGAACAAATGTAAATTTAATATCTATGAATATGTTAACAGAAATCCTTCTTGGAACAGAAGACAATTTGTATGTGAAGTAATCAACAGCAAAAGTGCCTAAAACCTGCCCAGGAATCAGGTAAACCTATAAAACATTGCTGGAGCTAGAAGTAAGTCTACACTTAAAATAAGTAGTGGAGCGAGGATTTCACTGGGACAGGTGAACGAACACAGCTGGTGAGTCAAATCCACATTAGTAGCAGTGTTGCAGGAACTAGAAGAAAGCTAACTTGGAGTCCAGGACCTGACTCTTCTGGAAGGGCAGCCTCCTTCCTACATCTGCACAGGAGAAGCGCAACAAGAAGTAACTTCCAGCTTATGGCCACCACCTTCTAGGCTGCTTGAGGCATATGACAGGCAAGCAAAGTCTCCAATTTATGAGCCACAAATGACTGGAACCCTGGAAATATAACAGCATTATTTTCTCTTTTTTTTTTTTTCCTGTTCTTTTAAAAGAGAGAAGGAACCTGAAAGAACAGACTACTTTCCTGAGCTATGGGTGATGATGTCCACCAGGTGAGAGTTAGAATCACCTAAACAGTGTATTTAGATGAACTGCCACATTGCACATGCTAGCTAAATTCACAATGTCACCTCTCTGCAAGAGCCACAAACTGAGCAGTGACCTCCAAGATCTCAACCTACTGTCACCAGACTTTTCCCAATCCCTGGAGTACAGGTTCACCTGTGACAGATGGAAAAATGAATCATAAACAAATCCAACAACAAAAACCAAACCAACCTACTGGGTTTCCAGAGGAAATCTATAGAGATCTAGTGTCCTTCACTAAAATATTTCTCAAAGACTTGGTTAGCAAGGCATCATTTCCAGTTTTACAGCCTCTCTTGTTTATTCAAGTCTCTTACAAATCAGAAGCTTAGCTGAGTGTTATTACATGTTATATCAAGAGCATTCACAGTGACAATATTGCAAGCTAGAAATGTGGAATTTTAGGTAAGTTTGAGAGAACATTTTAGGAACTGGTTGAAGGGTGGAGGAAAAGAAATAACTTCGGAGTTCCATAGATTTTGATGTGGCCTCAATAGATATATTAACATTCCCCAGCTGTCACAGTATTCCCCCTTTAAAATTCATCCAGACTTTGAGGCAGCTCCAGTTATAACAATTCCATTATTTAGTTGTAAAAAAGGTGTTTTGGGCAAACAGCCACTGGATAGAAAAGCCAAGGAAGGATATGACTAGGAAAACATTAATAAACAACCCACCAGCCCAGCGCATGAGACCACAGCCTGTAAAGCATCCGTCTGTCGGCTTATGGTTCTTTCATTCTTGTATGGTCTGGCAACTTTTCCAGCAGAAGTTGTGTCGCAGATGAAAAAAAACAGGAAACTGGAGAAAAAAAAGAAAAAAAAAGAGATTGGCCTGAGTGCAGTTAGATACTGGAGATGACTCTGAATTCGATGTTTTCATCTTCTTCCATCAGAACTTTAGGGTCAAAGTCATCAGCAATTCTTGGAAATTAATCTGTGCCCAGTGTGTTTGGAAGAGCTGGCTATTAGTCATCTATGGACAATCAGAATCTCTTAGACCCTCCTGGGATGAGCTGTGCTTAAGAATATTATCACTAGATCATTTCCTATGCGCACTGCCATGGTGCAACAGGAAGCAGTCCACGTCAGGTGAGATCATGATCCACAACTTGGTATTTTTTTATGCCATTCTTCACTGAAGTGTGATAAGAGCTGGAAATTTCTCTTTATCTAACCTTAAATGACACCAAGGAGAAACAGCTCTGCTGTATAACTCATGCACACGAAAACAGTCAAGCACCTTATCCAAATCTTAGCCGACAGATAGCAAATCCTAGCTTTTCTTCTAGCCTTACAAGAAGGTGGACAGTGCATATATGGTACATGGACTCCATGTAAAAATTATGAAGAACAAGAATTGTAATGATGGAGCTCTCCTGTTTCAGTGCAAAGATGGAGTCCAACCTGCAGGTCAAAGTCATTTTGCTGAACCCTAGGTGCAGGTTAACTGTGCAAGAAAGAAAAAAGGATGACCTGAGAAGCCAAAACAAATGAGCCTTCCTGTAAGGGGCACCATTTGCTATGAATGTGCAGGCAGATCAGCCACAGGACTTAGGCCTAGGTCTTATTCCCAAACAGCATGACATGCCATAGCTCAAGCACTTCTGACTTTTGCCATGAACTGCAAGTCCTCCTGGTTCAATCCCAGCTACAAGCCTGCAACAAAGACGAAAAACAGCTCCTAACACAGAATGTTTAGCACTTTTGACCAAGTCTGAGAAACCTTTTCCCTCTAACTCAACACGATAATTTTCAAGGTTCCTAAAAATCGCAGTAGGCTGATCTAAGGTCCCAACAGCTAGCAAAGAAACAGCTAGTGTAAAGCAAATGCTAAAGGCAGCTAGAAGAGTTGTCTGCCTGACCACAATCCTGCAAGATAAAAGTGGTTTTTCAGCAACACTTCTGAGATTGCGCTTATCACAACGGCACCTCCTCAGGGAAACCCTCCTCCAGGGAACAGAGAGACCTCTGCCCAGATCAGAACCCGGGAAGATGGCAAAGAAACCAGAGTACAAGTTGTAGTCACAGCACCTTAGAGACCTTTTCATATTTTTATTCTTAATTAGGGTAAGATTGCCATCACACCTCCTTCATCTGTTCTTTTTTCCACCTGCCTTTTATTTTATTTCTGTCTCTTTATGGCCTTCCTTTCCAGCTGCTTACTATTATCACCTATGATTCTAATCCCTCCTTAACTGCTCACATAATCACCCCTTTATTTGGGAACCTGCATTCATACCCTTTGATCCGCAGGTTGTCCTTGTACTTCCTGATCCCAATTTGTTCCAGGGCTTTCAATGGTTTCCAATGTCCTGGAGCCCTAGTTGGCTTTAACCTGTCCCTCTTTGTCACAGCATGGGAATGATGTAAATGTTTAGCACCAGAACACATGTGATTAATCTGGCCTCGTTGCTCAAGGACAGTAGTTTGCATGGCCAAGGGGTCATTTGAATTTGCTGAGTCCCCTCTTAGGTACTACAGAGAGGCTGCAGCGTCGGTAGAGCTGTTCTGCTTTAACTGCTGTGAGCCTTGTTACTGCTTCAGCTGTGCAAGTACAGAGACACAGAGAGCACTCTGAATTTCGCTCCCAAATAATTTTGTGTGCAGGACCTTGGGCCATGCCAGGGTGAGGCAGCGAGGTGCTAAGAACAAGGGATCTGGTAATAGACCGCAAGCCTTTCTTTTCCCACTTGTCTTGCCCACACTTGCCTGCGGCAGAAGTCTTGTCCAGTGCTATCCTGGTTCTCATGCTTTGGGTAAACAACGGTGCTTACCACATTAGACACTATTTTCTTTTTCCATTTTCTGACAGACATGAATTACTTCCAAGCTCAACCTGGTTACTTTCATGGAGCATTTATGCTCCAATTTGTACTTCTGCGCCTTGACCACATCCACACCCTGCTCATTTGTCAAGATCTCGAAGTGTCGGGAAGCAAAGACTTCTGCTGTCTCCAATTGTGGCCACCACTGGTGCTGCCTTTAGAAGATTTCCTTCATAGCTGAAGCCCAGACAGGACATACTGGCAGCCTACCCTGACCTCCTCCATCACACAAACCAGGGGACTCCACCTGGTAATCCCTGGACCAGACACATTAGTTTACATTGGCTACAGCATGCAGCTCATGAAGGCATCGGAGATATAACAGCAGCACTGCAAGCAAAGTATCCTGATTCATCGGCTGTGGTCTCTGCATAATGGCAACAAATTAAAGGCAAACAGACTCAGTGAAAAAGTACCTAATGATATGTGGTATGAAAATATTCCAGGAGATGTTTCTAACTGTGATTTAATTGACTTCTCAAGAGAAAAGACAATAAAATGACCTGCTTGTAGGGAATCTTTTCTCCATCTGCAGGAAAATCATTCATAAATAGTTATGGGTGCACCAAGAGCTCCCTCGCATATGCCAAAGAAACTCTATTTCCTATCCATCTTCCCATGCCTCTTCCTTTTCATGGCATCTCCAATTGAGAGTGGAATCTCACTGCTAGGATTATACAGAAGAATTAGTCAAGGGGACCATTTTTAGATATCAGGTAGAGATGGACAGAAATCCTCCAGCGCGGGCAGAATTGGTTCCCACAAATTAGCTTAAAAGGAAGAAGTTGTAAGGTAAATTGTTGCTAAATATCAAAAAAATCCTAAATTAGGGAAACTGTCTTTCAGAAATGCTCCTAGCTGGGAATCTCCAAACATTTGAATTATGTAACATGCAGATGCATTCTTTAAATGGGGAATTTCTTATTAGTCATTAATGCTAACATTTTTGTGTGATTAGGTCAACAATATAGTTACCCAGCTTTCAAATCTGAGGAAAGACAAGATTATACCACTTTCAGATGATCTTCAGACAATTTAAGTGATCAACTTTTAAAAGGAATCGAACTGTATTTTGACCAGTCGGCAAATGACTCATGATTCACTGGACTGATTCACTCCCACATGCCTATTCTTAAACTACTAGGAATTATTCTACCTCCCAACAAGTATATCTTCTCCTTTCCAAATATATGAACTGGGTCAACTTATCAGAGTTTTACTGCAAAATAATACAGTGCATGCATGCAACTGTGAAACTAATTTAGTTCAGATTTGGAATATTGCCCTCTCCAGCTCAGGGCACATCCCCAAGAAAGTGGTGAGGAGCACAGTATCTGAGAGGGACATCACTACTTAACAAGTTATCAAATCAATCTTCAGACTTCTTGGCTAGATTTTATACTGTGGTTCTCATTGAGAGACATTTATGTTATTGAGCTAGACCTTGGCAGATAAGGAAGAAGCTGATTTTACGTTCTGCCAAAGCCCTTTAGATTGCCTTAGGTTTTAAAAGATCCTACCTTACTACTTGGTATAGGAGACTCGATTTAATCACAGCTCCTCTGATACATGAAGGGTGTTGGAGGCTCATTGCAGAAGACAGAAGCACGCTAGAACATTTCATGGGACAACTCTACTTCTAACAGGTACTTGGGCTTCTAGAAGCGAAGTTCAGGTCACAGCAGTCCCAGCACTGCCTGTATCTCTTCCATTACATGGGTCTATAAGGCTTAGAGGGAAATTGTTTGTTCTTTTCCAGCAACCACAGAGGTGATTCAAAGGCATCCTGGAAAGAGCATTTGCTGTTCCCATTCTCACATGAGATCATCCCTCCGAGCAAGAACTGACACTTCCTGTAGCCTGTGGTTAGCGAGTGCTATGCACGCTCTGCAGAGCCAGCCAAGCCTCCCGAGCTGTGCCAGAAGGGGCCACGTAACAGGGGTTTGCTCTGCTGCATCCAGGCCAGAGCCACCCCATCATGCTGTAAGAGAGACCGTCACCCTGGCACCCTCTGTTCGACGTGTTCTCTTATGTCTGCTTAAATAAAAGAGCTTTATTAGGTGGTTCAGAGTTTGCTTTTTCCAAGCCAAAGAATCCATGCTACTTTAAGGTCACTGCAGTGAGGTATGGGCAGGCATGAGACTGGCTACGGGGCAGCAGGGGAGCTTTCTGAAAACCCTAGTAGAGAGTTATCACACTGCAACAGATTGCAGGAGCTATTATTGCTTTCCAAGCATTAGGAATCACTTCTGATAGCTTGTAATAGAAATTCTAATATCTGCTTTCCCTAACCCTGGTGATTTGAAAATCCCACTCACCTACGTATTTGTATGAGCTAACTCTAGTTCTTTACACTTCTAACTGTCTTTTCATTCTGTGCTGGGGCAACAGCTGCAAAAAGGTGTTCATGGCCCAAGAATGGGAGCCATGCACACCACAAACAATGCACAGAAGTTGAAGCAGGCTCTTCCCCTGGCAGCTTTAATCTCGTGACATAATTTTTCTCATTTTCTACTCAAAAAACACTTGACAAAAGCCAAGATGTTTGCAGAAAGAGAAAAGAAATGGCCAAGAGGAACAAAGCTCTCTATTCTGGTATGCTTTGCAGAGCACCCCCAAAGTGTGGTGAGCATCAGAGAAACAATTGGGCAAATATATAACAAAAAACATCCTTCCACCTGCTACCATGACATGTTCTTCACATGTAAGGGAGAAATAGATGCATGTGTCCTGCTCAGATTTTGATTTGTTCGCAGAATACTTTTTGCAGAGGTTCAGGTTCTTTGGTGCTGTGCAGTCCTAGCCAGCCTTCTGCGGAGGAGACAAGGGATTGAAATTCTCCATTCCTCCAAACACACTGCTTCTAAAATCCTACCATTGCCTACTTATCCCACAGGATTTCAAATTCTTTTTGAGCACTGCGGAGTAGAGGAAGGAAATGGCGAGTTTGGAAGATAAGCATAGATACAGCACCCACAAAGATCAAATGGGAAGAGGTTTCTACAGCTATCAGACATCTTCTGCCTTCCTCCCTTGACCTCAAAAAGAGAAGACTTTGTGCTTCCACTCACATCCATTTTCATAGTCCTCCAGAAACAGATTTCATATCACACCACAAAACAGTCTTGTCTAAGTAGGATGTTCTAAACTGTGCCTGTTAGGTAACACAGTCCTCTCTTTGGGGCCAGATTTCTGGCCTTACGGACAGGCTCTAATGTCCCTCTAATGAAGTTTTAAGATCCACCCTCCAAATCTTACAGCTTAAAGCTTGGCCCCTACAGTATGTAAATAGCAACATCCTCCTTCTTCCTACAGGTTGTTGCTAAACATGTGCAGCCCCACACTGGCTGCCTTTTCCAGACAACTATTTTTATGTGCTTTCTAAGCACTCCTTCCTCTGCTGCCTCTGCACTGCTTCCTCTTCCTCTGTTCTCAGAGCTTTGCGCTGGGGGCAGGCCAGGCCTATCTCTCAGGGGCAGGTTCTCATTTCCTAGGCTGAGCCTGCAGTAAATCGCTCCTTCATGGTTTGCCTCAATGGTTTGGGACTCTCAGTGAAGAGTCCCAATCAGATCTCTATGCAGTGACAAGAACAGCAGGGCTATTCCTCTTTGAGGAAGCTGCTAAGCAGAGCAGCAAGAGGAGAAACACCTCTATAGGAGGCTGGGATTTGGTTTCTAAGTGGCTGTTTTCGGGTAATGAGACCTGAACACCCTCTGAGGTTTTCACGCTCAATCCCTAGTGCCAATTACACCATTCGCATTTCTCACAGAGCCATGGATTTGAGACACTAAGACGTCAAAAATAAGAATATAGAGACATACCTTGGGACATTTTCCATTGGTGCAAAGATTAACGTACATGTGACTTGACAGCCCACTCTGGCTGTGAAACAGTCTTCAGGAGGATTTCATTTTCCTCATGTTTCTGTTATAAATACCACATCTTGTCTCTCTTTGCTTGCTGGAGTAGTTGAGATACCTCTGGTAAAGTCTGGTGGGAACAAGGGACTCTTCTTAGGGGTATTCTAGTGATACAAAGTAACAGACCAAGATTAGGGAACATGTTTTGCCCTGGCATGGCCAACACTGCCGGGGGAGACCTGGTAGGAAAATAAATAATTCTGGGTTTGCATCTCCCACCCACATGTGGATATAAATGGGGAGTGGAGTAGAAAAATATTTTGGATCCTTTGGGATTGCTTTTACCTAAACTTCAAGACCTCAAGGGATCCATAGAGGACTCTGCTGAGACTGGTGCCGATCTCTTTGCTTGCTTCTGCTCTATGCTTTCAAAGGAATCGCTCCTGTTCTCCCCCTTGCCACAATCCCTGCCGATCAAACTGCTTCAGACTTTACACTTGAAATAAAAACAGGATTGCAAAGGAAGGAATAGGGCACAGCAACCTACACATGAGAGAGAAAACAGCAATGTCAAAATACTATCTCACCCAGAAAGAAGAACTGTCAAAACACTACCTCATGCTTTTGTGCCTAAGATACGTACAACTCCTTTTCTCCTCACAGCAATCACTACAGAGCATAGAAGTCTAAGGCAAATAACTGTTCAATTTACAAGGATTTTACATGAGATTTGGGCGCCTCCCTTCTCAGGCTCCTTTGAACATCCACCCTTGCACCTGGCCCCGGCCCTGGGGAGCACCAGGGCAGTTATGTTATACCGCAAGGCTGCCGGCTGTCTCTGCCTCCTTCCTGCTCTGCATCTCCTCTCTCCTCTCAGTCCTTCACTGAGACCTGCCACTGCTCTCTATCACAGGTGAGAGACTATTTGAACGTCAGGGAGAGAGTTCAGGAGAATTATTTTTAAACCCATTAAGGGAGTCACCTAGAGTTTTATGGTGCTCTGGTTTTAAAGCTCGGGAGAGCCTGCATTTGATCTGTAATACACAGCCTGCAGGCATCATTTCACAAAGCGTTCACCTTTTACCCCATGCTGCCATGCCAGTTGCCAGTTATCTAACTTTACTTTGATGTCTCCCACACTAACACTGACAATGTCGGTGGGAGAAATCTCAAGAGATACTTCATTATGAAAACAAGAGCCAGAGATACAGCTGATTTCTAAAGATCGTAAACATCCTAAGCAAACACAGAAATGTTCCAACTTCTAGGGCTCTTTGGCTTTTAACTAAGGTGAAGCAACTTACCAATTTCATCAGGGAACAATTTTCAGCAGTGCTAATTGTATGTTTTCCCTGAGCTGTGCAGAGTTATAGGCCAATTATTTCTCCTCCATCCCTGTGATGCATGAGGACTGATGAAAGTAATCTGAAGGTAGAAGCCAAATCTTTTTGACCAAGGAACAAATCAGCGTCATTCTTTAAGGAAAATGAAAAAGAAATAATCAAAAAAGAAAAGAAAATGCAAGACAAATGCATCTTATGATGCTATTGACTTCATCAGGAAAAGAGTTAAGAAGATGCCAAATGCTTCTGAAGGTGCGACACATAAGAGGATTTTGCAGCAAAGCCACATATGAGTTCTTTAGCCACCTTAAACCCAGTATATAAATTAAGCCCAATTGAAGGTTAGGCATTATGCTTCTGACCTTTCACGGATGTTGCAATCACCCCAGACATTAAAGCCCCCCAAATCAAGAGATATTTAAAGTTTTACTTCAAAGAAGATCCAGATGTGTTAAGGTAAGGAATGCGCAATTAAGGCACCCAAACATTCCATCCTGCGGCAATACTGGGCAGAAAGCATGATTATGCAAAGAGTTTTATTGTTTCAAGAACCAAATTAATCTGAATTTAAGATAAATAGAAATGTTCCCAAGATCTTTATCCTATTACACCATCACTGAGCTCTTGCAATACACCTCCATCATACAGCTCTGTGATTAAAAATAGAGCAGCTATGCACCAACTGGCTGCCAGAAAAATACGGCAATTTGTTCAGTCATCTTTGGAGCATCCTGCTTCAGAGTTGAGTTTTTTGGGTTTATAATTTCAAAATGTTGATATCCTGACAATTTAGCTTTCATTTATGAATTACACTTCCTCTAAGTAACCCGAATAGAACTTTATTAACATCTAATATTTAGGAAGTCTAGGGACATGTCACACACAGTTGTGTTGAAGATCACTAGACAAGCACTATCCTACCTGGTGGCAAAGATTTTGATGTGGGACTTCTACAGATTTTTGTGGGGAAACGTGCTAGAGAACTGTTTCTCCGGTGGACATTACATTTCAAATTTTCAAGCTTCTGCAATATTCATAGGTCACCATGATGTCTGTGAATTCATGACTGCTTGCTGGGTTACACCAAATGCCCAGAATGATGACAGGCTGCAGCCAAAGCAGTCTAATAGACTCTTAAGTCTGAGATAAGAGTCTGTCGATTCAAATTTGTCCCAGAGTCACTCAGAGTGGTTTTGGCAAGGTCAGCTATGCTGAAAGCAAAGGAAAACATATGGCATGTGGCAGGAAATGAAAGGAAAACAGTGGCAGTAGGTAGGCCAGTCTGATTGTCACAATATAATACTACGAGTGTCTATGGAATATTGGAAAACATGCTCAGCACCCTCTTCACTATGGGCACAAGTTACTTGCTGGAAATCAGGTTTGCCAGAGACAAACAGGTTTTAATTATAGCAACAGGCAAACAAACTGCTTACAACAGTACCAAAGTTTAAAATATAGTGAAATATAATAAAATGCTTAATATTAATCTTAATTAGTTCCATATCTCTGTGCACTAGCACTATCAAATCCCAGTGTCAAGTTAAAAAGCCCTTCCTCGCACAGCCATAATTTCAGGCCCCAACACTCTTCCCCTGCAAGCCACACCAGCTAAAAACTTCAGCATCTCCTCGTTTAGAGAAGTGTTTGACCGCAAGAACCTGCTAAAGTTTTTCAGCTACAACAGGGCAAACAATCCTGTTTCTGCAGTTTTCACAACCACCTTTTGTAGCTTTGAGCCCAAACCCCACACAGATGCCCAGCTCCTTTACTCAAGAAAGACTCCTTTTCTGCTCTCTAATTGAACTGTGCCAAGATGTAATAGCACAGAGGATGCTTGCAAAGGACAAGACTGAAATGCCTAATTGGAAATGTCAGGTCTAATGAAATCTGACTGATCTGAGGCCAGAATGGAGGCTCTGCAGAGCTTCTCCAAACGCAGTTCTGGAGGAGACTGGTCTGTTTCAAACAAACAGCACCAGGAGAGGAAGAAGGGTCCAGATTAGAAGGACTTCAACACATGGTCAATGCAAAAGCTCTGAATTTTCATGGGAAAAACAAGCCTAACACCTACATATTAGGCCTGAGCTGAGGGGCATTCCTCATTTCTTCCATATGGGGAAAGCAACTGATTTTTATTTTTTAAATCAGTGTCAGATTCTGCATTAACAGCTGAAAATACATGGAGCTGTTAAATAATACCATCCTTCTATAACAACAATAAAAATGGTGTCACTTAGCTTACACCTAAGCCTAGCATAGAGAATTTTGAGTTAGAGCCACTTAGACAAAAATATATGCTTATATACTTGGCTAAAGCCTAGATGGCCAGTTGTAATTAGAGGCCTAAATTTTAGGTGAAAAAAGTGGTGATTTGAATGCCATCCATAGAGAGCTGGTCAAGGTCACAGAGCAGGTTAACAACCTAGATCTCAAAAAAAGAAGCCATCTTACTCCAAAACATGACCTCAGTGGGACTAGGAGGCTTTGCAAGACTAAAAAAGTTATGGGACCTGTAGATCATACCTCTGAGAAGTTGTGTTTATGTCATGATAGCACACAGCACTGTTTTATCATGGTTTCTTGCTGTGTTGCAATGTGATTATATGGTTACTGGCAGAGGACACACCAAAAAAGGAGCATCTCCTGCGGATCAAGGGAAGGGAGCATATACTGTCCCCTTGTCCATGGGGAGGGCCTCCTTGGGTGAGAGGCCGGATTCCTGAGGTAAATCCGTGCAATTCTGTTGAATCCATTGGCTCTATGCCAATGTGCATCTCATGCGCATGCACCACCATGAGGCCCTGCTAATTCTTCGGCATTTCCGTTAAGAGTATAAATCATTTGCTTCTCTGATGTGATAACTCACTACGTGCAAAAGCAGTCAGCCAGATTCAGAGAAACGATCTGGAGGTGAAAAGCTTCTTAACCTATTTTCAAAAACTGCACAGTCTGAGATACAACATTTACGTCAAGGTTATAGATCACAATAAAAGCAAGTAGGCCAAAGACCTATCAGCTCTTTTATGTGTACTTGGCAAGGTTACAAGACAGCAATTCATTTCTCTGGGACCTTTTACTTTCCTATAAATCTCAAGAACCACATTTAAAAGCGAATTGGCAGATGCATTTTTTATTGTAAGGAAATTTGTTTTGCTTCAGCAACAGGCTAACATCTTCAGCCATAAACAAAGAATGGGACAGTAGATTTCCATGGAAGTTGACCAAAGAAGGATCACGGTATCTTCATTCAGAAGGAAAAGTTGGATTATGTGGCTATCTACAAAGAAGGCCTGCAGAAAGCTGAACAACAAATTTTGTTTGGAAACCCAAAAGTGTGGTCATTTTTGGAAGAATATGAAATGTCTTACAAGTTGCAATCTTCCCAGCAGAACCTCAAAAACCTTGGCTTGTTCTTCTCTCTTAAATTCAGAATTTGACAGCTATTTAACCAGAACCACAAGGTAAAAAAGGCCTAGGGATTTTCTAATCTATTCCACAACTTGAACAGAAAACAGCAACACTCAAACTGTGGTGCATGAGTGATCTAAAAAGACCTACAGGAGAAAGAGGATCAGCAAAACTGATGCTGGAAGTCCAAAGAGACACATTCTGCTTGACTTGCACACTCATAATTAACCTTCTAGCTTGAATAAGTGCTGTGGTGTTGACCTTGACTGAAGGGATGATGGCCTTTTGATCTGTGGGGCTTCAAGACTGCTGACAAACTCCCACACATGAAGAACAAATCTTTACAAATGGAGTTAACCTACTCAGCAGGTTCCAAGCTAGGGACAAAAGGCAATGGCATCCATCCACTACCAAAACAGGCATCTTATGTTTTTACAGCAATGTTGCTTTGAGTCTTAAGAAACAAACTCTCTATAAATCACATCATAAAAATACCCAGACTGATGGCTTACAGGCAAGCTCAGCAATGTCAGAGTATTTTTTGTGATAATCTAGCTTAAATAAAGTAACAACAATTTTCCTCTAATGCTGGAGTTAGGATATGATGCTGGAGGTAGAAGGGTTTATTACATGCAGATCAAAAACCTTGCTCAGTTTAGATATTTGAAGTTCTATCAGCCACTGGCAAGTGAATTCCATCACCATCTCCTCCTTACTTTATTGGTATTAATCTTTGTGCTTTGCAGATCTTCTATAAAATTGTGGTTTCCTGAACTTTTCACCCTACTGTTTCTACAGGATTGGAAGCGTGCAGGAGGAGTTACTGATATATTGGTTCGGAAGACACAGTGATCTAGATTTGGACCTTTGACTTTCAGAGTCTTCTGAATGGTGGCTTAAGAATAACAGTCTCCTCCTCTGTGGAGCAAGTAGCAGAAGGCATGGATGGCACAGCAGGAAACTTCATTTCTGATAGATATTAATGGTGTCTAGGAACATCATATACAACAAGTCCCTCCAGACACCCATCTTTAAAGACTGACCCTCTCTCAGATACATAAGCTTAAATAAATACCTCTTCAGAGAAATTGTACTGGGACTACAGCCAAGCAAAGCCACGAAATGAGATAATAGTAACAGGAAACAGAGTAAAATTCCAAACAAAAATTCCCACAGTTAGAAATCCATGTGATGCCTGGCTGTCCTGAGCAACAGGTCATAGCAACTGGTGGACAAGGAAGCTCCTGTGTTGACACCTGCTCAGTCTCTCCAATGTCCTTCTTCTTGGGTGCAAAAGAAACATACCAAATCAATCTTGTTTGTGCCTGTTAAATAATTAGCATCCTACAGGAGGATTTTTCCCATATTGACAAAAAAATTCCTATTTTCATGTTCACAGATGCCATTGATGCAGAAGATGGAAGCTTCCTCATCTTCATAGTACCATGCCCATTCACCAGAGCAACATACAGAGCAAAGAAAGAACAAAAGTCCACTTTTTGGCATGTAAGTTATTAATTTCGTGCAAGTCCTACCATCTAAACCTATTTTAAAATCGAAGTCCTGCTGTGGTCATCCACACTAGGATACCAGAAAACTCTTTGTGCTGTGCCACTGTGTGGTCTGGTACCTCAATACAGGAGCATATCAAATACAAATCTAATCATAGGACTTGCCCTGTTCCTCCGATGTCCCAACAGTTCCACCAAGATCTTTTAAGGAACAGGAAATGTAACTCCACTGGGAGCTGATCGAGGCAGAACTGGGCTTGTTGTCTGGGTCACTCCCATTCCTCAGATGTTCAAAGAGGAAGTAATTATTTTCTTTCAAAGCAAATTTTGGATGTGGTGGACCACACTAGTCAGATGGCAGAGAGGGCTTGGTTAAGAGCAAACATTTCAGCAAAATGGCAGCTTATCATGGAAGCCCTTGGTGTCACCAAAACAGCTTGAAATCTGGATCTGGGGGCTTTAGCATTCGCATTGAAAAGACAGTTCTACGATACTTTCACACAGAGAAAATTTGCAAGCGGATGGTTGTCACCTCTGGAGTGTTCACAGTCCTTCCTCTGGCCTTGACTTTGCGTGCCACTGTCCTTATCGAAATGAGTGATGACATGTCCACAGCTGGAACGCAGACTGTGATGGCATCCCGAGGCCCAGATGCTTAGCTGCGCTCTCCAAATCCATCCAATCTGCGAGACAGGGCTGGGAAGATCAGGAGCAGATTTCTCCTGAGATTTCTGGCACTCCCCATTCCAGTCATGGCTGACGACTCCTAGAGAAATGTCTCTCTTGTTTCGGCATTTTCAGTTTTGGCAGGAGGCAGGATGGAGGAAAACAAAGCCAAAGCTTCCAGAAACTCTATAAACAAACAAAGATTTATTTTCAATGTGGTTTTGAAGAGGGTCAGAGATATGGTAAGAGGAAGGTGGAGGGAGGGTTATATCCTCAGCATAACCCAAAGTGCACAAAATGTGCTTGGTCAAGAAACTTACCATGTTCCATGTTCCAGTTATGCTTGCCATGCTCAAGGGCATTGGACAATGCTGTCATGCTGAGGAAACATCATGCCTTGGCCACGGAAAGGAGGGACAGGCTTGGGCATGACACAGGGTGGGCTCACTGTCACCAGGATGAGACATAGCTTGTCCTAACCCTAATCCTAATCTAATATTGCTGATAGCACTATTTTCTTAGAAGCCTAAACCAATTAAACTGATTCGGCATCACCACCAAGGTAAACCAAGAAGTGCTACTATATAACTAGATCTTAAATTTATTCAACTTTTTTTTTTTTTCTTTCTGAAATGGTCCTGTAGAATTAGTTGTCTGAAGTCAGTTTGTTTCTCACATTGACATAAGTAAGTGTAAGGTCAAACAATCACAGGGGAAACACTGGTTTATTAAGACAGTGCTGCCCAGCTAGGCACACTATACGATAGATGAGTTACCACTACACACTATCAGCTGGCCTGATAACAAGAGCTCAGCTCCTAATACCATCATTAATGAACAAGTCAGTCATGAATAAACCACCTCTCCCTCTCTAGCTCAGCTTCTCTCCTCTCCTTCCGTCTCATCTCTCTCTTCTCTTTTCCTACTTTACTGTGACTGTCAGAGGTGACATATCAGAGAGGTTAGAGATTCAATTTATTGCTATGCAGGCTCAGGGTATTATATTCTTGCTTCCCATCTAGTCCTTTTCCCCTTTTCAATTGATTTTGTTAGAAACACCTAGGGGTTCTCAAAAATGCACCTCTAGCAATTTAATGAAAAACAATATTTAATAAGACTATAAGTGAAAATGCTATTTTCTCCTTGTAAACTTTTCAGAGTACAGCATCCAACTTGTTCCATGCTTTAGGCATATATTTTACAGGAGAGGATATTATATATATATATATATATATTGTTTAACATTTGTTTCTTTCTACTCTGACTCCAACACAACAGTTCAAATGCTTTTTGCTATGCTGCTCTTGGAAGCAGTTCACACAATATCACAAAGGGAATATTTCAAACTTCCGCAAGACTTTTGCACGATCGATGTGGCTTGCTTTAGGAAGGAAAACACACATGTACCCAGCCTTCTGAAGGTTCGACTGCGTTTGCTGATCCACGGGATGGAATCCTGGTATAAATTAGCATTTGTCCATTCCCAGATGTTCGTTCTGCCTTGTTGCGACACCTCTTACCTAGTTTCAGACTGACCTTGCGCTGGGCTTGAGAATGTTCACGAGTTTTTTAGTCATTGTTAAGAACAAGAAAAAGAAACAAACATCTGGTTAGCAGAGCTGCCAAGTGTACATTCCTTTGTTGTTTTTCAACCTTTCAATCCTTTTGTTTTCTGCCTGAAATTCCATTTGATAAATGTACGAAGAGCCGGAGGGTACTGATTAGATGCAATTCTGATCCTGATGCACACCACTGTTCCACGAGCATCACCTCAGTGCAAGCACCACTGACATCCATAGGCACAAAATGCCTTGAACCAGGAATAACACCTCAATGAAGCTGCCCCAACTGTGTTTATCTGTGCGGACTAATCCCACCCCCTCCAAGGCCAATGGGAGCTTTGCCACCAATATCAATAGGAACAGGATAGGGCTTTAACACTGTTACTGCATTGAAACGGTGTTGAAGCACATCCTCTGCCAAGAATTGGAGTTCTTGGTTTCAATAGTTATAGTGCTATTTAAATGGAAATATAAAGTTTATTGAAACTTGGCCGATGGCACTGGCACAGCCTGACCAAACCAGGTGGGATTTTTCTAACAAAGACTCATGAAACATCAGATACAAGAGGATCACATGGGGCAGCTTCACCTTCTCTGCCTTTGCTGTATATACTTCAGTCTGCTTCACCTCCACAAAACATGCTCCTTGAACCGCAATTGCTCAAAATAACACAAATTTAGACCTGGGACCATCCTGCTCAGCAACAAAGTAAGGAAAAGAGTTGTCTTAGCTCTCAGATGCCAACAGACAGAGACAGACCCTTCCAGAGGACCACAGGCAGGCTGTACCACCTCCTTGAGGCACCTCTCTCTTTCAGGAGACTGCTGAAAAAGCCTAAATTTTTATCATAGGCCAGGAACCTAACCTCAAGACTCACTGTACAAATGGCCTTTGGTTCCCTAAAAAGACATATTCTATGGAAAGATAAGGTGCAAAAAGACTGCTACGATCTCAGTCAATGGGATGTCTTAACAAGGCTGTTGCTTGGAATACCAAGCATCTGAGTCTTTTAAAAGCTTCCCTCTGTTTTTTATTTTCATGTGAGTCTGTGTCCCTGAAGAACAGATTTGAAGATCATTAATCTGAGACAAGAAAGCGGGCAGACTTACGCAATGCCGTCCCACCCAGTTGTCAATCCCAACCGACTCCAATCTACGCAATGAGTGACGCTGTGGAGCGGGATTGTACCAGACTGGAAAGCCTCTCATTTCCACCAGAGACGCCAAATCCGCAGCTTGGCTTTATGATCCGAGTGCACAAGCGGCCATGAGAACAATTCGTTTTCCTCCCCGCTGGTCACTTTCACAAATGCCAAGTTTTGGGCAACACAATGTACGGCATTTCCAGCAAACGGCTCAATGACCTCACTTTCATTGCCTTAAAAAAAAAAAAAAACAAAAAAAAAAAAAAAAAAAAACCTTCTTTCAGCCATACATTTTAGATTAAAAAAAAAATCATGCACACTCTCAGGAAATTGGACTTTCAGAATCAGGAAGCAAAGAAGCATGGCCCAATGGAGATGTGAGCACACAGACTTTCAAGCCCTGCAGCCATTTGTTGATTGTCCTTTTTAGGTGTATGCTCAGGCTGGATATACTCAAGCATTAGGACTAGTTTCAGTTTCTGGCACATGCTCTCCCAAAACGAGTGGGTTTTGTCCAAAACCTTTTCAAGAGTTTCCTTGTTCAAGGGAATTACAGACTCGGGAGCTAGTTATTAATTTCAGTTTTGAGTGTGCAATCTCCAACCAACTTTGATTCTGATTTTAAATGATTTCCAAGTGAGGAAATTACAGCCCAGATCTACTGACTGCCCCGCTTCTACACACAGGAAGTATGAACATTACTGTTAAATTAGCCTAGAGGGCTGCCAGTCTCATATCTGAGAAGATAGGAATTTTTGTGAGCTTTAGAATACAAACACAGAAAGATCTTGGCAATCTGATCTTGTTTTGGTCTTTCATGAGCCTAGATGGCAATGGCTTTCTATGATCAGTAAGGAAAACAATGCCCGTTTCACAGAGAAATTATCCAATATTAGTGGCAAGAAATGGCAGACAGGTATGATGGAAACTACTGGAATATTCAGCTTTCTGGAAGGAAACTTGTTAAAATTTTCTTTATTTTTAAACCAACTGCATCTCTTGATTCCTACCAATTCAAAGCTGTTTAATAGGCTCTGAAAATGAGCAAAACTTGTAAAATCTTTAACTCATAAAATCTTTATTAAAGAAAACGTTCTGGGAAGCCCATTTAGTAAAGCCTTCTTCAAATGAAGGTGCTACATTCAAGCTTTGGAAATTTTGCCTCTGTGTTGTACAGATACCCTCTCACTGATCCATAGCTTCATTTAGCTCTCCTCAGGAGGAAAAGAATCCCCACTAAAATTATGAGCTTTCACAAAGAATATTCCCTTTGAGAAAATGGTCAGCATGTGTAAATTGCTTTTTCAAAGGGACTCCCATGAACACAGCATTAACTCTGTGCTCCTGTGGCTAGGAGACTTTTTTTCCCCCTCAAGCACATATTAGCACCCTGCAATACTCTCTTGTCTCTTTTTGTTGCATTGCCTACCAAGCTCATTACACAGACCTCACTTGACTTTCATCTCTCTCTCATGGCCAGTTTAGGGGCTCAGTGTCCCTTGGTCCTATATCCCACATTTCTTAAACTATCTCTGCTTCTGCAGAATATGCACCCCTAGCCACAGAGCAGAGGGTGGCTAGCAAAGATATCAGCATGCGTTTTTTCCTCATCTGCCTGCCCACCCAGAAAGAAGTGGAAGACTCAGACATGAACACAGACCAAGGGATATTAGCTGAAGGCCACAGCAGCCTCGTAAGACCACATCTGCCAGAGCCTATAGAGGGGAAAAGCAAACCAGAAAGAGTTTATGCAACGTGTAATGATCATTCTGCAAGCCCAGGAGGAAGAAATTCATGCTGTCCTCCTAGAATCCAGGCCTGGTGTCCCCAGACTCCATCCGACGTGATCTTGCTCAGGTTTTGGTTCATATTTTCTGTAAGCTGGAGGAGTTTCCTTCTAATGGAAGTTTGTTAACCTTAAGAGTTGCAGACTACACAGAAATATTAACAGCAGTTGACAGAAGAGCTCTCAGTGGGACACAGAGGATCCTGGCTTATAACTTAGCGTACAGGCCCTTAGGATAATGCGTATTATCTTATTGTTATAATTATTATTACTTTCATTAAAGGAGATGAGTGCCCCCAAAAGAGTCTGAAATCATACATACCTTTTTTATGACACCCAAAGTAAATCATGGCCTCACCCAAAGGACCCAGAGAGACTGTCTCATCAAGCACATCAGTAGAAGTGAAGAGAGACCTACAAGATACTTGATAAAATGCCACATTATGAGGTATCATGGCCTCAGACACAGGTGAGCTACTTCCAGGCATGGCAGGAGTTGCTGGGTGCCTCACTCCATGGCCAGCTTGCTATTTCAGAGCATCCAGGGGTGCTCTCCAAACCCCGAAAATGGTGCCCATTCTTCAGAAAGTGAGGAAGTTTCCTTTATGTTTCATACTAACCCCAAAATAAATGCCTCTCCATTGCCACAGCGAGAGCTCATTTTTCATGCAAGGCACTTTGAGACCATCAGCTTGTTTGGTCCAAATATTCTATTCTGATTTTCACTATATACAAATATATATATATTGCTGGGTTATCTATTACATTAAAAAAATATAAGGATGCCAAAATGAAAGCATAACGCTAGAAACACAAAACCCACTGTGGTTTGTTCCCAGCTGTCTGATTTTACAGGCATGAAAGTTTGGGAAAAGTGACTCGAGATTTCTGCTAGCAGAGACAGAGAGGAGATCTTTGGCAGCAAGACAAGAAGAGTCAGGGCCGGCAGAGCGAACACCTGCTCATGGAGGAAGCAGGCATAGGAAAACGATAACCTGTTTTACTATAAGACAGACAAAAAAGTCGTGTGTATACAACTGACCTCGAGCAACACACAGTGTCACCTCCGGTGCTGTGACCACCACACATTCTTCAGAGGTGAGACAAAACATCTCAGGATCTGCAGCAATGAATAAAAACACATTCATCTTTCCCATCCATCCATTTTCCTCTGGTCTGTCAAAGCGGTGCCTTGTGTGCTGTGACTGTGGGCTCACTACCCAGTCCTCCCAGAACGTATTAATCACTTCAAGACACAATAAAGCTTTCTAATGAAGAACAAACTACAGCTGTTAAGAAAAAGCAAACACTAGACTAGCATTTGTGGGCATATCATATAACAGTACTACTATAGCAAACTTCCTATTTTGAAGCATGCAATTGTCATTAATTAGCCCAAACAGAAGGTTTGCTTCACAATTTATTTAATACTTTCATTTTATCTAACACGTATGAGAAATTAAGAGCAATGTACTCAGCAAAAGCACCAATGAAACCAACAGGAGGCAATCATTAGGCAGTTAACTAGTTTTTTAATGCAGGTTGGAACCTTTAGTCAGTCCCAAATATTAAGCTCCACATGCCTTGTCTCACTTCTGTGTCAGTCTCTGCTCACTAAAGCAGATAGACCCGTGCTGCAGGCAAGAGTACAGTACAGAGACATCCGTGCTTACCCTGCTAAAAGCTGGCGGGTGCAGAGCTTGCAGGTAGACTGCTCTTGTTGCCAGACTGCTTGGCTGCGACTGTGATCCACTGAGCTGAAGAGTAGCCCAGATATGGGGATGGCAGGAGGCACCGGGCACGCAACCTGTATGGAAAATGAGAGAGGACCACGTTAAGCTGATTAACCAGGTAAAGAGAAAGGGACCAGGACGTGGTGGACAGGCATGAGCGGTAACAACTGAAGAGTCACGTTCGACATGAGGAAACATCTACTGGAAGGATAGGACAGCACTAAGGGAGGCTGCATATTTCTGAAGTCACAGGGAGTCACAGTTGTTAGGGTTTTTTATGTACATACCTTATCCCCCAGCATTGCTGAATTTGCTTTTGGCTGAGCTATCGGTCTATAAAAAATGTTAAACCCTATGTTCACAATTGTATTATTCCAGCAGAAGAGCTTTTAAATAAAAGTAGTTTCAGTAAAATTTCTTTTAGACTATGAATGCTAAAACTCCATAATAGCTCAAATTCAGTAAGGCACACAAGTAACAGTTATTTCTTTTATATTTGCATTGCAGCCGAAGATTTTTTAAAGCATCATTTTGACCACCCTGAGATGATCACACATAAATATTACTCATTTCCTATCTCTCCCAAAGTCTTAAACTTTTCATTTATGGTCTCTGCTTGGTGAATAATCCTCCTTGCTAATTCTTCTGGTAGGAGCTTGGATTAGGCCAGCTTTCAACAAAGCCAGACTGCTTTCTCGTCACATCCTCTAGCATGAAGGTTCTTGCTCAGTAAAATGCTTTGTTGCCACCTAAGATCTCTACACCTATAGGACAGTCAAAAGCCTGACGGCAGAAACTGCAAGAGGCAGAAAATACAATGGGCTAAATTAACCCAACTACAGAGTTTTTACAGCTCCAATTTGGTGCTACGGATTAACAAGAAAGTATTGCACTTGGCTACACAGAGGCCAGCTGAAGAACCAGCACTGTTTTTTCATGTGTATGTACGTGTGGGTGCATGTGCGTATGGTCACGAGGAAGTTTGTTCCCTTTCATTGTGGATTTCACTGGCATTTCCACCAGAAAGGACAGTGCTTTGAAGCTGGAGGCTGGGTATATTCCTTAAGAACTGGGGGTGATTCCAAAATGCAATTATATTATTAGTATAAATAAAGCATGACATTTCCTACTACAGCACATCTAGAAGGAATTTTTACATAGTTTTTTAAGACTCTAGAGTTACTGTGGCCCAAAACAGGCAGCTAGTCATGCTGGAACACCAGCTGCTCAGAACAGCAAAGACTAGTTAAAAGAATGAAGTGTTTAAAATTTCTTTTTTTTTTTTTTTTAAAGTGACCTTTTCTGTGTCTTGCTTCGCTGATTTTCAGTGAGCTGACTAGATTAAGTTGCTGCATCATGAGCAATAGTTGAATTATGATCATGAACATGCTTTTCTTTGGTGAAGTTAGAGAGAAAATGAATACCATTTTTTCCACATACCTGAGGAATAAAAGCACTTGTGGAGAGGAATCTCTCCCACCGGGAACTCTTGTGTACTTTGCAGTAGTATTTTATTAAGAGCTGGAGAGTTCAAGGGTCTCACAGATGTAAGTTTTCAATTAGCTTTCCATTGTGTCCCAAACAGTCTTTAAATACTCAGCTAAACTTTAATCCAATCACTTGATTTGACTCCAAGCATGATTTATCTTTTAATCATCATCTGCTCAATGAGGGGGAAAAGAAAGCAAACTTGTTCTTGGCCCATCATGACTCATACATGAATTTACTGCGATCAGAGTTGTGTTTTCCTTTTGGCTGATTCCTTGGCAATAGGCATTGGCTTTGACTTTCTATTTAGGTATGATCATTCCTCCTCGTTCCCCACCTCCCAAAAATGTTGAATAGCTCTGAAGGTTTGTCCTTTATAGCTTTTCCTAGCGAGGCATGTGATTTTTTTTCCCCCTCAATATCTCAGTGTTGCATTAATCAAAAGTGTCTGCTATTTGACCCACACGCAAATATAAAACATGCTTTAAAAAGCAGCTTTTCTATTTTAAATGAATGGTATTTTCCTGGAAGTAAGTATTAGACAGAGAGCATAAGGACGACGATACAAACCGACCACTGCACTCTGGGCACCCACAAGCAGCTCAATTGCTGGAGTGGGGACAACTGTGTTTCCCAGTGGAGTGAGCACAGGGACATGTCTCCAAAATCTAGTTCCTCCATTTGGCCGGTTTGTTGACCTCTTGAGGTTTAACCCACTGTGTGACTTGGTTTGCCCACCTGGAAGATGAGGCTTTCATGCAGCAGCTTTATAACACCGCTCTCCCCTTCATATGTTCTACCTAACGCCGAATGATCCACAGCCAACACAGCTTTTCATCTCACCGAGGGAGCTCCTTGTTGCCAGATGACCCTCTGGGAATGGGCAGAATTGCCGACCATGGCTATGCCATGTTCTCACCTTGCTCTCGCAAACATGCCAGCTGCAGGCTCTTGTCTTCATGCAGTTCTTGCATTTAAATGCCTCTTCTGGTTAAAACAAGAAATGGGCCCAAGCTTTGCACACTTTGGCATGAATTGCAGAGCCTTTGAGGTCTGAAATTGTTGTGCAACCTCTTCCCATGTATTATTATTCATGTCAATGGCTTGTGCAGTTCATGGTTCCAGCTGACAGTAGGAGCAGAGTTTATGAAAAACAAGAATCTCTGGTCTGCCCAGAACTGTGAAGCAGCAGAGCTCCCCGGAGAATACAGCTTTCTCAAGCGTCTTGCCACCTAAGTGCTCCTTACCATTCACAATGGCCAGAGATTGCAGACAGATTCCTTGAGGCTGCCAGTGCAAGACTAACAGTGCTCGATAGACTTCTCCCCATGTCAAGTTTTGGAAACAGAGAACTTTGTGAAAAGCTCGAGTTCCTGATTTTTTTCTTTCTTTCTTTTTTATTTTAATAGCATTTCTAAGTCCTAAGGGGAAAACAGGATATATAATCCCTACAGAAGAGCAAAGCAAAGGCAAATAACCTCCCCAGCAAAGGAGAGGAAGGCTTTTTAGGCCAATACCATGATCTAATTCATTGCTTTGGTTAAGCAGTAATGATTATTTGGTTTTCCAAAACTGTGTCTATGGATTCCACAGGAGCAGCCACAGTTGGCCTGAAGCACATGCTCTCCCAGCTTTGATGTAGTCAGTACTGGATACTGATGGAAAGAGCACAGGAATCTGGTCATGCTGATCATTTCCTTGGCATCCTCTTCCAGCTTCCAAAAATCAGTGATTAAGGCACTTCCTGGGCTGGTTCATGCTGAAGTCGCAACTGATTCAAAAGTTGAGGTATCTTCCCTCATGGCTTTAAGGAACAGCCTGAAGGCAGCATAGGAAACACTTGTTTGGGGATAGGTATGTAGAAAGAGCCTTGCACTTGCAAACACCCTCTTGCACAAAGCTTCAATGAGCTTTGCTTGTGGGCTTGCTGAAAAAGGGATTCCAGTAACAAAATGCGCCAGCTTAGACATTGCCAGGGAAGCTGTGGTCACTATAGGTGACATTAAACACCTCTAAGATGAAATGTACTTCAGAAACCTTCATCTTTCCTTTATACTCATAAAAGAAAAACGAGCAGTTTAGGAAAGCAATTCATTGCACTCCATTGCCAGTTTCTTATTTTCTGCCAGCACTGGTAAAGGGAAGCTGCTCAATCAGTTCAGGTGCCAACACCTCCTTCACAGGCAGCTAAAGCAGCATAACTTTGTGAACTGTTTTTCCGTTGGCAGGCAGGTTCGTAGCCCACAGGCAGGGCAACCGAGTACTTCGCTGCTGAAGTGCTCCATCTCTTTGCCCTCCTGTATGCAGCAGCCAGCAGTGCAGCCCACAAATGCAGCTGGCAAAGGTGCTGTCGGCAGGTCTGGGACCTCCCAGCTGCCAGGAAACTTGTTTTTTTTTCCTGTTGGGAACGTGTCCTCTGCCTCCATCAGCGGTTTCTTACCTGCTACAGAAGAGACTTGCTTAATTCCTCAATGCTGAGCTGTGTTTCCAGTCTGAGCACTGAGACTGATGGCCTTTGTACTGAATGCAGGCAACGGAAAAGCCTTCAGTGTGGAAATCAGACACACGCCTTCAACAAGGACAGTGACAAACAGCCTACTTTTTGTATGCCCTTTGGTGGTCTACCGCTTGGAAACTTTGAATCAAGATTAGATGCATCCTTTTTAAAAATATCCTTCTCTAACAAGCACGTCCCACTGGGCTTGCGGCCAAAGTTGCTGGGTAACAACATAGAGTGTGTGTTATCACAGGGATCAGAGTAGAGGATCATAATTGTTCCCTTCTGGCTTTAAATCCTATGAAAACTCACTTCTGTTAATGCTGAGTTCATAGAGAAGGAATTCACACTTGGGATCCTACCCAAGACGACTGTCAGTCACTGTGGAAGATCTAAGCACTTCACTGCTTCTATGGTGGAGACTGCATTTATGCTGCTAGGAACAATTTCTCATTACTCCAGTGCTGCTTCGGTTGCCACTGCCTCTTTCTCTCATTCAGTCGAAGTATCAGAGCCTTTCTGGTCTGCCCTAGAAAATGGTGGTGCTGCTAGTCATCACTGTATCAACACGAGGAGGAAAGCACAGGCGACAGCAACCTAGAACTTATTTTTGACCTAGGGCAATTCCTCTGATGCAACAGCAGTTTGTCTTCCACTTCATCCCAGTGGAACTTGGTTCGTGCCCCTTTGACAATAACTGGAGAGTCAGGACAGAGCTGCATGGGTGCACGTTTTGAGTGACACCCTGGGCTCCTCTCAGCCCTTCGATGGCTTCTGGCTGCTCTTGTCTTTCTATCGACACAGATTTGGGAGGAAGCTTTCTCTTTCAGACTAGTTTGTTGGCACCATGCTACTGGCATCTAATCTTGTTGCCAGAGTTTCCCCTTCCACTTTAAGACATTTTTACAACACAGACGTACAAAATCAAGAAGGGGAAAAAAAAAGGCTCTATTCTGCTATTCTGCAGCATTCTGATAACATGCCGACAGGTATCCATTAAAAATAGGTGTTGTGCACGCTCAGCCTGGCTGTTGTGTCCTAAAGGCAGTGGCTGTGCATTTCACGTGTTTTCTCAGATGACTGAACTGCCTGAAGCTTTGATTTTTAGCAAGGTTATTTTTATCTACTGCCCAACCAGTAACGAACGTGCCTTAAGCAAGAGAACAGCACTGCCACACTTAGGACTTTCTTAGCTATGGATGGAGGGGGTTGGATCAGGTCCTAACCATTTTAAGGTGGCTGGTAACAGCAGGAAGAACTGCCGCCTGGCCTGAGAGCAGGACTGAAGTATCTCACACACACGGAGGTTTTCTGAAGCTATTGTTCCTGTTTTATAGTGCGAACATGTGCTGGCGTCCCATAAAACAGCAACAGCTGTCAGTCAAACAAGCATCACTCTGTAAATCGGCCCGAGCGACTCTGTTTTCAAACCCAGGGTCTCCAGGCAGGTTTACGAGGTGCCGTTTGTGTGATTAACTGGTGCAGAGGACCACGGTGCAGGTGCAGCAAGTGGGAGGGAGCTGTGCCGGGGAGGAGATGGGGAGCAGGTTTCCAGCCCTGCCAGAGCCATGGCACAATCTGCACCCCCTCAACGCCACCAGGACTGGATAAGCCCCTCTCCCCAAAACTGCTCACGCACATCGCAGAAGATACCTTTTATACAGCGGTTTTGCAAAGGCACCAAAGGCACCCTTTTCTCAACAGAAGAAGGGGCAGAAGGTTTTTCTTAGCTCCTACCTGAGGACAGACCAGACTCACTGCTCTGATGATATTTGGGTTTTAAAGACACTTATGAATTGGAAGGGTTGTCCAAAGCCAATGCCCCAAGGCAGCCAACTAAAACAATAACCGCACTAGGTATTACGTGAATGGCATTTTTTTTCTCCTCTACTTGAAGATATTTGTCACTACTTAGAGACAGGGCTATTCACAGGTACTCTCTGTAGCCCCAAACTCTGGCAGATGCACTGTGTATCTTTCTGTGGTATGATTTGGATGGGCAAGAAAGGCATAAGAAACACCACCTACCTCTAGAAGTTCCCTTAAGCACTTTAGCTCACTTAAGCACTTCATCTCCCCAATACGACCATGCAAGTGCAGTGACTTGGATGGGAAACTCTTTGGCAGCATCAGTTCAAAGGCCATTCCTCCTCCAGCTCCTAAAAGGCATAAGAAAGCAGTTCTGTTAGAGAAAACACTTTCTCCTAGGGAGAATAGGATTAATTTTCTGTACCATTGCAAACACCCTGCAGAACGGTTTAAGTGACTGTGTATACTTTGAAACATCAAACATTTTAAAATCAGTGACTCTCATGCCTAGTTTATATGCATAAAAAGGGCAAATCAAAGTTAGATTAAAAATCATTCTCCAGTGCTTTTGCTGCTGAACATTGACATTGGATGTTGCTACCCTGTGAATAATAATGGTCCTGTTACCTTTCTCATTTAAAATCAACATCCTGGGTATGCTATGAATGTTTCATTTCAAAATTATTCAAACATCTCAGAAATAGCTGCTAGTCCTTTGAAATGCTCTTGCCCTGGAAATCTTTGTTCTGTTTTTCATTACATTGTTACATTTGCTATTGTTTTAAGTTAAAAGGAAGCACATTCCAATGCTAACCGATAATACTTGCACTCTTTTTTTTTTGTCCCCAGTGCTTCACAAACAGTATATCCAGTAGCTCAGGTACCTCACGCACGACGTATAGAACAAAGAAGTGCATAGGAGTGTGGCTGTTTACCACTTAGCTACAGGGAGATTAATCACCCTATTACCAGGTGGGTTCTGGTCCTGGACATCCTTCTGTGTCACTGTAGATTGGCAGTGTCATTACTAGCTTGTGCTGAACCAAATAACGTAAAGCTGTACTGCCCCTCCTAGATAAATCATTCCTCAAACTTTTAGTAACTTGTACCTGGCCTTTTCCATTTACCTGGGACCCAGTTTGCAGCTCTGCCAATGAATGTGGCTGCAGAGCTACATGGCTTAACTTTGGATTAGCAGCAGTTTCATGATGGACTTTTGCATTTTGAAGTCATCTAACTTGAAAGTAAAGCATCTGTTCTTTTCTACATCTGTTCTTTGTCCACACTAAGGGGCTGACTCTCTTTATTATACAATTAAAGATGATGGAAACATGCTCAAGCTAAATTCCAAGCAAAAGAAACATAATTTGGCCAAAACTAGGAGGTTTTGCAGGTTCCACTAAAAATGTCACTGGGAAGGGTCCTCAAGCTGGATCCAAAATACAGTCAATGGTACAAGGAGAAGAGGTGAGAGAGATCAAGCTCCAAAATAATCTCAAGGAAACACTCTTATTTTTAGATATAGGTACAAGTAACAACTTTCAATTGCTAAGACATTGTGGAGAAAATATCAATTGCCATGGAAATATTCCTTGAAAACAGATTTGTACCAGAAATTCCATGGCACTGGAAAAATCCCAGAGTTTACCATGGGTGGATTTATTCAGATAAGAGAGGCATAGCAGACAGGACTGAGGAAAAGGCTTCCTATCATGAATAGGGAAAATTATACAGGGAGTCATAGATACCTAGACCTTCTTTCAGCCTTGAAACACAAATGTCAATGACTTCATTGGCTAACAAAGACAGAAATCCAGAACAAAGTCTTTTACTGAAAAAGGAAAGGAAATTCATTAAAGACCAATGGCAAAACGTTCTTTCAGATCCTACTAGTGCTGAAGAAGATCTTAGGGGGAACTCTGACTATAGAGTAGACCTCAACATTTTACCAAGCTATCATAATCAACAGTGTTCTAGTTCAGCGTAAAGTACAAGTGCCACCTTGCCCACTGTTTGAGAATCCTTCACCCACATGTTCCAGACAAGTGCAAATATCACCTGATTAGTTGTACATTGCCTCTACTTCTGATGAACCCAGTGACAGAAATATTTCTGCTGTTCCCTCCAGCAGCTTCCCCAACATTTGGATTGCAATGTAACTAAAACTGTGGTAAGAGTCTGCTTGTCTGAGGGATGAGAACCTCAGCTTCTCCTCTGAGACCTGACCTCTTTCGGAGCTGGTTTGTCTCAGGGAAGATTTTTTTCCCCTCTCTCTTTCTTCCCCTTCCCTCCTCCTACTTTGCCCAGAGTGTCTCTAAGAGAGCCAAATTCCCCTGAACATGCTAAAAGAAGGCTTGCTGGAGCATCTGCTCTCCATCTGTGGAGCCAGACATATCCCCAGGCAACACTATTAGCAGTGATGGATCTGGAAGAGAACATTAAGCACTGAGGAAGCATCTGCTGAGAAAGAGAAACCCAGCACATAAAACTACCCCTGTTACTTGCTGAGACTCCTTGCTTCTGCCCATTGTTCTTAGTGGACAACCACCACTCCCGCCAAAGCCCTGGTCAGAAGAAGATGTGCTGTTCTCAAAAGCTTTCAAGTGACTTTGTACCCCAGATGGCCAAATGTTACTAACTGCTGAGTTAAAGTGACCTATGACAATGACCCCATGCAAATCCCTGCCTGTTCTACAGCTCCTAGTCTACTGAGGTTGGGATTATTCCATTTTGATGAAATTTCATACTACCATTATTATGGGGTATGCTGGTACTGTGGCAAATTTTTTTTTTCCCTCAAAACTAGTGCCAACTTTGTGCCCTGACTAAGCCTTCAGAGCAGACCAGAGAGAGAGACCCAAGCTTGTCTTTTAGCCACGATTAGCCCTATCATATATTCTCACTTTGCATTTCCTTTTATAAAGCAGATTTCTAGATACTGAGTTAGTTGTTTAATTTGCTTGCTGAAGTAGGGGGTGGAAAAAAAAGAGGTGGGTCCGAATGGTTTGAGGTTTTGACTAAAAACAATGAGATTTCAACTCAAAAAGGTTGACAACTATTTTAACACTGCACCTATTGTGGTTATTCCAGCTGATAATCTTTTTCCAGTGATTAGTACAGTCTGTGATAGAGCACTGAGTATCTGCAACACCTACAAGCTGAATAATCTAAGTGTGAGTCAGAAAGCAATTTAACCAAGTGAAGTGGTGTTAACTCATTTAATATAAGGTACCACAGCATCACCCTTTAACACTGCAGTTCATCACACATCTCTATCCCAACTACTCTCCCTATAGAAAATCAGAAGATGCAACTGGCTTCTGCTGTCAGAGGGCAGAATCATGTGTCTGACAGCTTTATAACAGAGTTTTGTTTGTTCTTAGCAGAATGTGTGACCATTAACACTTGACCAAAAAAGATAAAGGATTATGGATTATGTCATCTTCCTCCAACTCTCCCTACCAATATATAAAGTCTCTGTGTGGACTCTACTTTAAATCATAGGTAGAGAGAATGAACTTGAGGAAGAACTCAATAATTACTTTGGTGGATTTTCAAGGAGAATGTCAATAGAAAATTGGTTCTTTCTTGTTACATTCATTCATATTCCTTTCTAGTTAACAGCTAACAAAAAGAGAAGCACATGTGCTATTTAGTTTTCAGTGGAAAAGAATAAGGTCATTCCCCCTGCTGAAGAGTCCAGAAGTATTTAAATCAGGACATTCCCTTGGATTTGCAATTGCGAAAGCTTTTGCAATAGTCTCCTTCAGAACACAACCCAGACTCTTTGCTTCTGATCTTTTTTAAAATGAGAGAAGAAGGTAGATAGTTGTCAATAAGAACCTTCTGAAATTAAAATCAAGCGTTCCTGAAAAAAATAGTTATCTGAAGTTTTGAATATTTCCATTAACTTGCTTCAGACTGGTGAGGCAGAGGATGGAAGAACCTTGTTACAGCTTTGAGTAGGAAGACTCCATTTCTGAATTTTCTTTCTGCGAACGTGCAGATCCCAACAACCAGCCCCAAACACGGCTGATAGCTTCCCATGGGACCGTTCCTTCCTGCCAGACGAGGTGTCAGCCCGGCCCTCCTTAGCCTGCCAGCGCCCGGTGCCTGGAGGCCGCTCTCCCCGCTCGACCCCGCGAGCAGGGCTGGCTCCGGAGCAGTGCTGAACTGGACAGCTCCCCACCCTGCCAGGGCCCAGCACAACGCGCGATGTCCCTGGCGCATCCCACCTCACCCGACGGAGCCCAAAGACCGGCCGCAAACGCCAGGGAGAGCAAGAGGGTGCTCAGCATCAACCCTGCCTTTGGCGAGCTCAGGTGCCGCGTACCAACCATTGCACATGAAGGCGTCTCTCCAAAATTGACATGCTCATGTTGGCCATCGCTTGCATTGCTCTGCTCGGCGAGATCCTGCTCTCCAGAGACAATCCCAAATCCTGTGTGGAGCAGTGCTGAAGAATAGCTTTCAAGGCCACCACCAGGCAACCTGGAACACAAGTGGTAAGTGAAAGAAGAATTTTATTTTGGAAAACACAACAATTTCGGGGGTTGTCAGTGGGAGTGGATCACACAGATTGCTTTTGAACATTCTGCTATCACATTCACAAATGGTTTTGTTTGAGTACAGCCCATCTTCAGAAGAATGGGGCTGAATTATCATTTCAATTAAAAAATGCAAATTTTTGTTTTAAAACTTAAGCATAATTTACTTAAACTTTTTGCGGTTATGGGAATGGTTCATTTTTTGAATCAAGACTAAAAATCTTGTTTATTCTCAGAATGTTTTTTCAGGGTTTTCAAATTCTGTTCAAAATGGTGTTTTAAAATGCTAGCTAATGGAGCCTCTAGAGATTTTGGGTTAGCTTGTATCTGACTGAGAAAAATACCTAACTTTTAGCATTATCATAACTGCTTAACTTAAATGTAGGCATATTTTCAGCACATTTCTCAGAGGTGTTACAGGTCAGCACTGAGGAGCAGGCTACCCGAGCTACTGCTTTCAGATTTCAGGTTTCAAAGAATGAGAGAGAAAATGCTTATTTGCAATTTATATTCTTACATGATTATACTTAAAAGGGAAGGAGAGTTACGTTCTTTTCTATTTCACTTGCAGATATTACTGATTTATGTTTTCCATTTCAGCTGTGAATAATTCTGATCTATGTGAGTTTGAATCTGGGGTAATTTCCACCAGACTAAGTCTCTGCACTGGTCCAGTATATAGTGAAGATGGGAATTTTTCCAAGTGCTCAGGTAACATGGGACCTCAAGTTTCAGAGAGGAAATGACAGCTCTTTGAAAGACTTGTGCACTTAGCAGTGCAGAGACAAGCAGAATGGGATTTTCAGTAGTTCCCTAGCACTTCTTTGCACCCTTTCTAAATTTGCCTATTTGCTGTTTACTTTCCTTTGGTCACTTTTGGAAACAAGACTTGAAGCCTACCAGTTTTAAAAATAAGCATAAGTAAAGAAAAGTCATTGCAAAAGAAAACTATCATTGAATTTTGCAGAACAGCATCAAAGGGACGGAGCAGGGAGAAAGTGATCAGTATATTTTAAAGGAAAAGTTAAGATTTTTTCCCTCTTTCATTAGTTTCCCTCAACTACATGACTGAGAAAACAAGTCCTGCTCTACCACTGATCACATCTCTCTTCTGTATGACAAACATTTGTATTTTACTTTTCAGTTGCCTCCACCTTTCGTGGATAAGGATGATTTAAAACAGTCTAAATAGCTCTTAGAGATATCACCTCTTTTCAGGCTTTCTGAATATTTCTAAAGGGCTCTACTTAGAACTAAAAGAATGAGACTGCTTTTCTGGAAAGGTTGAATAGTTGACTTGTTAAACTCTAATTTAAATACATTTAAATTAATGTAACATGTCTTCACTTTGTTTTTCCTTTCTCCCTTCTGTTCTGTGCAGACCTAACAGCCTGGCTGTCCTGGGTAAAGTGGGATTAAGAGGTACCCAAATGAAAGAAGAGAAATATTTAAAAGCATATTGTGAAACCTGATGACCCAGCTGCTGGGTACCAGCTGTTAAATTCCCAATACTTCAAGCCAAAGCATGGCACTTCATTTACTGTCATTGGTCATTTACTATTTGCACATCCAACACCCAGCCTCCTCTAACGTTAGTTCGTTTCTGTTTAGGATCTTCTGCTTCTCTCTTTTTCCTAGTATCTTGGACTCTCAGAGTCTGCTTTTACATGAAAATCAACAAGCAAATTAAAAAAAAAAAAAGAGAGATCAATATCATTATAATTGTAACAACATTATTTTGAGCATTTGGATCCACTGATATAAATGACAAGAGTGTTCGAAGGTTGTTTCTGATGTAGTAAAAAAACAAAACAAAACCCCACTTATGCATGATTATGAGAAAACTAATCATAACTAATCATAACTAATTGGTTGGCTTAAGATGTCCAAGGCAACAACTATAAAAGACACCAGTGATTTAGAGGAGAGATCATGTAAGACCTGGTTTGGGGAAGGTGAGACACAGGTCTTTGTGTCTCCAGAGCTTCTCCAGCTTTGCTCCCAGCAGGACAGCCTTTTGGAAATATGAGTCCGAATTTGGACTAGCAATATCAAAAGGCAAATTACCTCTATCACTCGGGTATGATCTCCTTGATGCTCATTTCATATCTCAGCTTAAATATTCATGCAAAGACCCCACTTGACTTCTGACATTTTTACAGTAATGTCCCTCCTTCTGTTTTGAGATTTTCTGAGGAAGTGCCAGTGACCTGAGGTTGCTCGGGCATCAGTCAGGAAGGCCCTGCTATAACTTCCCAACACAAAATGCCCCCAAGTCGTCCCCTGAAACAGACATAGGGAAGACTGCCTGCTCACACTTGGTAAACGTTTACCAGGTACTGTTTTTCACAGCATAATTAGCCTATTCTACAGTCCAGGGTAGTAAAGAAGATTTTCATGCTAACAAAAATAAAATTACAAAGAAAAGCCTATAGTTGTTTCTTCATTTTGGGTGATAGCTCTCCCATGTTACCTGAGCATGCTCTAAGGCTGACAGGCCTTTTGCCTGTTACATGCTTTTTTTTCGCTATTTAAGTCCCACATTGCAAAGACTTTGAATCTGTTTGGGATGTAAAGGGTGTAAATCCTTCACTTCACATTTTTGCAATGTCCTGCTGACACTGAGATTGGAAACTTTTCTGCCCTTGTGTACTTTATCATAGTATTTCTTAACAGGCAAAACGCTACCTCCAGACAAAATAGATGTATTTATTTTTACTGTACAAATTAGTTTTCCTAATAACTTTCAACTCTACAAGGCAAATCATATCAGCAACTGGGATTTTGCTCTGGCCAAACTCCGACAGTTTCTGGATGAATAAAAACATACTGAGGCATTTGTGGGGAAAATCAGAAGGAACTTTTTCTTTTCAGTTTTTCTGCCAAAATAATAGAGGGAATGCAACACTAATTCAGTCAACCTAGAAAAAAAAATATATCAAACTTTTGACTCTCTGCTTTACCACTCACTTAAGACACTTGGATAAAAGTCTACAGGAAACAATGTCTGAAAAAGTGAAAATTCTAAAAGCAATAAAATATCTGAAAATACTGTTTCGCTTTTGTACGCTATTCCATTTCTTTTGGCTTAAAAATATATTTAATTCCACTTGGATTTGTAAAAAGTCTCTGTCAACAAGCATCTCTATTTCTCTCTTAAAATACGAAATCAGTAGTTCTTCCAAGTATATCCCTCCCCTTTGCTGGAAGGTCAGTTCTGTCCTGCAAGCATAGAGATAGCTGGGGTGAGGGTCCCATTTCTGTCACACCTGCATGACTTGGTGCATCCTCACCAATACACTGATCCGCTCTCTTCTTGCTTCTTTCTTTGCCAAGCACTCTCTCTAGCCCCTGAACGCTTTGTTGTACAATTGCGCAATATCTATCACACTAAGACACACCTGGGCTCTCCAGCTGCATTGAAGCACTAACAATATTAAAGCCACCTCTATTTCACCTGCAGTGGTAAACCACTCCAGGTAGGTTGCATGATCCGTGCCACACTCCTGAGGCTTTGCAGGGCAGATTCCAAAGAGGTCATCTTGTAACAAATAATCATTTGCTGCAGAAATCTCTCTGCATTTGCTCCAACCCAGAAATCCTGACAAACAATTTCTCTGAAGCCAGCTGGGTGTGTGAAGGAGTATCCGCAAAGCATGCTCATGGAAAGGTCAGGCAGCCTCTCAGGCTCATCAATTACTTGCCATGGATGGACAAACAATCCGGAGAGTACATAAGCACCAGAAGTGAGCTAGTGACAGAGGCAGTCCTGGAATAAAGATTTTTCCCCAGTGTGAAGACTCCGTCTGGGATTAGCTCTAGGTGTTGGCTATACTGATTTCAGAGCTGAAGCCTTATTTTGAGATGGAGGTTCTCACTGCCAAAGGTCCATGCTGAAGCAGCAACGTCAGGAAAGACAAAAAAGCTGCTGAGCTTTCTGCAACCCAGTTTCCCTGACACCACCAAGTTGTTCCCAAGAGATTTGTGGCTGTCCGAGTGCAGTTGGCCTGTGGTCTGATGCTGGTCAGCTCTGAGAAACGCCCTGCTGCAAAGGGTGCTCCTGACAGCACCTTTCGCTGCTGCTGTCAAGGAATTTTTGCACAAAGCATGACTTTGAGGAACAGGCTGCTGGAATTTGATGATGACTCTAAACTCGGAAAAACTGTAGCCAATAAATCCTGCCGCAGGATATGTAGGGATTGGGGTTTGGGTTTGAGTCAAAAACAGAAATAAAAACGTTCCTTTCGGGAGTTAAAACTCTAATCCTGGCCTCTTGGAACCAGTAAGTAGGAGTCAATAAATTTATTGCCACCATTAAATCTGATGAAGCTGTTTCTCCTCATGTTCACTCTGGTTTGACACCAGTATCATTCCTTTGCCTTCAGCATAGCCACATTCCATTTACACTGGCTAGAGGGGACAGTCTGTCCCTGTCTGTCCTTCCTGAGCTACCTGGAGTCCAACAAGACATTAGAGTTGACACACCGGCCCAAGGCATTAGATCATGTTTGGGAGGTATTTTGAGAAATCATTTGGATGTAACGAGCTGCTTAAGTGGTGAATGCATAATGTAATAAAACCACCTTCTGGTGCATCATCATTTCAGCCTCTCTGATGACTCCCTTCATTCAGGATGAATAAAAGGAAGTGGAGAGGCTATCAGCACTCTGCTCAATGAAGCCAAGGTCATGCTAGGGCCTTCTTCCTACTGAGCGGCACACAGGTGAATTCCTCTAATACCTTGACTCTTCAGGAATTATTTTGCTTAACCATTCCTGAACAGCTTAAGGCCCAGGCATAGTTATTCTTAAAGAAATCTGACTTTTTCTGAATGAATTTCTGCTCCTGAAAGGGTCTATAAGGCAGCAAGTACCAGGGGGAGCAAGGATTTCTGTGCTTTACATTTACATGCCAGCTAAATCTAGAAATAAAAACCTACGTACAAACATGCTGCATGTCCAGAAATCTCCTTTTCTAACAGTTCTGGCTCTTCCCTCTGCTATGCTTGATAGTTTCCCAGTTTTCGTGTCTCCAGTCAACGTGCTGGAATGCCAACTCCAACTCCATTTGGTAGTGCAAAGTATTCTCTGTCAGGGAACTATTGATATTCACCTTCATTTTCTCCCATTTCTTCATCTCACCTCCTGAACCACAACATTTTACCCCAAGAATAGCAATCATAGACTTCCCATAGCTTAAATAGTTCCCACTATACCCATACAGAAATGAATTGTACAGCATAAAATATACCCTGGCATAAATAAAGATTTTAAGGAGATAAGTGCTATAGGAGGCACCTCAGTCCACCCATAGATACCCAAAGGACCACACTGACTTTCAAACAGCTCTTTAGCCTCCGTGGGATTAAACTCAGGCTCCTGTTTCCTGGTCATTTGCAGTGCAGATAAGCTCTGGCCTTACCTTGTCATCCGTGAAGCACTGGGAATTCAGTAACCAAAATGGTTAGGAAGGAAATCAGGAGGAGCAGAAGAACAGTCCCCTCCTATTGCATCCAAGGACCAGCTCGGTGGCCTGCCAACAACACGAGAACTGTTCACTTGAAACAACTTCTTGCTTCCAGCTCACCTGGGCTCTTGCCAAGAAAAACAAGAAAGATTTGTTACACCTTCCTTCCCCCAGAATTAAACTACTGACCCTTTCTGAAACAGTATACCACATTTTTTCTTCATCAACCTGGAAACTCTGGAACAAAAGAAGTCACATCCCTACTAGAAAGAAAGAAGTTTCTTTTTTGAAAATCAATTGGTAGTTTCTCTAGGGGGGGGCGGGAATAAAGGTCAAGTGACACTATTATTATTTTTACAACAGTTGCATAGCACCAAGCTTCAGTTTCAAGAATCCTACTATGGTAGTGTGAAGCAAAAGGACTGTCATGTTTCATCTAAACCAAGACTGGACAAGGAATTGGGCAATTATTGCCTTTTACTCGTGAGGTCTTCCATGGCCAAGCTCTGGCAACAATTCACACGCTGTTCAGCTTGTACTGTTCAAGACTTCAACACTGACGAGAGGCAGAGTCATCTTCTAGAAGGCAATGAGGCTGGTTTGGAGGGGGATCCTGTTGGGGTCGCTCCCATATTGCTTGTAAAGAAGCTGGACACCCTGCAAAGTGCTCTTGGATTTTCTGGTGGACTGCAATGGAATTTATCAGAACAGAGACGGCAGAAAGGAGGCCACAGCCTAAAAGCAAATGACATGCAGCAGGTGACGCAAGACAACACAGATGCAACGTGTATGCAAAACAAGGTTTTCTTATGAAGAAAGACTAGACTTAGAATGAAGAAACAGCTGAGCAACACAATGGCGCTTATCTCATTTCAGCAGCTAGTCAGTGTTTCATGCAGAAGAGACACCGTGGTTTTAGCCATACGCTGTGAAACTGTCTGGAAAACACGGCCCCTATCAAAGCCTCATTCCTGATGGATGAGAGGAGATGGCCGTGCACTGGTTCATGTATAGTCCAGCATGCAATCCTACTGCACTCCATGGCTGGCTTTGCAAATCTTACACCAGCAACGCGGGGTCAGCCGTGGCAGCAGGTTCCAGCTTGCACGCAGACAGCAATCTTTGAAGTCAGCACTCTGCTCGACGGCTGTCATCACAACGACAGATCACCCCGGGCTCTAGCTGTCGCCGTGCATACAACCATGCACACAATACAGAGCTGCTAGATTTATGAGAAGGAGGCTCGACTGCAGGGACTTGTGTTAAAACTCTGTCCAGAGCCAAACACCATGCACTGTGTCTTCACACAAGTTCCTTCTGGATGCTCAGCACTGGTTGGGCAGGGGACAGTTTTCCCCTCTACTAACAGGAACATTTGTTCCCTCAGGACAAGGGCAGTCAAGGGCTCCCAAGTAGTCTTTCCTTCCCCATCACAAAGAAGAATAACGCATCTTTGTACTTCTCATACTAAAAATCACATAGCCCTGAGGACTACAACCACGGTCTGCCCCGGAACCTGCTCCCATGCAAGGTGACAGCTGGAGCTGGTGCAGAATGATGGTTGGTGGCAAGTCCTCCATTGCAGGGCTCTCTGCAAGATAATCTCAGCCCAGGAAGGCCAACTGGTGAAGGGGGAAAAGCAGCCTGAGGACCCAAGTGTAAAGAACTGCATCCCTTTCCCCTGGGCAGCCAGGGCTGCTCTTTGCAATTCTTATTTCCTATCTGGCACCATCGGACAGTTTCTTATCCTGTCACCTGGTGTTACTCACACGACTGGTTCTTCATCACGACCAGCCCATTTTCTGCAGGATTTCCTGGGCCACATGCCACGCTCCCACTGTGTTAATAATGTAATGTAAAGACACGAAGACAGCCTGAGAAACCCAAGGCAGGAAAAGATTACCACAGTCCAAGGGTTTCTAATGGGCACTGTGGTGCCCTGAAAAAAGTCAGGGCTCAGAACCCACCATATAACCATAGGAGTTACTGGCACAGCCTGACCTTGGGGAAAAGCCTCCTGAGCCACTTCGGCTCCTTCTGTGGGAACAAAGTGCAACTGCAATCACCACGTCTAATTTTAGTGACTCCCGCTCCCACCCGGACTGTTTGCTTAAGCCCAAATGCATTTGAGCAGGGAAACACCAGAGCCAAAAAGCGATCCCAATCTCCAAGATAATCTCTTGCCAGAGGAGGGGAAGCAGGGGGCGGGGAGGAGAACCCGACCAAGTTTTGCGCAAACATCTGAAAGCCGCGTATGAAAATCCAGCTGCAGGCACTGCCCTCTCGTGGTGCGCGATTAAAACCTCGCCCGTGCAGGAGGCAGGATGACTTGTGCGAGCAACACCGCTCCACGAGATCCCGGCAGGGGCTCGCCACAGAAAGCACAGAAATGGCTATTAAAAAGACACCAATAGACGAATGTACACACAGCTACCTATCTGCCCATATAGCAGTCCAGTCTTTCCTCTGCAAGCCATTTTTATGTATTTATCCTTCTTCTCTCTGCATCCTTGTCTGCGCACCTTGCGCATAAAAAGAGCCTCAGAGATTATCATCTCTGCAACACCGAATGCTCAGAAACATCACTGTGCTACAGGCAAAGCTTCCTGGGGAGCCAAGAGTACTGAGCTGGAGCACGAAGATTACAGGCAGAAGGGCACACTCTAGTTCTGAACACCCGTAGGATGCAGCACGGCACTGCCTGCGCACGCTGCGCTAGTGCTGGAGACTGCCTGAGCTTCTGCAGGACGCCTCTGTCTCTCGTAGCAGTCGCGCGAGCGGCTAAGCCGTCTCCTCAGGCTGAGGCAGACAGAGCATGGAAAATTTTAGCCCAAGCAGTTGCCATTTGACATGGGCATATGCAGATGAAGATGGGGTGAAATAACGAGGAGCTCATTCACGTGTTAGGATATCCAGAGCAGAAACAAGCGCCAGCATGCACATGCCTTTCTCTGGGAAACATGGGATGGGAGAAATGGGAATAGCAAAGCTTCACACACAGAGATCAGCAATTCTTATTTATCATGACGCTCCTATAGGTACCGGCCCGGTGGGCCCTTCCTCGTGGCAGATGTTTGCCGAGTGCTTCAGTGCCCAGCAGGTCTCCCTCTACCTGCTGCTCTGGCAAGGGCAGAAGCGAGATTTCCCAAGCTAACACTTACACAGCACTCCGGAGGGCAATGAAGCTACATGAACTGTAGCAGTGACTATTGGATGTTTTAATATCCGACTCTGCCAGTGAGCTAATCTGAACCCTGCTTTTCAACTAACATCAAATTCCCCAATTCCTCAGATAGATATCTGCATTTCACTTCCCAAGGCATTCAACGTGTGCATCGTTCAGTGCAAACTCCTCTGCGAGCTTCTCTCTCCACACGCTACATCACAGCGATGCTTCCGAGGGGAGCAAATGTCAAGGTGCACATTCACCTTGCCCTTTCTCCCCATTCCACATTTTTTTTTAACTCCTGTGTAGGTACAAACCAACCAGCCCAATGTCACTACCCAATTTAAGACTCTGGGTGATGCAGTGACTGGAGCTTGCAATAGAAGTTTAAATACCACGGGCAGACTGTCCCAGAAAGCATAACTGTGCGCGTGCTGTTTGGACGCCTAACAAGGCATTTTGCTGCATTTCATTTCAAGCAAAGACCACATTTCCTACTAACAAAAGCACATATTTAAATACACACCAAAGTAGATAAACGTGTGATTAGAAGGCAGGATAAATTGTTCTGTTTCAATGGCTCAACACCTTATTTTGATCAGCTTATCAATTTTCCTTTCTGCTACTGAAATGAGTCTGAAACGCGACATGAGTTTTTCCAGGCGCTCGGTGCCGTACTGTTGATGAGCTCCGGTTGTGACTATCCAGCTCTACCTCTGCCACCAAAGGCAGTACGGTAACTTCAGACTTTGAAGCATACAGAAATCCATGACTAGCAGAACCGTGGATCTGCTCCTAGGGCAGCAGGGACAGACAAGTCCTCAAACCCTAAAAAAAAAATATCAGAAAAGGTCTTTCAATAACTTTGCTTTCCCTTTTCACCTTATGGTCTTCTACTAACTCTTACATCGTGTCACGCACTGAGCCCAGAACAGCCCTTTTGCACCCAAACTACTCTCGGTAGGGTAAAACATTAGCAAATGCACGATACAGCCAACACGAAAACTGAAGAAACAGAAAGCGATGAGCACTTGGAACCTTCCTGGTGAACAAAATTAACAGATTAAAATCTCCATACATAGTAGGTACATAATCCTATAAAACTGGGAAATCAAATCAGCAAGAGAAGCTGGCAAAGTCTTTGGACTCTTATTAGCAAAAATATATTTGAAATTGCCAACTTTAGAGGCATCTCAAATACGAGAGAAAAACATTCAAATCAGCAACAAATTGCTCTCTATCAAAATAATTTCCTCTTGGAAAGTTTTTGAATGAACTCTGTAATAAATCTTAACCTCAGTTACTTTGCAGTTGGAAGGTGCTGCCCTTTGCTTTTGAGGGAGAGAATTCATTAAAAAAAAGTTATTTAAGGAAAAGCACAGTCTTCTCTTCTGAAGGCATTTAACACAAATATTAGGGAGTGAGACCAAATTCTTAATCAGTATTAACACTGATTTTTTCGAAGGAATAAAAAATAGCTAGTAAACTGCATTAAAAAAAAAAAAAAAAACTCAGTGAATTTATTTTAAATGTTCCCTAACACACGGATGCAGAATAAATACTTTTTAAACTCCTCTCCCTGACTACACAAATACATTTAGTACCCTGAATATAGTGTGACAGAAGTGATTTTTTTAAGCTTATTCTGATTTTTTTGTTGTTATTATTTTCCTCTTCTTCACGATTCCTGTTACCTTGCCACTTATTGCTCAAGTTCGCAGCTGCAGGGAAGGCTTTCTCCCCCCACCGGCTGTACAAGCGCATCAGCTTGGGTCCAGAGAGGGAAATTTCGTGCTCGTGGCTGTCTCCAGAGTCAAGCAGCAAGCTGTCCAGCCTCCCTTTGATAAAAGCCGTGCTGGAGTGGATTCGAATCCCAAACTGAAAAGAAAAACAACCGAGAAAAAAAGAAAAAGCCCCAAACAGGCTTCACAAACTCAGCCAGATGCCTTATAAGAGCTAAGATCTTGTTCCTCTTTAATTAAAAGGTAGAGCAAATAAAAGCTGGTTTTAATTAAACACCAGGAATATAAGATGTTATCTCTCCAAACCTTTCCACAGGGGTGGATTGACTTTTGGTTATATTTCTGAATTCACTGCACAGCAATCCAAATACAACACAGAAAAAGAAAGAATATAGTTTTTAAATGAAAACACAAAAAAGAGAGAAAAAAAAAAGCAGCAGGTCCTGGCACAGGCAATGCTTTACACCCAGGCAGATTAACCACCACCCCTGCCCAATATTGGTCTCTTTGATTCAGTTCACATATTAATGTAAACACCTGTATGGTCCCTAACAAGCCACTTTGCCCCTGCTTTGGCCTCTTTTTTTTTTTTTTTTTTTTTTTTTTTTTGGTTTGTTTTCTGCACAGCAAGGAATATATGAAATTGAACTGCCGGGTTTAAGCCATACTTCCAAGATCTCTCTTTCCACATTTTCAGATATCGGTGTTTTCTCGTTACAAGGGCTGAGCCCTTGCTCAGCCTCAGCGCTGCAGCACTTGTGTTCAGCAGCTACTAGATTTTAGGAAGAAAAAATAAAAAAAAACTTTACATGGACACAGCTGCACTCCTGAGCAGGGTTAAGTCCTGGATTTTCCCTAGCACCATGATCTCCTCAGCAAGGGCCAAACGTAGCTGTAAATCAGAGCAGGTGTTTTTATTGCAATCACCTCCTTCTAAAAAGAAACAGGTTGAGGCATTTAAGCATAATGAGCAAGGGCTACACTCCTGCCTTTAATCACTACCTTGCTGGTTAATATAATCAAGAAGGTAAATAAACAAGGCTTAACTCCATTAAATTAAAAAAATATATATTCTGCAGGGGAAGTCACAAGGGAATTTTTTTTTTCTTGTTGCGTTACTACAGAGCAACATTTTAATTTTGTACTGCAAATTGCTTTTAATATAAAAATATTTGTCTTGGAGAAGATTTCTCTCCTCTCTACCTATTATAATTATGAACTGAACTTCACTCAACTTAGTTTTATACTGCATTAAGTGCAGCAACACCACTTTGCACTTCTGCAGTGTCTTTCACGAGCAGACATACAGGCACTTAAGTATTTTATCATATGTCAAAAGAACAATAGTGTTTGAGTAACACACCTGCCCTGTCTGATAATATATCCAAAGTGACATGTTAGACATAAATACAGATTTCAGTGTTAGATTCAGCGTCCCCAAGTGCCTGGGACAATATATTGTTGTAATCTCTGTAGCTGGAGCCGCTTTCTCCAGGGCCGGAGAAAACAGCCAAACCTCGAGCTGAATTTTGGGCTTGTTGGGACGCAGAGGGGATATTTTGCAAATGCTCTTTATCATGATACAGGAGTCAGAGCCTTGAGCAACAACCACCACAGAGAAAGCTCCGTTTGAACCCCGTGCAAACAGAGGAAACACTCTTATCAGTGGAGATAGACGCACAACATATAAATACAAGGATTCAGAACTGCCTTGATCTTGAAGATTTACATCCGCAATACGAAGCCCAGACAAATACAGGCAAGGGGACATAGGCATGTGCATATTCTGTAGCGCACTGCAGAGAAGCAAGCAGCTAATGCACTCTGTTCCCCTTGCTTCCACACACACTTTCCGCCTTTTCGTAATTCCACCGTAAAATAGCCCTCGGGATCCGTAGATGTGTTGAAAAAAGAAACAAAAAACCCTCCAGCTCTCCCTGAGAAGGAGAAGTCAGCTCTACCAACATGTTTATTGATACAGCATGTTAAGTACCTGACTGACAAGCCTTTGCTTATAAGAAAGACACTTTCTGCGCAAATTTTATGGAATGTGGCATGCTGGAGTTTAAAGGCAAATGGGAGATTGCCATGGTAACTGCACAAGGGGGCTGCAGCTTGGAGAGGTCCCTCTGGGAACTACAACACCAGTAGAATTTGAAGCATTTTCCACTTTTTATTTTTTTTTTATTTACTTCATAGCTGCGCCAAAAAATCCAGGGGGAAAAAAAAAAGACAAAATTCCATAGTATTCTTCGCCATTTTGCAAATAAACATCTGTCCTTTCCACTTAAAAACTTGGAAGAAGGAATCAAATGTTAGAAGCAAACACTGCTCTCAGCATCCCGCATTTTAGGCGAGCACTACTGTAAATACCGCCGGCGTCAAGGCAGGTTGAGAGAGATGCCGGGTGGAGAACAAGAGCCGGCGAGTCTGGAAGGCATTAGTGCTTACGGCAGCGCTTCACGCACGGCGCACTCCATCCTGCCTCCCTCGACTCTCTGCACCATCCCCGGGGCTCACTCCGCGTCGCCCCTCTGAGCCCCGGGACGCTCCTTGCAGCCTGCAGTTCCTCTCGGATATAAAACCCTGGCAAGATCCTTAGTAACACGAGTCTCGGCTCGCCTGATGCTCAGCACGGGATTAAGCTGCACCTTAAATATAGGAAGGCTTCGACAGCTACCTCTGCAAAGCCAAGGGTCAACCAGCCGCCGAGTAGGTGAGCACGGCTGGCTGGAAACGGCAGCTCTCACACGGCAAACTGAAATCACGTTTCCTGCTTTAATTATTTCAGGCACGAGCCAATTCATGAAGGGAAAAAAAAAAAAAAAAAAGGAATTGAACCTACCTGTCCAAAATAACAATACAGAGATTCTAGCCAAAATATAAATACCTTCGTTTCCTTTTTTTTCTTTTTTTTTCCCATAAATCAAACCTTGATTATAGAGCAAGCTAGAAGCGTTTAATACAAAACACGAGTTTGTTTGTTTGTTTGTTTTTAACACCGTTTTCTGATCTTAGGGGACAAAACACAGGAGGAAAGAGAAAAAAAAAGGAACAAACTAAAAATACCCTTTTCACATGGAAAATTTTATTTTGCTTAAAAGAAATTCTTTAAAAACATATCAATCATTTGCAACAGCGACTTGGAGACGATGCAAACTTTAGGAACGCACAAACACATGCCCCAGTTCTGCATTCCTTGTCATTTATCGGATTGCCTAAAGAAGTCAAAGGCTACAAGAGCCCATCTATGCCGAAAACACAAGTGTGACTTTGCAGCATCTGGCCAGATGTGGGCTCTACCATGGAGGAAATTCTGCCTCACAGTCGCAGCCATCCGTGCTGTACATCTTTCTTTGTAACTGCATATAGCCAGGGCAATGTGCTGAAACTTGTGCCAAGTAACAGCAAAGCAAGAAATATTCACGCTGCATTTTGTAAATGAAAAGGTTTTTTTTTTTTTTTTTTTTATATGTTATTATCTGATCACTGGAAATAAATTACAGATCTGACTGTACAGCGGTGAGACATCCGTTCACGTACCTACCCTTGGCAGGCACAACAGGTGTTTATAAGGCTTTGTATTCCACAAAGTTTTCTCATTTCTGGTGACCTATTTACATGACCTATTTACCCTATATTTTTTTCTCTCTGTCTCAAAATACGTTCTCGTTGCACACAGCTTATATTTTGCAAGCCTAACTGCGTGATGTACACGGCCCGCACCAGGGCCCTGAGCCTGGGGGGCTGTTGACGGATGCGGGTCCCTGTGGTGCACCTCGGGATGCCGCACGTGCCACCGTGGCCCATTGCGCCGCGAGGCAGGTCCCCTTGGCGCCCCCGGCAGGGAGCGGGCGCGGGGAGCCCATCTGCTCCTCAGCTGTGCGGCCAGCGTGCGGCGGGAGCGCGGGGCCTTCCCGCTCCTGTTAACGCGAGCGGCGTTTGTCCCAACGGGGAGGGCACGTCCGGAAGAGCTCGGTGTTGAGCTCGGCAAAGTCAGCAAGGTTTCCACAGGGACAGGGACAGCAAAGCACTTAAAAATCCTGCTATCTCACTCCTGCAAAATCCCAAGACTTTCCATCAAGGGGGACTGAGACCAGCAGGATTTTTGGCCAGGGGCTAGCCCTAATGGCTAAAGCAGCTCCCTGCTCCATAAGATCCTTATCTAATCCTAAGATTTCAGTCACATCCTTGAACCTCGAGACAGACAAGTGCTAACAGCAGCCTCACCGCAGCTCTCTGAGGCACCCATCTACGCACCGCCATTCCCTGTTGCCTGTAAGTGGGGCTGCACGCGGAGGCACGAGCTCTCCCAGACGGGGCACGGATGATGATGGTTGCATCAGAGGTGGTTGGGCCTTGTCCCCTTGGTGTTCGCAAGAGAAAAGCAGGGTTAGTTTGTAAACATGGGCCACAGGGTCACAACTCCATACCAGTGGGAACTGAGATAGTCACGGGTGAACCTTGAAGCACTGAGATCACTCCTGCCTCCAATCTCCACGAGGAGCTGGAGTCAGGTGGAAGAACACTGTAACTAGTAATTTAAAAGACAGTAGTAGATAATTAGGTAAGTAGCACATTTGTGGAGTTTTTTAAATCAAGGGAAATTGCAATAAATAAAGAATCAGAGGAGAAGGTTCATGAGACAGCATCTTTAGCAAGTACATCACAATAAAGTATTGACTCAAACTCTCATATGTATCAAGATGATGCCTGTGAGAACACATGGATCCATGCTGCTGGGGTTGAAATCAGTCACTAATATTTTCCACATTATTTTTCCGCCTCTGGAAGAGTTTCTTTTTTTTAAAAGGCTTTTTAAAATTGTTTGAAAGCGTCCTGTCACTAACCTGACTGAGCACCATCATCTGTGCTCCAACGAAGGAAACAAAAAGAGAAAGTGAAAACAAGGAATAAACAAAGTGTTTAATTACAGGGAAAGAAAAAGGAGCTAGTCAAATGGCTTTAAGAAATTTCTAGTTGTAAAAGCTGTATTGTGGAAAAAAGGAATTTGTTAAAACTACTTCGTTAGATTTAAAAATCAATAAGAACAAAGGTGAATTCCTCTTCTACCTTTTTTTTGTGCTTCAGCAAGACATTTTAAAAAGATTCAGTTTGGCGGGATGGTGAGGGACCCTACTTCTTCCTCCCCCAAAAAATATATCAGAAAAAAATAAATATTTCTTAACTCAAACATTTTATATTTTTCCCTCTTAAACCAGAAAACAGCAGGGTTTTTTTTTTTTTTTGCAGATCAAACAATACAATGTAATGTATCTGAAACAAAATGTTTTAGTTTTGGCTTGGAATAAATTTTGCACTATTAAGAAACACAACATTTAACCAAACTTAGTCTCATAATATCTTGTTGAAATCAAAACATTTCCCTTCTATAATTTCAGCAAAAAAGCCTGTTTTAATTAGGAAAGAGAAATGCCATCCTTTAAAGCTGCATCTAACTTACATTCAACACCAACTCACAAACAGTTTTTTGTCAATCCAAAAACGCATTTTTTTGGCACATCCCCGGAATGTTTTCCAAGCTCTGGTTTGTGTACGAACGGGCACTCTGGAGCCCTGATGTGCAGTTTTTGTGCTTGAATGTTACCACATTGTGAACATCCCTGTCCGCTCCGTGCTGCGGCCGAGACCCCGGCTGCGATACGCTAGGTGCTGCAGGAGGGCACAGAGATAAAAAATTTGCATTAGTATCAACTTGGGTATTGTTGGTTTGTACAGGGTGGTATTCAGCTACCAAAAACACAGGGGAAACAAAACATACTCCCTCGATTCTTCTTTTTTTTCCCCCTGGTATTCAGGTTTCCTGTTGCCTTTAGCAGCTCACGCTAGACTTCAAAGTTATAACTTTGCTCCATCCTATCAATAGCTGAGAACAGCAGAGAGAGACGATCCTCACAAGATTATCATATCTGTTTTGGCTCTTCAGCGGCTCTGAAAAACGTGCGAGTATGGTCAGAGAGATGGAAAATAATATGAAACACTCACTAACAGCATGTAGCATAGAAACTTAGAAAACCACTGTAGTCATTGACTCACAGATGGTCAAACGAACAACATGTTTCTATTCCTGTATTTAATTAAATCTTAATTATGCCACCAACAGGGTTCAAAACGGCATTATGAAACAGCTTGCATGAACACCAAAATATGATTGGCTGACGAGACTTTGAACTCGTGTAATTATCTTCCCCCAAAAGTGCACACGTTGGGCCTATAAAGTCTCTTCACCAAACAGCCTGTTGCACCACAGTACACAATTCAAAATAGATTCTGGTAAAACATACTCAGTTAAAGGCTTTGAGCCGATAAACCGAGAAGCAGGTTTTAAATAATGAAGAGTCCAGCGGAGAGACCCCAGGAGGCAGAGGGAACCTCTGGATCAGGCCCCTGCACGGAGGTTTTGCATCTTACCTTTGCTGTGGCCAGTTGGTAAAATGGACCCATAATAAAATCAAGCAACACTAATTTAATTCTTCCACCAGCTGATCACGTGAGTTAATTGAAAACAGATGCCTGTAATATCCTTTTGAATTGTCTTTCTTGTTGGTAAAAGAAGGCCCTTTATTGAAAAGAAATAATTTTGGAGTTTTTTTTTTTTTTAATTTTTAGTAGTTAGACAACAACATTTTGCAAAGGCTTCTCCCCAGGGAGTTCACTTTCTGCGAGACTTCTCAGAGCAGGGGATGTCGGGAGCTAGTGCTAACTTCTAACTTTAGCTCATCAGCCCAGACTCTTCTCTCTTCCTTCAAGACCATTCCAAGCTGCTTTTTCAAGCTGTCCCAAACATCTCTCTCCAATCCCAGCTCCGTTAGTAAAAAAACATTCACTTGTTCACACTACTGTTACTCTTCTTTGGCATCTGATGTTCAAAAACACCATAGAACCTTTTCTCTCTTACAAGCATCCATGAAAGCGCCATATACCTGACAGCAAAAAGAACACAACATCTGAGAGGCACCTATCTTACAAGGTGTGGGTTCAAGAAAAAGCATTAAAAAAAAATTTAAAAAAAGGAAGAAAAAAGTATAATTTTAAAGTTTTTTCAAAAGTTTGGTCACAGTGATGAGGTTTTCTTGGGTGAGCACATACAGTCTTGGTCTGTAAAGACATTTTTTCTAAGTGGAGCAATGTTTTGGGGAGAAGGATAGAATGGAAAGGTCAGGTCATCACAAGTTTATTGCTTTTCAATGAGGCATTAAAATTTAGAACATTCTGTTGAAAAATCACTAGAAAAAATGATGTGGTACATTTCATCACTGGGTACATGAATTCCCTACACTTTCTTAAGGAGGTGTTTGGATCACATTAACCAAAGAGCAAGGCTCTGTGGAAAATATGAATTTTAAAAAATTTAAGAAAAAACTACCTCCCAAACCACCCTTTTCCTACCCAAGACCAGAAAAATATTGAAGACTACATTTTAGTGAAAATTACATGACTGCAATGATTTCAATTTGAAAATTTTCGATTTTTCCTCCCCTCTTTGAATGTGTTTTTGAACCTGAGCTCAACTTTCTAAGGAAAGCAGATCTGTTGCACAAAAACTTTCATTAGCATTAAAAAAAAAAACCCAGATTCGGGTAGAATGGGGGAAGAGAGAATAGTTTCACTGGAAAACTTTAATTCATTTGAATCTTTTGCCCAGATCCCCTGCACTCGGAATAATTCCCCTTGAAAATATAAAGGTTCTTCATCAAAACAGAGAGTGGAAAACTCTTAGGATGGAAGAAATCCTGGCTTTGGATACCTTTTTGTCTGACTCGGAGGGAAGGCAGACCACAGTACCCCTGTGCCATTTGGAACCAAAAGTGTCCCCACACCGTACATGCTCTATGGGCCTCGGCATTCCCCTGTGGGTTTGCAAGACTCGTCTTTGCTGCAACCTTGATAAGCCGACAAAAGCACCTACTACGAGATGCGGGTATGGAAGTTTCCTCTCCCTTGATTTTTTTATTTTGCTGTGAAATATGACGCAGACACATTTAGTAGATATTTGGCAGAATTCCTGCTTCCTTTAAAAGCCCACCAGACCTGTGGAGGGCGAATGGCTTTTTCACACTCTTTGCTAGCACATCTTGATTTTCCACCTAATTGGATTACTGATTCATCTTAAAGCAGAGGAGAGTTTTTCTCGGACTTTCCTTTTTCCCCAGTGAGGCCTCACACTCCCTGAACTATCCAAAATCGCTGACACAGTGAGCTCCTCCAAGAATCTAGGATCTTTCCCACTGAGTTACAAGCTGCCAAGGAGGCTATATTATAACAAAAGAAGTTTTTATATCCTCCTGTAGGCAGAATACTGGAAACTACCATGAAATGTGCATTATCTGAAGTATATTTGTTGATGGTTAGAATCAACTTATTTAGGAAATTTCCAGCTGACATGTAAACACACCGTTGAGAAGGACAGAGACAGCAACTGTGATGCAGCCAGTGTCTAAACCCTTCTGGACCCGGTCCTGGGGCTTAATATCTTAATAACTTGTCCTTATGAGTCACTGCAGCAAAGGAGCCAGAATTGCTTTTGTCACATTTGGTAAGTGGTCTGAAATGCAATCACGGACCGCGGCAGTGACTCAAAATGGGGCAGGACGAAACATCTCCATTGCAACAGAAATGCCCACACTTGCTAGAGACCTTGCAGAGTTAATTAAACATAACCAAATATTCACTGGTGACAGAAAGATTCATCAAACTGAAACTACCTTATGAAGTAGAATAAGCCTCCATGAATGATTTCTGGACTGAACCCGGGTTACAGTAACAGCCTGGTTGATCTCTCCATCGGAAGGGCTGCCTGCTGGCACGGTCACCCCAACTGCCCACTTCTCCTGGTCCCTACAGCACAGCTCAGGTGGTCGCGTGATGTGCACAGGGGTAACAGGCAAGACCTGGCTGCTCTTGGACAACCAGGGAGGTAAGTGCAAGCAGCTTTAGGAGATGAAAGCATCCTGCAGGCCTATACGCTTTTAGGGTGGTAGCATTACCAGACTAGCAAAAGAAGTGACAGACCCTGCACCTCCTGGAATCTCCAGCCCCAGACCAGTTACTTCTCTCAAATATTTTCTCATCGCTTCCTACTGCAAGGGGGAGAGGAAAAAATTAATTCAGTGACAGTGCATTTAATTTCATTGTGCTTTCTTTTTACTGGATAAAGTGAGGGCTATTCTTTAAGGGATTAAAAGGAAAAATGACACAAGAAATAGTATAAAAGGAAAGAAGGTGAGAGACAGGGAATTGAAAATCCTAAATCAATGGGTTCAAAACAGGTATAAATGGACAAAGTTCTCCAGCTTACCATAAACATGAGGTCAGACTCGGTGATCAGACAGTCCCTTTTGATATTAAACTTCTGAAGGCTTCCTTCATTAAAGAGGTGAAGAGCACTCACAGTTTCCAGAAGGACTGCCTGAATTTTCAGCAAATCAGAAAGATTCATCGCATGATAAACTTCAAAGCTCAGTTTTGCTCAGAAAAGTGCCATTGTACAAATAAAGATTAGCAGTTTTTGCCTCCTGGTGATTTCTGCACAAGACATCAGCCCATAAAAATGAGATAAAAACAGGCAGAGGATGGGAAGGGAAATTTACTGTTGGCTAGCCCTTCTGCTCAAAGTGGAGCAGAAATGCAAGATGATGCCTTGCTTTTCCATTTTGTGCCTTGCCACTAGCAATACAAAACTTGCAGACTGAATCGTGGTCTAATTGCTGCTGCGCAATTCCATTATATACACTATATTGCATTGTTTTTTCCTAAACAGCAGCTGATGAGAAACAAAAATATGCAGGAGCTAGGCACGAATTCTGGGGGTGGACCACGCCAGCTCACTCCCTTCGCTTTTTGGAAATGTTAGATTCAGATGATGAATTAACTCTATATTTACTAATAGGACGAAGGAAGAGCAAATCTGAAAGTAAACGAATACTAATTTGAATGCAAGAAAGCAGCTTTCTTCTGGGGAAAAGCAACAATTTTTTATGTACAAGTTTCACAGGGTAAGACTGAACTCTTACAGCAACTTTGCGGTCAACAAAGTGTTTGTAAAAACATCACCTTATGAGTCATCAGCTCTGCTCCCCATGCACATTTACGGCCATATCTGCCAATCTCAGTAACTAAACCAGTCATAGTGCACTTATTCCTGTTGGAACCTCAGATTCAGGATCGCTCGGAGAGAGGGAGCTGCATCCCCCTCTGGCTCCCATCTTCACAGGACAAGTTAGCTAAAATCCTCCTTGCGGGATCAGATTATCGGCAAAGACATAAGAACAGGAACAAAGGTTGTAAATAGATGTTCAAGTGTCTCTCTCCTGCAAAGGAAAACTAGTGCTACCTAGAGAAGGGAATACATAATCCCACCCTCAGGCCCCCTCCCCAAATAGCTTAGCACGATGCCTTCATTTGAAACTCTTCATGAAAGAGCAGCTATGGATGGAAAATTCCCTTCCAATTTCATTGCAAAGAGGTGGGGGAAAGGGGAGAGAGGACTTGTCAGGAATGGGTGCTCCCCATTACCTGTCTCAGCGATTCATTTGACTCTCTTATTCTCAATGGTAAAAGAGAAAAGTGGGAAACAGACAGGAATGAAGAAATGCTGAAGAAAAAAGTTACTGTCCACTCCTTTTTTGTTTGTTTGTTTGTTTTTCAGCAGTGAAGTAAATGAGTGAAAAAAAAATGTCCCTAGTAATATTTTTCTCATTTTCTTCTAAAGCTAGGAGACTTTTATGTAAGTATTGCAAAAACAAGGGTATCTAAAAGTTTGAGGATTATTCAAGAGATAAGAAATGAAAATACAAGAAGTAAGACTTCTCTTTCATTTCAAATCTAATTATTCTCTGCAAAATATGTAGGGAAACATAAAGAAAGTGAGACTTATACATTGATTTAAAAATTAAAAAAGGAGATGAATCAAAAATGTATTATCTCCTCCTTGCTTTGAAAGACTTAGGGGAAAATACTGAAAGCTGTGATTTCCCCAAAATGATCACCATTGTGTTTTAGTTGTATTTTCCAGCACAACAAAACAAAGCAGTACAAATCTTATCAGTGACGTGTTTTGGTCTGCACTCTCCAACAGCCTCTTATTTTTAACCCAAGAGATTTCTATTTGGGTCAAATGTATAACCAATTGGCCTCCTTCTACAGCACAAGCTTTAGCCTATCATTTCTCAGGTTAGAACTGCATTTTGCAAACTCTGTTAGGGTCAGTGATTAGACTAAATTTGAGGACAACTTATATTCCCTACCAATTACTTGGTCCATTCCTAGTGAGAGCAGCCGAAATAGCAAATACGCGACCGAACTATCCTACTTCACGATATTTAAAACATACGGCACAGCAACATGCCACACGTTTCCGCAGCTTCACGTGCCTGTTCCCGATACGCCCCGCATTATAATGGAAGTATTTGTACACGTTGTATGGCCGTCCCCTCCCCCTTCCCCTTCCCTCCGCATGGAAGGATTTCATCATATGTCTGCTCAGCCTGATTTTGGTATTCGCCTATACTGTGTGCCTGACAGATGTTTGCTTGCAAATTTCTAAATCAATCTGGATCGGCCTCGCTTTGCTGTCGCTGCGTTTGGGGCGGATTTTGCCCCATCTCTGCCAGGAGCACAGCCACCCACCTCCTCCTGCCTCCCTTTCCTTCAGGCAGGTAGACCAGTGGTGGGAAACAAACTGCTTGGGGACGTGCAATAGGGGAAAAACCCATCCCGTGGCACTTCCTATGTTCTGGTCTTCTGCCAGAGAGCAAAATAAACGTGCCAACGCAGAGATCCCTGAACAGCGAGCACTCTGATAGCTCGGATCTGACCCTCATGTCACACAAGCTAAAAAAATTATCCCTCCAGCATCAGTATCCCGCAGGGTCCGGGGGCCTTGCAATTCTTAAGTCACCCTTCAGCAGCAGGAGAATGAGCACATCTGACTTGGTGATCAAAAGAGCCATTAAAACAACCCACTCTGCTGCTGTTGGTAGAATCACACCATCCCAAGGCTCCTTCTCCAGATCAGTGCCCAGCTTGCAGAGGTTTTACATTAAAATCTTCCTTCATTCCTATCCACATAAGCATTTTTTGCACAGAGAAGGAAGACATTATTAAAAGAACAGTCACACTTTGAGGTTTTCAAAATTATTCAAGTGAGGTCAGACTTTAGACACTTCTTTTGTTATAGTTGATATAAACAGTATTGCCTATAGCATCCTCTTTTTTTCCTAAATAAATCTTTTTGTGCCTTCAAAAATTCCCTTTAGGAAGTTCTCAGTTTCTTGGAATGATGTTGTTTATTTTCAAACTTTTTTTTTTTGTCTGAATTCTACTATTTGACAAAAGTGACATGTGCTTCCATCAAAAAAAATATTGCTTTGAAAAAAACATGGAGCAAATCAAGTTACAAAACAGCTCTGAGATCTGGTTGCACAACACGTAGTGAGACGCTGAGGTTCATAACTTTTAATAAGCTAGAAGATGTCCCAGCAACCCGCCACGGGTTCGGAAATTGCCATTTGTGCTTTGTGTGGTGGCACGCTGCAGAAGGTGACTCTTTGTTAGCCATGCAAACCTCAATGCCCAAGTCAACAAAGTGTTTTCATTACACTTTCCAAGGTTGCTCTGTTATATTTTTGGTACAGCTTCTTTCACTGCATAGTCAAAGAGAAGACCTTTTAAATGAAGAACCTGCTTTGTTTTGGTGGCTATGGGAGTAAATGCAATGTGTTTGATGCTTGAAAGAAACTTTGCATAGAAATCAAAAGGCTTTATTGGAATTTAAACTGGGTCAAAAATGTTTGACCTGCCTCTTGGTGTGATCACAGAGAATAAAGTGCTCCTGAAAGCATTCCACTAGTTTCATTGGAGAGACAGTGGATTGTGCTGCCCTCTCTGCAGAAGGAAATAGAAGACAATCAAGCAGATATGGAGAAAGAGTGAGGCCTTGTAGGGCAGCTGGCTGAGAGGATAAACCCTCACAGAATCCTTAATCAAATTCAAACATTCCAGGAGGTTATGTAAGCCAGACATCACTGAATGCAACAGCTCAGGCTGTCCCTCAGGAGCAGGAGTTCTTTTCTACGAGCAAGATGCTAAAGGAATCTAATAAACTGGGGATTCTCCATTTCTTTAACCTCCTCAGTCTTCCCAGCAGTTGACAGGCTATCAGTCTTCATGCTTGGATATCATAGTGATCCCACTCAAAGCCAACTGCATCACCCACTCTGTTCTCTGCCATACTCAAGGAAACAGCTTATCACACTTCTTTACTCTTCCCTTCCAGTCACCTGAGCAACTCTGGGAACCTCCAGTGGTATTCCTCACCCAGGCCTAAAATAGGGATTTCCTAGCAATGAAACAATTAGAGAAGAGCCACAATAAATTCCCTCCAGGCACATCTACTGTCAGAGACAGTGGCAGTTTCTACAGTTAAGATCCTCTAATGTTAATTCTTTCTAAGTCAAAGGCTGCCTGGCAGAATATTGAAAATTGTAGCTTTGAGTTCACCAGGCAGCTCTCTCCTGAACTTTTATTACTTTTTCAGGTATATTCCACTGCATCATAATTATACAGATGGCTCTGTCACAAGTGCAAAAGCAATAGTTTCAATGTCTTGCCCATATACCAAATGTAAGTCAGTTTAAACAAAGAATTTTCCAATTATATTTCCCCCATGTGTTATTTTTATGTATCTTCCAGGGAAATGCAACTAGAGAATTCGAATTTAATCAATTCAGGATATGGAGCACGATTAAGTCTTCAAAGGATAATCAAGGAACAGCGATGGATCAAAGACCTACAAAAATATTGGAAGAAATTATTGGCCCTTTAGGAAACTGAGACATGACAAATGCCTACTGGATTCGTACTTTAGGCCTCTTGTGAGGGCAGAATTATTAAAGGTTGCTGCAAAGCCTGCTGAAAGCAACATAAAGATTTCTGCTGAGTTTGTAAGTTCTGGATCAGACTGCAGGTAACCTGAGGAGAATATAGTGAAACCAAAGGTAAACTTCATCTTAGTCAAAAGAGCAAAAGAGAAGGAAATGAAACATCATAGTAATATCAATGCCAGGAAAAAAAAATCACAAAGCTCAACAGGTAATGAAAAAGTTGAAGGAGGTTCAAGCTGAGGACAGGTACACTTTAGAGCTCCCATCCTTCAACAATTAAATAAAAGTTAAAGAACTCCAAGTAAAAACACACACACAAAAAGCAAAACTTTTCAGTCCACTAAAGGGTGTGTTGCTCTTTCTCATGGCAAACCCTATCAGTGTTTTTCTCCACTGTGTAAGAGACCACAAATATGCAGAGATATAGGTTTAACTTAAGGACTGAATAACATAGAAATCAAATCACAGCCTTAGGCAAGCTGCTGCTGCCCACATCACCCCCTGAATTGGGGCTGCTCCTTCAAAGGATTTGAGCACGTGCACCATCCCTATAACTTCAAGGCAAGGACTTGTGTGCTTCAAAGTTGACCATAGAGGATGCCATCCTCCCCTTCGGATGCTAAGATGGCACCCAGTCTTGCAGTGCATCTAGAGTCTCACCAAAGGAAACAGTTCACACGTGCACTTGCCATCTGAGGTGCTGAAGTTAGGACATGGGCAGCTGGGATGGAAAATTAAAGCCCACCTTTTTAGAGTACAGCTGGAGCATCATTCCCACCATCCAATCCCAACACAGCAAGGCTCGAGACAATACTGAGCAAGCTGCTCCTGTGCAGTGCAGAATGACAGAGACACAAGAGAGCAAGGCTCCAGGGGCAGCTAGGAAGCAAGGAGGAGGACACCCTGCCCCTGCCTCCTGGACGCAGCAGCCCAGGGGGCAAGAGGGAAAACACCTACTATTTCACCCAAACACGCACCTTCCCTGACACCACAAATACAAACTCATGGATACTCGCTAGTGCTTCACAGAAATGCTCTTCCTGTGCCTTTGAGGGGCACAAGTTTTCCCTTGATAATTTAATTATCAGAGCTTCATCAGGCTTCGACTACTACATGCCCCTTACAGTAGCTTTCAGGTCTATACTGCAGCGTATTTTTAACCAGACCCAGGTCAAGAGGGTTTGAGATTGCTTCATGATACTCCAAAAGACTATAAGGTCTGCACAAACAGAGGTCATTACTCTTGAGAAAAGGACCATTTTATTGCTCCATTCTGCAGTAACAATTCAAAACCAATGTTAATGTTTTATGACTTTCTTTGGTTGCTTTTTTTTAAATCTACAAACCTTAGGTTTTGAGAGGCTGTTTCTTTGGGTTGGGTCTTTTTCACCCAATTGCTTTTCAAAGAAATGATGGGCTTTCCTGCTTTTCCTCCCCAGATCCTAATAGGAATGTCAAGCCTAGTTTCCCCTGGATTTGCTGAGGGTCCCAGAAGTGGAACCTGATCTTTTAAAGTCCATCTGAGTCTTTAACAAAACTATCTTTTCTCCCCAAAGTTTATTCAGGTGCTTGAGTCAAACAGGTGTTAGTAAAGACAAAGAAAATGCAGAAGTTTTAATCAGGCTAACAAAAATAATTTTCCCTGTCAGCTCAGTCTGTTTGTTCGAATATCCCCTCTCTAATGCTGTAAGTGTAGCTAGCTGGTGAGCTTCCCCCACCTCCTCTCCCCTCCCATGGAAAAATCCAAGTTTTTAGCAGCAAATTAAATATCAAAATGAAAAAAAAAATCAGCCAATAATTAAGCAATTTGATCTGGAGGTGCCAGTCAATTTCTGGAGCAGAACGCAAGGGTAAAAGCCTGTAGCTTTCTGTGTCCATTCCAATTGTGGACAGACAACCTGTGCGTGGTCGCTATGACATGATACAGCACTGCTTACCTTCACAGGGGGGCAGGCACTACTCTCCTCGGGCTTTGGTTAGGCCCATGTTTTTCAAACAAAAAGCGATAAGGAGGCTGGTGGCTCTTGTCCTCCTGCTGTGGAAGTATCCCTAGTACCCAAAGGTACATAGGGAGCACAGGGAGATTCTGATGAGAAAGAACCTAAAAGGAATGAAAATGTGATTAAAGAAAGACATGAAGAGCAGGTATGATTTTTGGAGCACTGTTTCTAGAAAAAGGGAAGACAAATGATAAACACTTGTTTTTTCCTTCAAAGCACAGGAGAACAGCTGTGATTTGGCTCAAATCTATCATTTGAGGCTTCAGGCAGAAGGTCTGGGTCTCTGTTTCATGCAGATGAATGTTTAGGAAGGTTCAGTCCAGTATCTTGTGTTGGTCCAGCACTGGTGATGACCCAGGAAGCAGAGACCGTCCCTAAAGTTCCAGAAACCCTGTCCCATGATGCCACTATCAGGCTGATGGGGAGTGGGAATATTTTAATGCCAAGACTTTCCACCATCAGGAATCATGAAGAATAATCTGTCACTCAGCAGTGACTCATCTGGTTCATCAATGAGTACTAATAATGAGCTGTCCGGTCTCCTTTATTCAGAAGACACATGCAACATTATACACGGCCACAAATATGACTTCACAATAACTGTGGGTTTCGAGGGGGTAAAAAGGGTAATTGCATACACTGTGCCCAACACACACAGTGCTCAAGACAGCATGACCAAGCCTCAAGGCTGGGTAGAAACCAAGAGCCAGAAAAAGGGGTAGAGTAGATTTGTAAAGACTAATTGTGACCAGCAATCCTATAAACCTGTCCTTCAGAGGTGGCTATGGAAGGTAACTAAGACAAGACAGTCAGGGGCCTTTTATCTGCTCCACAGGATCAGTATTTTCACTTCATAGATTAAAAAAAACCAGTAGCACTGGCCTGTAGCTAGTGTAGTCTACAGTAGCACTGTAGACTTTTTTTTTTTATAATCCCAGGGAGAGGATCTGCCAAGAGAATACAGAGAGAAGAGACCCTCTCTTCATGGACTGTACAGGGCGATGAGAGAAGTCAGTCTCTCTAAAAGTGGCAATGTCCTTGCTGAATCCTCCCCAAGCAGTAATCTGCACTTGCACTGCTGAAGTCAACCAAAGCTTGGTCTCAGGAACAAGTTCCAGCTCCCCAGCGGAAGCACATCTCCACCTCCTGCAGAACAAGCTGCCAACCAGCACTGAAGAATGGAAGCCAACCTTGATGTTCCTATGAAAGTTGCTGACTCGATCTGGGCGTTGCAATCTGGAAAATAGGCAGAAGCCTGACCAGCAGTGTGCGACTGCCTTTGAAACGGCCAGCCTGGGTTTGCATGCTCCTTGATGATGGTGGGAAACACTTCCTACACAACCTAATGAGGGGGGAATAAAAGTCGAGGAGAACAGAACACTTTGCATGCTTTGATTTTCCAGTTCATGAAATAATATTTTCATTTTTCAGAGCCCAGTTTTACGCTACAGTTACTAGGGCTGCAGCCACAATTAATATTTCACCTTCCAAAAAGGGGAAAATATCTGTCTTCCCCGTGAATTCTCAGGGACACGTTCCGCTTCGATCTGCAATTAGTGGTAGCCTGGGGTAAATGATCTAAAATAGAAATGTTATTTTTGGAATCATGATAGCTACTACATTTTATTCTTCCCCCTAGAAACTGCTTCTGCTTTTTGTTCTATATGATCATTAAAAATAGAATCCACAACTGCAATGCCAGTGCATTTTGGTTTCTTCCTACGGCAGACACGCTATCTTTCCAATGCTACTGACATGGGAAATTACATGGATTTCTAATCTTGCCAGCAATCAACACTAGTCTTGAAACACTGCACTAAGCATTCAAGTCAGAACTGTATCTGGTCTAAATTATCCTCATTCTATTGATGACGGAGCTTGGACTACGGGGAGCTGTGAACTGGTCCTCTGTCTGACAGATTAATGTCTCAGTGCCTGATCCAAGGACTGATGAAGTCACTGAAGATCTCGCTTCTTATTTTGGTGGGATTTGGATCCAAAATTTAGGCCTGGATTTAGCATATGCTTAACTTTAAACACCTGCCTATGCCCCAAGGAAGTCAATGTGAATCAAGTGCACCTCTCCCTTGCAATGCATGCTTAAGTGCTTTGCAGAACCTCAGCATAGGTTAGAAAAGTTATGAATTACACAACATACTAACAATCTGACTCACCACAGTGTATTTGAACATTATTTATAATTTATATTGATCACTATTACATTGCTGACAGTCTGCCTTAGCATTGTACATAGCAAAGAAAGCAAGTACTGGGTAACTTGCATTCTGAGAGAAGAAAACAAAAAAGGCAAGGGCTTGGGAGACAAAGGAGCCGAGCATCTGTGTTTAACACACACCTTTTCATTCTGGCAATTCTTTCGCATTGCAGGAAGAATGGGAGGGCCAAATTGTGTTTTGTAAGTCCAGAAGAGTTCGAATAAGAAAAAATATCTTTTGCAAGTCACAGGCTATACCAAAGCTTGTAGGGAACTTCCAGTTTAGTAAAGGAGATGAACAAAGGGAGTATTTTTTTCCTGCAGAGACAGACGTTCACCTGGACAATCATCAAGTCTTTTCCTTCTCCATTTTCTATCCTTGTCTTGTAATGACTTCCCTAGAAGTCCTGATTTCCAGCATTCTCATGCACAGAGGTGAGGAAGCCAAATGGACCAATCACACAAAATATCAACTATCAAATATCAATATCAAATATCAGCTGTTAGCAGAGAATTTCCACCTTTCTCTGGCACCTGCACACCCAGCTGCCCAAGCAACACCTTTGCAAATCTAAAGCACCCCTTGAACTTGACTACATCTGTTGTCAGGATGAGCAAGCAATAGGACCTGCCGTCCCCAGTTCAGCCTCTCCTTTGCCTGTGCATACTGATTTGCTGCTCTATAACCGAGAGAGCAGAAAGGAAGAGCGGGCACATCAGCTGGTAACAGTTCAGAAACAGATGTACATTCCTGCACAAAACTCCAACGTTAGCATATCCAATTACTTTGAAACAGCACTCCACTCCAACCGCCTTATCCCTAAAGCCTTCTTCTCCCTACCTCCTGCTTCTCTCACTGCTCCTTTGCTTTTGATTATGAACTTGTCATGCAGGGCCTGTGCTTAGGGAAATGGCCATGCACCACGTCTGGCTGCTGCTGCAGCTCAATACACAGAACAGTGAAACAAAGTCAAAGATGTCACTAAAAATGACTTCTCCGGCAAAGACAGCGTGTGAAAGAACTGATGGATGCTGCACAATCAGTGAGGAACTATCCCCTTTTCTAAGTCACAGTGAAGACAAGAAAAAAAATCAGCATAATTAGACTTGGACCCAGTAGAGGCCATCCAAGACTGGATGAGCTTTGTGTTTCTGAAGGGAGAAAGGCTGCTTTTCTCTAGACCAGTTGGTAGTGAGGATTACAAGGCAGAAAGCACACAGCAGGATCTTTCATATTTCATATTGCTCCTAGAGATTTACGTCCTTGGCAGATCCCTCAAATGAAGGGGAACTGGGAGAGCGGTCAGTGTTGGGATCTCCAGGGCTTTGAAAAGTCATCCCACCTACTGCCTGGGCACCAAACCTTTCCCTGTGTCCCTGGAGCCCAAGGGGAAGGGCAGCAGGGGACCGAGTGCCGGACACTCGCCTCCATAGCCCTCTGCTAGTGCAGACGTCGCTGCCAGTAGGACAACCTGACCACAGACTTTACACTGGCAATAATGTCACTAAATTGTCAACAACCATTTTCAACTGAGAAAATAACAAAGTCCAGTCTATGTTTATTGTATTCTATTTTTTAGGAGAATGGTAATGGAAGAGCGCTAGCATCATAATTAATGTTGCAGCAGGTTTTTAAAGAGTGGCATTAACCTATCACCAGAACTGTCTATCTTCTATATTACAGTTATTTCATAACTTGTTTCCTGCCTTGCTGCATAACCGTAGAGCCACACTCACCGTCCCCCTTCGCGAGGAGCCAGGGGAGCTGGGGAACGCGGTACCTTTGCACCACGTGGCCCCAGCACAGGCCTCCCCAACTCCCTCGTCCTTCAGGAGCCCCAGCTCACGTTTCACCAGGCTCCGCGCACGAGTAGACTCGGCCTTTGATCTGCTCCAAGGGAAGATATTTGCAGTATTGTCAACACCGCACTTAGCTCTGGCACTAAGTGCTGCTAGGGGACTCCGTGGCCGTAAAGCGCGCACACGTACGCGGCAGCTCGGGAGTGATCCGAGTTGGAGCTGGGCTTACAGACTTTGTAATTATGACACGGCCTAGTTTCACCATAAATTTCCCCTAATGAAGCCTGCCCGAAACTAAAAAGCTTTGCGCGTTTGAAGGTTGTGCGCAGCAAAGGCCCCCCCAGGGAGACATTCTGCGGCGCTGTGTCGTGCAGGCCGTCCTGCAGGCTGCTCGCACAAGCCAGGCACGGGGCTGGGGCTGCTCACTTATTGATTTGATACAGCCCCAGCGTGCACAGCACTGGGCGGACAAGGGGGCTGTGCAAGGCAGGGTTACGAAACCAGCTATCCCTGTCCCAGCCTACAAGCGGAGCCCCCACGCAGAACTAACCACGTGGGCAGATGCCTCTTACTACCCCCGTGTGCTCTAGGAAGATCCCCAGAAACCCTGGGCGGCTTCGGGAACCCACTCCGTGCACCGGATTTGCATTGACTCATCTCAGCCAGCCCCGCACTGTGGGTGCTAGCAGCCCTGCTGTCCTCTGTCGCACAACCAACCTAGGCAAATCCGCTGCAGTTTGCCACCTGAAATCTGGCGCAAGCAAGGAGAGGACCCAGTCCCATTAGTAGCTGACCTGTTTGCTCAGAAAACCTTGCTCCGTGCGGCTGGAAAGCAGAGATTCCCCTCTGATCTTCTGCGCTGGCTTCCCTAGCACACGGTGCAATGGTTTCTCTTCATGCTTGGGAATGATCCCAAACACTAGAAGAGGAGACATTTAAATACTTTAAGTACAAAACTGAAGGCAAATTAGGATGGCCATTTCCCCCTCGGAGGTGGACTTTTACAGCAAAAATCAGCGTCAGTTTATTTTGCTTACAGGACAGGACAGGGGCCGTTGCCATCCTTAGACGCCGTTTGTCACCCTGCCCTGGCGTTCCGGAGCGCGGCACGAGCGTGCCCGCCGGGAGCCCGCCGAGATCCCGGCTTCGGGGTCTGAGCGCCAGGCACCCGTCCTGCCCGCCTCGGCGGGGTCTTAAATTGGATTAAAAATCTATTTGCAGAACTGCTTTGCTTTCCGACTTCTGTGCTGCACCTGAAAACCTTTCCTTTTGAAAGCAAACACAGGCTCTCCCCAGGGGCAGCCTGGGGAAGTCTTTCCACTATAAACATTACCTACCCGTAGTAGAGGCAGCCGCAGGCAAGCCAAAATTCCTTCTCCTACCAAAGAGCACTTTCCAATCAAACCAGACATTATTTTTTCCATTAATGAGTGTTGATACCTACTGGAAAACTTCGGAAAGCAACCTCCTCCAAACTAATTCTTCCGATTCAATATCGGCATTTTACGACTTTCTTTGCTCTTTTTTAAAAAAAAAAATTATTTCTTATCAAAAACATGATCTTTGCTGCTCAGGAATGCGTCTGCTCCTGCAATTTGGGCTTTAACTGAGATCAGAGGGCCAAATCTGATTTTGCCCTGCACTAACTCCACGGAAGCAAGTGGAGCTTTCCCACATTTTCCCTGGTGTGATGGAGAGGAAAAATAGATCTCTCCTCTTCTGTTGGATACATTAGAAACCCTGTAAGTACGGCTGCAGTTTCTATGCCCCAGAATAGCACAATTCCAATGGCGGGATAGACTGGAGGAGAAATGACCTCCTACCTGTGCTGGGTCTCGTTCCCCAGAAGTATTTAGTTTTTAAGAGGGGAGTAGAGGGAAATGGGGGAGAAAAGTTGCAGGTGGATGGACTGGGTGGCCACGTTCCCCAGTGTTTTATGCAAACCCTGGGCTGCTTTCTGCACGACCCATATTTTGGGTCCTTCTGGGTTTGTCCAGGAGGGTCCTTTGCTGTTCCCTTGCCGCATGCCAGTGGGAACGGTGCTGGGTGATCCTGCTCCAGGCTGGGTACTGCTAGCGGAGCAGCCCTCGGCACCCGGAGCCGCAGGAGGGCAGCGAGTGTCGGCGCTGAGCGCGAGTGCCCTGAAAGCAGCAGAGACCCCCAGAAAGCCCAGGAACCCCCTGCCCGGCTGCAAACCCCCTACTTTACCAGGGGGTGCCTGGAGGAGGGGGTGGTGCCAAGCTCATCCTCTATTCGAGGTGCATTCCCCGGATTTTCGTTAAGTGTAACATAAAACTGTGAAAGTTTAGCAGGGGAAAAGCTTTCCTCCCACTGACCTGGCTGGCCAATCAGGAGGGAGCCCCGCACCTCCCTCACTTCTGACAACTATTTAGCAACTGAGCTCAGCTAAAGTTTCCAAAAAGTTAGAATAACTTCCTCTCTCGGAGACCTCAGTTTTTTTGCACAACCCCGTCCTTGAAATAAGAGCCCTTCGAGCAACCTGGAAAACGTTTGAAAAAAAAAAAAAAAAAAAAAAACAAAAAAAAAAAAAGAAACAACCCTCCTGTTTTTTTTCTTCTTCTTTTTTTTTTTTCTCCCTTTTTTTTTTTCCAAAGGATCTGTCTCAGGAATTTAAAGCACATTTAAGACACACACACACTCACATAGCATAAGGAGGGGGGGAAAGCCTCTTCCCCTCCCCTTCTTGCAGAAAGCATGGAAGAAAGCTCCAGTTCTCCTGTTTCCCCTGTGGATAGCTTGGGGACCAGCGAAGAGGAGCTGGAGAGGCAGCCAAAGAGATTTGGCAGGAAGAGAAGATACAGTAAGAAATCCAGCGAAGATGGCAGCCCCAACCCAGGCAAGAGGGGGAAGAAGTCTAGCCCCAGCTCCCAGTCTTATGAAGAACTCCAGAGCCAGCGGATCCTGGCCAACGTCAGAGAGAGGCAGAGGACTCAGTCGCTCAACGAAGCCTTCGCAGCCTTGCGGAAAATCATCCCCACCTTGCCCTCCGACAAACTCAGTAAAATCCAGACCCTCAAGCTCGCCGCTCGGTATATAGACTTCCTCTACCAGGTGCTACAGAGCGACGAGATGGACAGTAAGATGACGAGCTGCAGTTACGTGGCCCACGAGCGGCTCAGCTATGCCTTCTCGGTGTGGAGGATGGAGGGCGCGTGGTCCATGTCGGCCTCCCACTAGCCACCGCCAGGGCACAGCCGCGCGAGGCGGCCGCCGAAGGGGTAGGTACCGCTCGCGCTGTCCCCTCGGCTCCCCGCGCCCCAGGGCCGCCGTGCACGGAGCTTCAGGGACGGGATGTGGGGCTTGGTGCCATGGGGGCGCTGGGGACGGGGGGTGACCGCGAAATTTGCCAGCAAGCAACGCTTTGGGGAAGGGTTTCCTCATTTCATTTATAAAAAAAAGAGAGGGAAAAGTGAAGGGTGGGGTGGCCTGCCAAGGGGATCAGGACCAGCTGCCCTAGGAACCCAGCGCTGAGTGCGCCGGCATCCTCGGCCGGCGGTGTCGGAGGGGGGACGCAGCGGCTCTCGCAGTGGAGCCCCCTCCGCGCTGCCTTCCCTTCAGACACGGGCTCTGCCGGCACAAGAAGCGACCGGGGGCAGCAGAACCCCCCGTCCCATTTCCGTCCCCTGCAGTTTCCCTTCCCCAAAGGCTCTGCCAGGCTGCAGCGCGGTTTCGGCTTTACTCCGAGCGCTCAGCTCTTCCCCATCCTTTTCCACTGCCGGAAAGCAACTTCCTCTTATGTTGCCGTTTTAATGTGCTGAGGGAAAAGGGGGGAAACAAAATAAAAAAGGCTATAAAGCGAAGAAAAGGCCCTTAATAACACCTCTGGCTCATTAGGCAGAGTAGCTCTGCAGTTCATCAGCCGGCGTTCGCTCGCCCCAGCACTTTGCTCGGGCTCGGTGCGTAAAGCAGGCGCCGGAGGGAGCCCCGTTTCACACGAGAAACACGGCTTGCAGCTGCAGAACCCCCTTACCTCGAAATTTGCCTCCCATAGCCCAGCACACAATGCAAAAACGAGATAATTTCATCGTGTGGGGGCTCGGTTCCTTAAAGCCGAAAAGAAAGTTCATCCCAGCCCATGCGCTGTTTTCATATTTCGCGTTTTTTTACTTTTACAGAGGCAAATCCACTTTGTTTGACCCACAATAAATGGCCCCTGGTTAGAAGCCTCGACACAATTACCGTCAGCTACGTGAAAAAAGCCAAGTAGTGCTCAAAAAAAATGAAATCAGACTTACTGCTGGTATAAAATGCCAGGTTAAAAATCATTCTAGAAACCACTTTAACTTAGACTTTTTGCTTGCGTCGTGAATTATTCTGCATTTTACAGCTGCAATAAGGGTTTCTGTGCGTTCTTTTAGGAAGTCCCCAAAAAGTTAGTTTAAAAAAAGTAATAATAATTGCTCTACCCATTGCATGCTTTCAGGAAATTAAAACTGTCTGCTACTTTGTTTTGTTTAAATAGGTGACTCTGCTGGCATTACTAGTGTTTTTATGGGCTTTACTAGTGTTACCATTTTCCTGTGTCCCGTGCCTTAATTTCAACTGTAAAAAGACCAAGTTGAGCTGCTTTTCTGAAAGATAAACTCCCTGTTTATAAAACTTAGTGCCTTTTCCCATGCTAATCTGGCTAAAAAGGCTGCAGCAAATAGATTAAAAAAATACACGCACACAAAACCCAGGCTTCTTGTCAAAAAACAGATGTAAAATGTCCCAAACACATATTTCTTCAGCAGTTTAGATTGGCTGCATACTAAAGTGCTGTGATGGAACAACGCATTTATTCTGTTGTTTCCTCAATGATGTGCTGCCATTAGCCAGTGATTTCAAATTTTTTATTTTTTAATCTATTATCTAATACATATCTGTTTGCCTGTTTCACACAGCACTTTAGGGCAAAAACTTGCCTTTTTTTATTTCTAAGTGCATTTCAGAGTAGCTGATTATGACTCGCGCTGCTCCGACAAGGTGGAGGTTATATGTGGACCCTGGGAGACGGTTCCTTCAAAAAAAGAAATTCGGAGCAACGTTTCGGGGCGCGTAATAAGCTATGACAGAGAGGCAGACCTAGGCGTGCTCCCCTCTTGCCTCGCGGTGCACTGCTGCTACTTGGTGTCTTCTCCCAAATTCAGCTCCCAGCGCGCCAGGTCGAGGGGTTTCTTCTGCGGGTTTCTCCCGCGTCGGGAGTGGGGTGTCCCCCCGGGTCACCCTGAGCCCCCGGACGTGCCCCGCTCACCGCGGCTCTCCCTGCGCCCGGGCGCGCACGCTACACGCGTGCGGTCGCGCTGTTGAAAACGCTGTTGACAAATGGCCTGGTGCGGGGCGGTGGGGTGTCAAGTTCTCTCGCGTACGGCAGCGAGAAGGGCGCCTGCCGGCGGGGAAAGAACGGGCGAGAAACACACAGAAAGGGGCAAGCAGGGCCAGCTGGGGCGGCTCGCGCTTCTGCACCCGTCTGCGCCTTCGGGAGGTGGGATCTGACCTTGCTCTGAGGGGCAAAAAATCCTTCAGGAAGCGGCTCTGTGACTTCAGGAATTGCTGCGTTTCTTAGGCGTCAGCAAATGACATGAACGTGGGGTACGCACAAAGTGATGGGGATTTCCTTGGCGTTTTTTTTTTGGAAAAAAAGAGGCAAGGGAGGATTTCTCTTGGGCAGGGCTGTCATTGCCATTCAGCCGAAAAATCAGAGCAGCTCTTTGATTGGAAAAGTCAGAGTCCCGGGAGCTGGTAAAATGCTACCTGGCCTCTGGCGAGGCCACTAGGCGACCAGTGCTCACGTCTCTGCTGGGGAGAAGCTTTCTTGTTCTGCCCCGGGTAGTTAAAGACAACCTAAATCCTGGTATTTCCAGAGAAACGGGCACAACTTCTCACTTCCATTAGTGCAGCAGGCTATAAGATGCTCCAGTGAATGTCTCCCCGCGCCTTCTTTCCCCCAGCTGTACCTCCCCAGCACCTGCGCCCCTTGCCTTGCAGCCGCCCTGTTCATTGCCCTTCCGTATGTTCAAATGCTCTCGGCTGCACAAGTATCAGGAGAACAGAAAATAGGGATTCCCCCTTGCGCCCCACGCTAAGGAAAAGCTGTATCTAACCAGGATGCCAGGGATGGTGGGAGGAAAAGCCAGCACCAAAAGGAGCAAATCCGCAAAAGCGTCAGCAAAGTGCGAACTGTGATGGAGCGTGAGACCATCCCGGCCAGCAAAACCCATTTCCATTTACGCTGCTCCCCATGGGCTTTGCAATGAGCTGTTGGCTTTCCACGGGCTAGTGTTCCGATTAATAATCTTTTTGCCATCTCTCTGCCTTTTGGGAGGCGAGGGCCACGCATGCCTGCGGGATGGGGCATTCTCACAACTGCTCCTTCAGAGATCTAGGGCTCTGATTCCAGAATAAAACATTAGCATCCTATTTCATTTTGTCCTCAAAGAAGCAAACAGATGTTATCTTTGCTGGCCCTGGGAACAGCCTAATTCTATAGTTTATGAGAGGACTAGAGTTAACTTGGGGTGTTGTGACACTGGAACTAAGCCCTTTTTTGTCCCCAAAGTCCTATTTTTTTATACGCATCCTTCGAAAATGTAAATATGCTTCCTTGACTGGAGGGATTGTAAAGTTTGGTATTTACATTAATAGGTTTATAGCATTGTTTTTTTTTTTTTTTTTCATCTCAGTGCATTTAAAAGCCCAGCAAAATGCATTTCAGATCCTCTGTTTATGTTCCTGTCGTTTCTTGGGAAAGAATAAATCTGTTGCACAGCGCACACAAACACATAGCACTCAGCCAGCTCAAGCTCAGACTAAGAGACCCTTGAAAGAGAGGGTGCGAGGCAAATTCTTGAGAGGAAACCCAAATGCAAAAGACAAATCCGCCATGGACTATCGGCACATAAAGTAATTGCCGATCAGAGGCGGTTAGAGGCACGCGTGGAGGCCTGAAACGCTGCTTCAGAGCTAAAGGACCATGCAGAGGAGAAGCAAAACATGTTATTACTTAATCTGCTGGAGCCAGCGCAGTGGTAAAAGTCCTGTCGTGACAGATGTGCATTGAAGGATCATTAAGGGAACAGTAAATGCATACATTTTAGCTAAGTAGACCTAATTTGTCTCCAAATTAGTCATCTCCACGCTGTTCGACTGTGCAGAGCAGCTCCAATTTTAAGAGCTTGCAAGCTTCATCATTAAAACAAAAGGGAAGATTGCAGCTCGTTCTGAGCAGCGACCGCCCTCGGCGTCCCTACCTTCGGTGTTTGTCAGGCATATTTTACACAGGCACAGGTAACGGCAATAAATTAGCCTTGAAGATCACTACAGCTTCTTACAGAGCAGGGACAGACCTTGAAACCACAGCTGAAATCTCTTCTGGGGACATTGCTTGTCACTCTTTCCTCCTGGCAATGTAATTATTTTTATAGCCATAATTTCTGAGAATCATTTCCATGTGGTTCGGCAGGACTTTGAAATCTCCAAGCCTGAAACCTACAGAATTTATGCCTCGCTGCAAGCCTTAGGAGCAGTTTGATGAGGCCGTGAACATGTAAGGGAACGCCACCAGAACGCCGAGCACAAAGCAAGCTCCGCGTGCAATCAGGGAATTACAGCTGCTGGATGGGGAAAGCACACATTTTTGGTAGCTTTTTTCCCTATCCAGGCTTCACAGAGATTAAGGGTGGGGGAAAATGACTAAAAAAACGCTGTGCCATGAAAAGTGTGCTGGGTCTGCCTGGCTGCTGGCTCGGAGCAGCCTTGCTGATACTCGCTAGCTGTCGATCCCGTCGGACGTCTCCGTGGGTTGCGCGAAGCGACTTGGAGAGCGCTACACACCAGCGCTTATGATTTACTTCTCAGGCGAATTCGGATGTGAGGAAAAACAACACATCCTCCAGCTGCATCCTAGCAGCATCGCGCTAATTAACGACTAGGTCTTGAGAATTAAACCATAAAAATATTTGCCAGGAAAAAAAAGAAAAAAACACCCTTCAGGCACCTCAGCATTCAATCAGATTTGTAGTTGTCGGAGATGACGACTCAGCACCAACAGCTGACCGTATACAAATAAGAGGTTAACTCAGGCAGCCAGCACATCCGAGCACAACAGCGCTGACCCCCGCGCCCGGCTCCGTGACCGTTCCCAACGCGGGACCCCAGCCCCTAGGCAGACCCTGGCACTCGCTCCGGGTCGCCCAGGCCCTCGGGCTGTGGCACCGTCATCTCCCATCGCGCTGGGTGAATAACGCGGCCGCCCCAACTCTGTTCAAGCCCCATAGCATATTGCCACCGCTCTGGCCCTGGTCCTACAACAGGGCTCCTCTGAGCACAGGAGATCCCTTGCGTGGTCAAGACTGCCCGATCAAGGCCAGCTTTTGTGAGGGGAACGTCCTGCCCCGCGAGGGGAGCTCGTCTTGCCTTCCTCACTGCGCCTGGACGGGGCTTCTGCTGGGCACAATCCTATAAAACGGGGTAGCTGAGCAGAAAACACCCTGTGCTCCAGCAAACATCCTGGCAGCTTCTCGTTAGGCTCCTCTCGCTCTCTCTAGCGCTGCTGGTGCCTGGATTTTCTCTGCACGAGTGTGTCCAGGAGAGAGCAGGGTGACGCTAAGTTCTTATGCATATGCATCTTCAATGTTACAGCAGGAATTTGGGGGAGAATTTGATTTTTTTGCACTGTTCACTGAGAGAAGTGTTAAAAAAAAAAAGGAGCATTTTGACTTATGTGGGGCAAATCTGCCTTTCGCCCCTGGAAAGACATTCGATATAATCACCCGAACCTCACCCAGATAAAAGGCAGGGCTCCTCCAAACCTGTCACGGGCATTTTTCCTGCACGGGGCTTGGGCAGTTTGTGCAGTCTGGCCGCTCTTGGAGGTGAGCGTCACCGGGCTGCTTCCAGGAACACCTTTAGTAGGCAATAAAAAAATAATTTGGAATTATTTTTCTGGCTTCCGCCACAGTCTCCCTTAGCTGAAAGCGTCTCACTTGGGCAGGCTGCAGCGCAAGCAGCACCTTGAAACATCCCTGCTGGCTGCCCACCAAGGGGGCCACCAGACTGGCCCCATTCTGCACAGCTTGCAAAAGTGATCAGACATCAGAAAGAAAATAACCCTTTTGCCCTGCACTATACATCGAAGCTGGGAATGAGCAATAGTCCCTCCTCTCCCTTCCCTTTCCTTCTCCTCCCAAGCTCTTCTCCTTTCTGTCTTATAACCACAGCTTGGAAAGAAAAGGAAAAAAAAGAAAAAAAAGGTCTACTCGTTCAGCTTGATATATATTTACTGGAAGAGGTCCAGTGAGTCTGCACTAGCTTTAATTGAATTCTTAATAAGATAGTTTGCCTTGTTAACTGCTACCCCTGAGAAGAAGCCTTAGCATTTCCTTAAGAGATATAGGACTTGCCAAACGCATGCTCTAAAAATATATGAATTAGGCTTCTGATGATTTTGGCTACCAAAAATCCTCATGCAGACGTTTATGTGATTATGCCTCCTCTTTAAGCGGTTCGGACCTCCTTGAAAAATCATATGTTTGTGCTTAAATCTAAATAAACCTAATTGCTCCAGCTAGGAGAGATGGAGCGCTCGCAGCTTCCCTAGGACTCCTGTAAAGTATCTGCTCATCGAGCTTGGAAAATTTGGCAGGGGTAGGGGAGCTTGGATGGAGCAAGAAGCAGATTTCACGTTGTGTGTCGGAAAGCAGCATTTCAGACCGTTCAGGAGCAGAGCAGCACCCAGTTTCCTGATACCACCTTTGCCGCGCGCTCACGGGGCCATCACGTCCGCGTCTCCGGGGTGTCCCGGGCAGCCTGGTCCCAGGCAGCGGCCGCTCGGGGTAACCCCTGCGTGGGCTCAGCAAAGCCCTGCAGCCCCTGCTGCAGCTCCGGGGGCCGCTCGGCCTGCGGACCCTTCTTCCCTGCTTCCCAAAGGGGTCCCAGCAGCGTCCCGGGTGCTGCGTGCAGTAGCCCCTTCGTGCTACCCTGTCGGAGGCATCGCAAAGCGAGGAAGCGTTCCGCACTCGCACGGGCGCCGGCCAGCCCGCTTCACACTGACCACGTTTGATGTGTCCGTGCAGAAATCCAGCAGCAGGTTGTGGCCCTTAGGAAGAAATCCCTGGTCGGGAAGAGAGGCTAGGAATGCACCGTGGGCATGTTAGGAAGGAAGGGGAGCGCGTAGTGGGTTTTGTTGCCGATTCTCTATGTTTTATTGCTGTCCTTACGGTCTGATCCTACATTCCTGGCTCATGCCAGCTCAGGACAGGATTCCCACTCATGGGCAATGTCTCAACTAACCCTTATTCTGAGCAGGGCTGCTTTTACAATTTGTCACTATTGCGAACGCAGATACCATAGCCGGGGGCCTCTGATACAACACACCACGTCCAGGCGCGCGTGGAGCCCAACTCCAATGCAGGCACTTGTACTGTAGAGGGAAAAAGGTGCCTAGAGGCTGCCCCGAGCAATCAGCACGGCCGAGGAAGATGAGGGTTGTTGGGCAGAGACCCAGCACCGCACTTTGCTTGCTTCTGCTGGGCTGGCTTTGGACTGCATGCCCATGCGTTGTGGGGTTGCTTTAGGAGGGACAGTGGAGGCCTCGCAGTTCCAAGATAGACCCCTGTCGCAGAGCCCCGAGATACCCCATGAGATGGGTGCCACACGAAGCACTCGGGCAGATCTCGCTCAATGCCTGGAAGCTTCTGATGCTGCCCAAGCATCGGAGATGCCCCACGGGTGCAGACCAAGGGGCCGTCTTCCACGGCAGACCCTTCCTAGAGGCAGGCAATACATTCTGCTCTCGGCGTGCCTACACGCCCAGCGGGGCTCCTCAAGGAAGGACAGTTTGGGGGCACAAGCTAATGCCAATCGAAAGAATTAGCCCAGAGGAAAAATATTTTTTCAGTGTGCCAAAACGCATCACCCCTGTCTCTGTCGCTCTCTGTCTTGCACAATCCTACCCAGATAACCAGAGCCACCCTGATGCTTTCTGAGCGACGCGCGCACGGGTTCCCGACACCAAAGTACCTTCTGCAAATTCTTGCAAGGCGTTAAATCTTTTTTTCTCCTCTGACGTGCAGCAGCCCCACGGGCAACAGCTGTAGGATGCAGGAAATGGTCGGGCTACCTCTGCATGGGGTGGGCAATCGTCCACTGAGGCACCACGGACCATTCGAGACCATTTGCAGGGGACTGAAAGAGGTGTTGCTGCAACAGCGCTGTTTGGAATGTCAGGAAAAAAAACAGGAAAATTTTGCAAAAAGTTACCGAGACATAAAATGACGCGATAAAAACAGACAAGATATATTAGCTTTAAAACAATACACATACATGTATGTATAGAAGCATATATAATTATAAAATGTGTTAGTATATATTTTTATGATTTTTAAGTATGGAAAATGGGTATTCTGCATGTGCTAAGGCAAATTATTATTTTGTCTGAGGAGATCAGGAAACTTCTAATACTGCCTAGGTCCACTTTGCTCTAATTGTTAGTGCAAGGCTTCAGGCACAACCAGGCAATTTCCGTGCTCAAAGCTCTCCTCCAGCTCAGTGGGGCTTTGCCCACTGAGCAACTAGATATTTTGCAAGAGGTTTTTCATCCTTTGCCACGAGAAGGGCTGTTTAATAGATTCCTGTTATTACCAACACTAACTAAGCTCTCTTCTCTACTGCATAGGTATCTGAAATGTTCATGGTTGGGAGAGGAGCTAGAGCACAGCTCAGGGTCTGCTTTCCAACCACCTTCCCTGTAGAGAAGCAGCAAAATTGTACTTGTGTTTTGGTGCCGAGATGTGATTGAGAACATCGGGGTTTGAGGTGCCCAGGCTGCAGTTTACGTCCCAAGCTAAAATAAGCTCAGGGCCTCTCTTCCCAGCAAGCAGCCCCCAAAGTTTTACACTTACACCGTAGGGATCTACATGGTCACAGTAACTCAGGCGTGTGCAGCAGTAGCTCCTCGCTGTTTTAGGTCTCCATGCTGGGGAAAAGACAGTGCAAAAAGACCCTATTGCCCCCAAATATATTTTGACGGCCACTCTGGCCAGAAAAGATTGTATGTGTGTGTGCAGAGAAGTGGGAATGTAGGGCAGCATTTTCAGAAGTAAATCAGGAGCTTAAAATGTGCTGCAATGAGACTGAGTTAATTTGAAGGCTTTTTTGCTGAAGTGTTTGGGTTTATTTATTTTATATTTTCTAAATCGAGAAATACCTTCACTCCCAGCAGGTGGCAAAAAGTAACTACTTTAAGGTGACTCAGTTGACTAAGGGAAAGGCTCTTAAAAATGTCTTTGATGCTCTTGAAAATTGTAGCCCTTGATTCTTAACAATAAATTAGTTCAGACTTAAAGAGCAACATCTGGTTTAAAAAGGTGACAGTCCTCAAATGTGTTTCTATCTGATTGTTCCAAAAAAAGTCAAGTTCACAGCCCATTTTCTGGGCTCCTTCCTAGCACCACAATTTCCCCAGCCGTACAAACAGGTTATGCTGCACTGCTGCTCCTCTGTGCCCTTTTTTGCTTCATCTTTAACAGCCCTTGTGTGCGTTTGCTGTGTGACAGAGCTGGAGAGATGTGTGCATTTTTTCTCCTTTTCTAATGCAAAACCTCTTTCTAGATAGGGAACCCGGGAACTACCCGCACGCTGCCCCTGCACTGCTCACCATGTGCCAGCCCTTCTTTACTTCAGGAGCCTCCGGAGAACAGCTTAGGGAGCCCAAGGGCTCCAAAAGGGCCGGGAAAGCAGGGCCGGGGTGGGTGCCTCTCCGGCACCTCCCAAGGGCAGGGGCAATCCGGGAGCGATCCTGCTCCCCTGCCCTCTCCTCCCGCACAGCCTGGGGCTCCTCCGCTCCCTCGGCTGCTCACGGCTGCGGCGCCACAGGACTCTTATCCCAGCAGGTCCAGAAGTTCTTGGAGAGGGACAGCGGGCAGGCGAGGCCATCCCTCCAAGCTTAATTTTCGTAGGAAACTAAGCAAAATTTAAAATAAATAAATAAATAAAAAGAGAGAGAGAGAGAAGAAGAAAAATGATATTTGGCAGCGCGCGGAGGGGGGGATGGCTGCCAAGGCCTGGACAGCTGTACCTTCTTCGCTAGCACGTTGTGGGATCAGCTGAAGGCTGCGCTCGAAGCCAATAGGAGTTACCATAGCTGCCACATTGCATTGCGCTGATCCTCCCGCTGGGAGACACCTTAAAGAAACAAACCCACCCTAACAGCTATGCGAGCGCTCGCGCTTTGCAATGCGATCACAGGAAAACTATGGGTGACCTCTTAGAGGCGTCTTTTTTTCTTTTTTTCCCCCTTCTTCTTTCCAGCCTCCCCCCTCCAAATCGCCAGCGTTTGAGGGCTGGTTTCTCACCCAAAAGAAGGGACGGGGCGGAAAGCGCTTCCTACGGGGATTTTTTTCACTCCGTGCAGCCCCGCTCGCGTTGGGCCTGCGCACGAACCCCCTCCCGCTCCCGGCTGCAGCGCGGCTCCTTCCTGCCGGCTTGAAATAACCCAGGAAATGGTGCAAAAGCGCCGCAGGGCTGGACTCTCCGGCCGCGGGGGTCTGCGTGGCCCTGCAGCGGGCGCCGGACCCTCCCGCGCTCCCTCAACGCGGCCCAGGACGAGCAGGGAGGCCACGGGCCCAGCCGAACCAAACACTCCCAGATTCTTTTTTTTTTTTAAGTGGATAGAGAAAATTGTCTATTTAAACAGCTTATTTCTACATGTTTTTCCTTCTTTAGCTATGTCTCACCTGACATATCTACCCAGGCAGTCTTCTCCAGGCTCCAAGATTTTTAACTGTCTGTCAGAAGCCCAAAAGCTTAACAAGAACCGCCCGGGCACGGTTTTGGGCTCCATGTGGAGCCCGTTGCCCTTGAAGCCCTCTCCCGTCAAGACTTAGGGATGAGCCATGCTTCTCCCAGAGCCCTTGCGAGCAGCTTCCCAGGGAGCGGGTCTGGTTTCCCCGTCTGGTTTCCTCGATGACTCTTCAGGGCTGTTTTAGGTGCACGAGGCACAAACGGAGGCGCAGGCATCCCCATGAGCGCTGTGTCCAGCTGCTGCCCGTTTTCCCGCAGCTCGGAATGCCGCGCTTGCCCGCGTTGACATAGCCCAGCGGGAGCGCGTTCGGAATGAGGCTGCTGGAAAGCCGGGTCCTGCTGCCGGGATGGATCCGGCTGGCCCGGCACCTGCTGGCACTAGAGGGCAGGACGCGCTGCGGGAACTGGGAACCGGCCCTGCGAGAGCGTCCCAAGGGCACGCGGGCTGGCGAGGAGCACAGCGACCCTCATGCCGCCATCCACGGCACAACGGGCTTCCCTGGTGCTTGGTTTAGGGTCAGGCTACCAAATGTCTTCTGGGGTGGGCGCACTTTTGTTTTGCTTTGTTTTTAAGTATTTCATTACTTTCTGCACTTCCGGCATTTTTTTTCTTGTTTCTCTCCCTCTGATTAAGCCTCTGTTGTCCTCTTTACTTCGGAGTAGATTTTAGAGCAGCTCCAAGCAGACCAAGGACAGATATTCTCCATTCCTCTAGTGGCAGCTGCTTCCGAGAAGTAGTCAGTGTTTACCCGGATGGTGAAAGACCACCTAGAGCAGTGCTCAGTGCGCAGTGCTGCCATCAGCGAACCCCATGGGCTTGGCAGACCTGGGGAGAAGGTGATGGTGCGGCTTGAGCAAAGCACCTCCCGAGAGGTGATGGCCCCGATCTCGCGGCACAAGGACCGCGCACGGCTGCAGAAAACGCTGCGGCTCGCTGAGAAAACCAGGAGAGGCCGCCGGCCGCCACCGCGGCCCTGAGCCCCTTTCAGACGGAAAGATGTGCACAAATGCTGCCGAGCTGAGCCCAGGGAAGTGCTGCACCCAGCTGAGGCGCTGCGGCAGCGCAGCCCACGGCCAGACCCGGCTGCATCCTGGGGGAGCCAGCGGGCACAGGAAACACAGCTCAAAAATCGCATTTTGGAGTTGAGAGGCCTAAAAACGGCTTTTGTGGGGCTCTGGGAGAACCTTTCAGGACCAAATTCAAGCAGGGAGGGACAAAACCCAAACACGCCAGTTCAAGATGTTCTCATTTTGCTTTGTGTTTTCAATTGCAATTTGGGAACGAAGCCATCTTAGTTGTGTTGCTGGAGAGGAAGGGGAACATCTGTAGCATTACCCTCATTGCTGGGAAACGGGGTCTTT